>JAPZDV010000021.1:6722507-6741319 GCA_029814665.1 Acanthurus lineatus
GTCTCCTCTCTTTTTCCCCTCTCTTCCCTTTTTTCTCTGCTACGCTCTGGCTCAAACCTGGAAAACATGATTGGCAGCACACTGAGGCTCAGGGGATGAGTGTTTTTGACATGACCAAAACAAAAAGGAGATAGTGGAAGAGAGTGAGAATGGTAAACATTTGGATAGTGGATGTTTTTTTAAAAATCAACTTTCTCTTTAACACATTTTGGATGAGCTGCATGGAATATGTTAATACAGAGCTAAGAAACACATACTGTACATCCAAATAGAGTGAAGGTTACAGCAGTTAGACAGACATCAATGTGCCGATTTTGGTAATAAAATACATAAATGATGGGGGTTCATATCAGACGGTTCATATCATAACAGTTACGGTTGGTAACAGTATATAGTCTTCATAGTAAATGATAGTGGTTTTTTTCATCTCTTTTACTGATAAATGAGCTCTCTCACATTTTAGTATTGCACTTTCATAAAGTTTGTTTACTCACAAGATTGTTGTATTGGTCCAGCTCCAAAATATTAAATTTCTAAAACAATGTTTTCTTTTAAGGTTGAGCAAAGCTTTCAATGAGTGCACCTCCAGTTATCAGCCTGCTCAGTTCAGCAAGGATTCATTTTCTTAGATTGTTTAATTTGAAAGATGACTACATCTATACATACCAAAGTATGATCTAGAAAGTAACCATTTGATAGCTTTCTTAATGAGATAAAGTTCCAGGCAGCTGCCCACAACATTGTGCCTTCTCCCTGCAGAGCCGCCTCCAGCCATCACAATCGAGGGTAATGTAACTGCATCACCTGGCTCTGATGCTCTCCTCACCTGCCACGTCGTCAGCACGGTCAACTTCAACCTCACCTGGCTGAGAGGAGGTCATGATGCACGTCTGGACCCACAGGTGCACATCTTGACCAATCTCTCGCTTCAGGTGTCCTCTGTGACCCCAGATCACGCCGGCTGGTATGAGTGCATCGCCATAAATGAAGGAGGGGTGACTGCAGAGCGAATCTACCTCACTGTGCAAGGTGTGGAGTGTGTGTTTATATGTGCATGTGTTCATTATGTTTCTGGGGTTCGACATTAGCATTGGAAACAGTATGTTGCCTGTGTTAAAATATGGAGCACACATCAGCTTCCAAACGTTGGGGCTAGTGTGTGCACTGACGTGTTTGTGAGACTTTGTCTCGTGAATGTTTCCTTGTGTGATTTACACTGTGGGGGAGCGAGACTCTTGGAAAACACGAACTCCTTCCCAAATACATGATCGTCTCCCAAGTGCCCCCCACCTATCATCCCTTCCCAGCTTCCAATAATTCATACTAATGCTTTATGGGACATGCGAAAGTGATTTATGCCAGATTCAGGCAGCGCCTAAGTACAGTTTTCCATTTCTGGACAGCTCTCACAGTCCTGTTCCTAACACTCCACTGACAGTGAATCAGAAACACTTTGTTGTTAGGATGGAAGAGAGTATTGTTGGCTATCTGGCCAGCACCATTGAGCATCAGGCTGCCCCTGGCCAGGAAATGGCTTTGTAATAGAGTCACTAAAACTGTCATTAGCAGATGATTTCAGCCAGAGCTTTTTGAAGACAATCCAGGAGATACAGAGAGAAGAAATTGAGAGAAACAAGGAATTTTGTTTTACATAATCCATTCCCTGCAAATGAAAATCTAGTGTTAACTATGTTACACAACAAGCAGGCCCAGAACAAGTAAATTCAAAGGTCAAGTGTTGCTTATTGGAGCCTATATTTGTTGCTTTATGTGTCCTGTCAGGTTTCTTATGCTCAGAAGCAAAAAAAGGTCTTTAATTCTCTTAAAAAATAAAAAAGAAAATGTTACACTTAACCTCAAGCTGACTTTTTATCTTGACCTAAATTTGAATGCTTGAAAAGTTCACTGTAATTATAACCTGATGTGAACAGTTGTCTCTGCAAGGTGTACCTCAGTGCCGATTGAAGAGATTGAACAGATTGAAAAGTTGCATGTTCAATGCCTGTGCTGACATGTTTTTCTAGGGTAACTCTGTCATTTAGCTCTCCTCACTGTGTGATAAGTTGCACTGTTGACCCTGAAACGTGACCCTGCCTTAACCTGATATTTTTCCTCTTACATATCCCTCCTCTGTGTATTTTATCATGTCAGATGTCACAGCTTTCCTTCTTTTTATTCTTTTTTCAATAATTATCTTTCTGCCTCTTCATTTTTGCTTCATCTCTTCCTCTCTCTAAAACAGCTGTCAGCAAACCCTGGGGGTAACTTAAATACCCCCTGGTCAGTCTCCTCCTAGTTATTAGTCTCACTTTGAAGTGACTCGAGTCTGCTGACGTCTTACAACACTTGCACAGAACACTGTGTTGTATTTCCACATTAAGACAGCTGAAATTGAAAATGCATAATTTCTTCTTGTTTTGGACTTAATCCACTCATGTTATTAGTTTTACATAAAATAATATATCACAATATATGTGCTGTCAAATAGGTGTATTTGCTAGAGAAATCTGAAATGATAAGATATGGATTGGTTGATGTCTCAGAACAGCAGCATTTGGTGCTCAGTTCCCTATTAGCTATGTGCTGTGTCTGCTGTTTAGGTGTAAAAGGAAGGTAAAAAGATATGATGGGAAAAAAAATTATAGCAGCAGTAAGAGAGAAGTTTAGACGGGGGGTAGATGCAATGTTGGCAGGAGTGAATTCAAATGAGTGAAGGAAAAAAAAGGGTAAGGTGGAGCAGGTGATAAAGGGAGTGCTAAAGACAGGCTTCTTCCAGATGCACTTGGGTTGCTGCTGAGTCAGGGTAGAAGAATGTGTCTCCCCTGTCAGGAACCTCCTTGTTCCTGATCACAGAGGTGTTCCTGCCCCCCTGCAGGGCAGAGTGACCTGTGGGTTAGAAGGCAGGCGAGTGGAGATACTAGCTTTACTGTAAATACAGAAAGGATCCCTGAAGTTGCTCTGATGGTCTTACCTTTTACTTTGTTTGAGTCATACAATCATCACCAGTTCAGCCTTAGGCACCAGAAAGATCAAGATCAATACTGTGCCAAGTTGAGTAGTTTCAGTTTGTTTCAAGTCAAGGTTGTAAAGTATTTCCTGTAAATTTATAGTCAACAGCTGGTAAATGTGCTGTATTTCTTTCAAAATGTGGCTTCGTTGTTGATTGAAGTTGAAATATCAGTAGAAAAGTCTACACATTCCTTCACACCAACTGTACTCATGTGTTCTTTCTGAACCTTTTGAACTTGTGACTCCCAGCCTTCTATCACATCAGATCTTGTGCAAAAAAAAAAAACAAAAAACAAAGACACCGTGATGTTTTGATTTATGGATGACATTAAATAAAAGACAAGCTTGCCTTATTGTCCTCCTTCTGGTCATAGGACAAGAGACTCAAAATGAATCCTTTACTGGTATCTTAGATGGACACAGTGCAGAATTTTGTTTTTGGAAACTCTGTCTCTCCATTGTGACAATTTACTTTTTACACTGTAGTTTTATACGTGATTTAAATGGCAAATACTCTGAAGATGATTCTAGCAGTGGGAATAGAAAAGAGAAAGCATGCCCTTGATGTTTCAAGTTACACATCATGGATCAATTGGAAAAATCTTTTTAGATTCCACAGCTTGGATGGATTCAAGTCTGGATTCAATATTCTTCCCTGTTTTACCAATCAAGAGAAATGATGGCGAAAGATATGCTGTGAAACATTGTGAGATGTAGTAACGGCCATCACTTTCTGAACTACAGTGACAATAAAACTTTATGCTCTGTTGCATCAGGCTGAGCCTGAATTTATTCTGGGTATTGAAGAAGTTTAATGTATCTCCTGATATTCCTTGAAGCCACATTAAGTTTTAGTCTAAGTGACCAAAATAACATTTTATTAAACATTTACCCATCAAGAAAAGAAAACCCAAATGACCTTAACAGACATTTTAAACTGTAGATTTCAACTTTTACAGCTTCTTGCTGTGATTCTTTCAAAGGTAGATTATAACTCATTGATCAAATGCAGCCTTTGTAATCATTGCAACGTGCTAAGTCAATGGGGTAACCATAATGGAGAGGATATTGATAAACTTATTGATTTAGCATGTTTATGTGTTTGTATTCCCCTTTCTTTTCCTCCAGAGGTACCCAGGGTTTCAGTGGAGCCTCGGAATCAAACCTTCACAACAGGAGATGAAGTTAGGATCAAATGCTTGGCCAGCGGCTACCCTCCACCCCGTCTGGTCTGGACCCACAATGATATGTTCATCATGGCATCCAACAGGTGAAGCCACCTTCTCTACCATGGACAGATTTAAGGACAATTATTAATCTTAATTTTAAAAATTTTAACATTTAACAGTTTTACAAGTTTTAATAGACTTGATAAATGATTTTCTAAGCTGGTTAGAATGACTCACAAGTTTTACTTTTTCTCCGAAGCATGCCTCTGTAATCACATTATGCCAATATTTAGTAAATACTGAATTGTGTATCTTGCATGTTCAGACACAGGATGGCACCTGATGGCACACTGGTTGTAAGAAACATGGAGAAAAAGGATGGTGGAGTGTATGGCTGCCTGGCCAGCAACCAAGCTGGAACAGACACAATGACATCAATCCTCACTTACATTGGTGAGTAACAGAGAACACATCCATCCTTCAGTTAGCTATAACCACTTTTACTATTGAGAGTTATGTCAGACTGGAGCCAATACCAGGTTACAGTGGGAGAGAGACAAGGTACAGCCTAGATTTCCATTTGCTCTCTTTCTCATACTAATGTTCTGCCTTTTGTTCAACAATTTTACTTTACTAGAGTCTCCTGTCGTGACAGTGGCTTTGAGTGATATTCTCATTGGCATTGGAGAAACCACAGTGATGGCTTGTTCTGCATCTGGAACACCAGAGCCTGAGATCAGGTGGTACAAAGGTAATACTTTTGATGTAGAAGGAGGTAAAACAAAAAACCAAAAATTGCTGGTGAAAAACATACAAATTGTTTTTTTAATATTTAAAAAAGATACTAAAACTCACTGTGGAGCTGAAATATCACCCCAACCAGATTACAGAAACATTTTTAAACACTCATCTTTTTTAAAACTAAGCTGACCTCTGTTATTTCATCTGATCTAATTGCTAGGTGATGTCCAGCTACAATCATCATCCCTCTTTAAAGTGGACACATTAGGAGGCACACTGACAATCAAGGAGACCCAGGATGCTGATGCTGGGGATTACACCTGTGTAGCTGTCAATGCTGCAGGTACCTCAACAGGGAAAATTTCACTCGAAGTAGGAGGTAAGAATTTTGTTAACTCTGTTAAAGCAAGACTCAGTCAAATGCACCCAGAATAAACAGGAAGATTTCTGCTTGTGAGGCTTATCATAGTTGTGCAGATTGAAACATAATTTATTTTGACAGAATTTGGTAGGGGTAAAATTTTTGTTTATTTTTTGTATTGTTTAATGATATGCATCTTTTTTTAATCCATATTGTAAGCTAAATAGGTATTAGCTTCTATTCTGTCAAATCAGTTTCAAATAACAGACTTTTGAATAAACTGCTCGTAATGCATATATTTAACGCTTTTTTTCAAATAAGCCCATTATTAAAACAAATCTTTTTAATATTAAATGCGATTTCTTTGTTATTTTCATGGTAACTGAATTTATATATAGTTTATATATTTTCTTTAATTCTAGAATTTTTCTCTATAGCACATAGTTTCGGTTTTTTTTTTATATCATAAGGTTACTTTTTGACCCATAATGTCACTTTTTACTCATTAGCTAGGCTATATTTCTACGCATGTTTCTTTTTTTTAATGACAGTGTTGACATTGGTCTCTCACCTTCAGATAATTTCATATCCTGTGCTAGCTAGCTAAACAACCACCACAAGAATTTGCCAGCTATCTCGTGTTAGCTAAGGCAGCAACCTCAACTTACTCTGAATAAACCACCTGGAGAATGCTGCTATTAATAAACACAGTAAAAAAGGATACAGTAACTTCATTTATGTAACTTTTAAGCTTTAGCCTAACAAGACTGTCCATTCTATCTAGGTAACCCTGCAGTTTTTGTCATTAACTAGCTTAGCGTTACTTCATTGCGTAAAGTCAACGTTAGCATCGTTAGCCAGCTTCTGTTAGCTTGAGCAACCATGGAGAAAGTCTAAAGTCAACGATATTAGTCTTTTTGATCAGCGCAAAGTTGTGTGTCATTTTTGGAGGAACATTTTGAAAATTAAATCACTGCCAAGGTAACTCTGAATTAAAAATCTAGCTCCTGTTGTTAACTTTCATCCAGAGTACCAACTATTAAAAGGCCAAGGTAAAAAATTTCCAACGTTAGCGTTAGCTAGTTCGCAAGTTGGTGGGAAACATCTGCAGCCTTTTTAGGCTAAATAGATAAATGATGCTTGCTTTATTAAGTCTGTTTATTGTGTTTTAAACAACAAATAGTTGATTAAAAATTACTATCACATCGCTGTTGCCCTAGGTCATGGGTACTAACTGGCTTAAATTTAATAGCAGTGGCTGAGCTTGCTAGAAGGGGGCATGAAATTAGCTAATAGGTAAGTGGGTGATGCACTATACTAGTATCATGAATAGTGACCTGAGAGTAAAAAGTGTTTATGCACCATATATGTCTCGTTATTTAATGTAACTTATTTATAATAATTTATTTATTCTATATCAATCACTTGGAACTCCTTCTACAAATTAAACCTTGTTCAATACATGTCACATACTCCTAGGATCAATAATGAAAAATCCTAGCCTACATAATGCGCAGCTTGATTATCTGTAGAATGTGATGCATGGTCATTCTCTGAACTTGCTTGTCAACTTTGATATCTTAAGATGCACCCAAGTTCACCAGATGGCCATCTGATGTGGCGGTGGACATCGGCTCCAATGTGACCTTGACATGCCTTGCTAAAGGTTACCCTGAACCTCAGGTCAGCTGGAGGAGAGAAGATGGAGTCTCTCTTCTCAACAGACCCCGTGCACATGGCACTATCACACAGAGCAAGGGAAGTCTACATATCACCAGTAAGTTCCTTTTCTTTTAAGGGAATTGGTTTCATACAAATTAAACATATAACTGCTTCAGATTTAAGCCCAAACATCCCTTTTTTTTAATCTCAGGCCTGTGGGTTGAGGATGAGGGGGTTTATGTCTGTGAGGCTCACAACCACTTTGGCAAAATCCAGGCTGAGGCCAGGATTACTGTGACTGGACTAGGTAAGTGCAACATAGAAAAAGTCTGATATCTTTTACTCTATGAATAGTTGAAAAGTGTCTTTTCAGTGGAAGAAGTGCATGGGACAATGCTGAAAGCTTATCTTACAGAAAAAGATGTTTTCATCTTCTCCCAACTAACTTCATTAGTGTGAATTCCTAACTGGCTCTGTTTGAAGTGCTTTTCTGCCAGCTATATGATTTGTTTGATCTAATTAAATTAATCAGCCTCTGATAGACAGTGACAGAGAGATGATTAGTCTAGTCACCTACCCCCTATTTTTGAAAGATCCCTGACCTATTTCAAACAAATTCACAGGACAACTTTATGGTTCTGTGATGGTTCTGTGACAAACCAAATAGAACCAAACTGCCCGGGCTGTGGATTGCTCTAAGATCAGACAGTAGTGTGAATTAACTGTACTAGTACCAGTAATCAATCATCAGTCATTTCAGAAAGACAGCATTTCCCAAGGGAAAATTGCTAATTGTCTGAAGGCAGTAAATTAAGTGCTAAGTTAAGGAATACAGAGGTGTTATTGTTTTAAGCTGCTCAGATAACCCTGTCAGCGCTGAAATTCTTGTAAAATTGAAAAACAGCCCCATGGGGTGCAAAATTCAAGGGCTAGAGGGTTAACCCAAACCCTAGCCCTTGAATTTTGCACACTTAGGCATGCTTACCTTTTTGCATGCTAAATTAGCATCTTTCTGACTATATCTAACCAATTTTCATACCTTCTCTCCATCTCTGTATCATTTTCTAAAACAACATACAGTTACCTTGAGTACCTATCTTTTTGAATGTGTGTGTTTCTGTTTCAGTCTGAGTTCATTAGCACTTTTCAGTGGTTGCGTTTTAACACGTGTGCCTTGTTAACCACTGTTTCTTTTTCACTGTTTTCTCTGCCGTGGAAACAGAGTGATTTATTATGTAGGCCAAAGGTTAGAAACTACAGACCTATCCAGATGACATGTATTACTGCCCTACTGCCCCATTTTCCTACTTACAACAGTGTTGTCTTATGAGAAATGCAGGCCTGATGCAGAAGCAAATATAAAATTACTTCTCTGAACAATTGCTTAAGTAGAGAGAAATTAACTTGGCATGCTATGATATGCATGTGTATGTAAGTGTATTTGTGTGAGCGTGTGATTGTGTTCTCAGGCTGGTTAGTGTTTCTTGTTAAATCCCACAGTCCCCCACAGATGACATCAGCACTGTCTGTTTGAACACAGTCAATCTTTTCAACAAATGTGATGTCACATGTCATTTAGTGTTTATATATGTGATGTATGTTGAAATGCACATGTGAGGAAAGAAAGGGGTGTGTTGATACTTTTGCCAGATGTGGAAAATGCATACAGTATATACTGTACTGTTGATGTGTATATCACAGCCAAGCATCCCCCACTCATTGTACTTCACAATTGTACATGCACTTCCTTTGATTTTTGCCAGTGTTTAGATGCTTTAATTTGGTATTAGATGCTTAGTTAATTTATTATTATTATTATTTTATTGAAAGTATATACATTAAAAAAAATGCAGCCTTACCTCTTTTGGCTAAATCAGTTAACACAGCAGTTTGAAAATTTATTATATTTTAATATTTCAGTGCCACCTGGGATTTTTTTTATGGATTAACTGAATTGTGGTAAATTAGTTTGGTTCTTTACACTCTTTTAGACACATAAAGATACTTGATCTATTACCCACATATTATACAGTAAAGAATAAGTCTACAGGGTTCTTGCAGCTCTCTGTTGGTATGAAGTACAACTTACTCATTGTGTTTTATTCTGTCTTGTCATCCTCTTGGCCTCCTTGATTTTTTTATATAAGCCCTGTATAATTGTTTCTGTTGGTATGTGCAGTTTCGCCTGTCATTGCGATGAGTCCGACTGTGCTCAATGTTATTGAGGACCAGCAGGTGACTTTGCCCTGTGTGCTGTTGGCTGGCAATCCGCTACCTGAGAGGCAGTGGCTGCATGACTACGGCTTGGTGAGGACACACTTTTGAAGTTAACAATTCCTTGAAATCTTCCATTTCTTTATTTTGCACTTGAGTTAAATAGCCATGATTTCATTTATATTCATTTTACTTACAAATTCCTCAGGTGACCTCAGACCAGTATGTGACATTGAGGAGGGATGGCAGTCTGCATATTGAGAGAATCCAACTGGATGACGCTGGCGACTACACCTGTTTGGCTGAAAATGTTGTTGGGGCTACCAACCATACCACCACTGTCAATGTCCATGGTAGTATACAAAAACATACTGACAAAGCAAATAGTTGTATGTGTTGACTTCTACAGAACCGCTTAAAAGGGCTACTTAAAGTTAAGTTGAAGTTCTTGGTTTCATGCATGCTGGGACACTTGAACTGTGTCATCATGTCATGATTGTTGTCTTTTGTAGGAATAGAAGTGATTTTTCAGCTAAGTTAAGCAGGTTAATACTGAGACAACACAGATGAACATCGCTGCCTTGTGCTTCAAACTAAATTGATTAGTGAGTGAGTTTCCCTGAAGGAGAGAGGAAGAAAGAATGAGTTATGGGTTTGAGTTGAAAAGGATTAATGAAAACATAAGATGCCACTTTGCAAGACTCTGTTGGTGACAAAAGGATGATTTGTTTAACACACTACCCCAACCTTAAATACTCAACCTTTTGAAATGAACCATACATTGAAACAAGGACTGGATGACTGGACAGAGGCATGCAGCTCCCAAGGGAGGCTTACAGATCTTATCTGTAAAGACCGCTGCTCATTAAAAAATAAAACAGTGACCTTGCTAAGCTGGTTACTTATCCACACACACACACCACTCCATGTAGGGAATATTGCACTAATCTGGAGAGGATATAACATGCTTTCATGTCATAGTTATGATTGATCACAAGCCCAGGTTAGTGTAACAACATAACGTGATTAATGTTATTAGTCATATGTACTGTTTTTGCTATGAGGAGCCAAGGCATCATCTGTGAAAATTGGCTACTGTAAATGTTTTATGAAATATGAAATGCCCGCTCTGTCTCTTCTTTCTTTATTCTGTTGCCTCCTCCCAATGTCTTTCTGCCCTTCTTAAATGTCTCTTTTACACTGCAGAAGGCTCATAACCTCATGAATAGGATTATCTTTGAGGTTGCAGGAGCAGCTGAGGGTTATGACTCTGAAGCACAGTGAGTGGGGAAAATGTGTTCTCCATGTGTACTTAGGTCAGTCATTGCCAGATTTTACCAATGGAAATTCTCCACAGAATGTACATGAAAACAGTGGCTCCCTCAGCGCTTGAAAATTAGGTCAGTTCTTTACAAATGTATGTAAACAAAGCACCTGGCTTTTTCAGTATGTAGGTTGTTGATTTGCCGTAACCTATGGGAAAACCTTTCCACAGAGAATACATAATGGGAAGTACATGCAAAGAGTGCAGAGAGAAGACCCCTACCAGCTTGTGTTATGTACACCGTATGTGGATTTGTTGTTAAGTTAAATCACGATTCTCATTTTCAAGAAAATGCACCAGGTTTCCAAGAGCTGATCTTTTCTGCAGATTCCTTGGATAGTAAAGATAGTAAAGTATGTGGGGAAAGGACTAGAAAGGAAAAATGGTTGGAATATCCATATTGAATGCTGTATGTTGATTTAGGTACAGGCTTTTCCCAGATGCCTTCGAGGCACACAATAAACTAATGGCGTTTTTGCAGAGCACAGAAGGCATATTCACAACCACTGTTTAAAAAGTATATACTTGTTTACTGAATCTATGCACAGAAATCAGATTTGAGGAAATGTGACTAATTTTTTGTCTTATGTTTCTAGTGATTCCTACCATTCAGCATGGCCCTCAGGTGTTCAGCACAATTGAGGGCACACCCATCAGTCTGCCTTGCCATGCCAATGGAGTACCCACCCCTGAGATTACTTGGGCCAAGGTATGTATTGCTATTATCTCTCCGTGAATAAAGTGAGCCAGTGCAAGAACTAGAATTCTAATGCAGTGTTGTTTTCCTGCCATCTTAATCTTTTCTCTGTAAATTACATACTTGCCCCTGTTGATGGGCTCAGGCAAACAAGGCTCACAGTGAGAAAATGCCTGTGTGACTGTGTGTGCGCCTCATGTTCAGAGCTTAAATCACCTCTACCTGTGACCATTAGCCTGTGCACATGTGCACTTTTGTGTGACAGTGTGTATTATAAGCTGGGGTGTTTATGTGGACAGTCCATCCCTCTTTTCCATCTTTTACACTAGTTTCTTGAAGTTGTAAAAGCGGAGCTGTTAAAGTGAACAGGGCTACAGGGACATATGAAACTAGACCCTGCTAAGTTTGGCGCCAGCTGTTACGATGTGATTCCCTCCGATTTCTTTGCTGCTCTCTATAACATCACTCAAGTTGGGCATGCCAGATCCATGGGACAGTCTAGAGATAAGACAATTGTTTAATACCAAAATTACATTTACTTTGTGTTTTGGTTCTTCATCTCATTGCATTACCAATAAATATTTTTCACTGCCTTTTTTATTAAACAGCAGGGAAGAAAATCAAATAAGAGATCTTAGATGGTCAAATCACATGTCCTACCATTTTCTTGGATATCATGTGAAGTGTTTATAAAGCTGAGCTTATGAAACAAACTCTGGTCACTGCCCTTTCCCTGCTGTGATTTGCTGTGTAGGGTGGGAAGCTGCTGTACTTGGGTGGTCCAGCCTTCTCCCTGGATCCTGATGGCAGTCTCCACATCACCTCCTCCTCTGGAAATGAGACTGGAGAATTCATCTGCACAGCAACCAATGCTGCTGGCTATGCCTCTAGGAAGGTCCAGCTCACTGTCTATGGTAAATCTCATCAAAAGCAACTGGATATTGGATTAAGTCTGTAAAAAGATTAAGGAGCTATGTAAGGCATTTAATGTCAACAAACTGTTACTACAGTTGTAAAATAACTCAGAGGCATTAGTATAATTACTATGATCTTTGCCAAGAAGTCTAGCATGGTCTACCAGCTGGAAAACTAAATTACAAGTCATGTCACTATGTTGGATTTTTCAAGAAAAACGACTTCAGAGCTCAGAGTCAGATGCCCAACATGACAAAACCCAATCTAATCCCCACTTCTTTTGGCTTAATAGTTTCAACATGGTTGTACTTTATCATATGTTTATGCAGTTGACTTACGCTGAATCATAAAGCATGTCTTGCAGCCCAGCTTCTAAACTGTCTCTAAATCCTGCAATACACAGTCACTGACAGTCATGCTGGCTCTCTGTAGCAATTCGCCTTGTGTTCATTGATGTGAAGATTGGCAGAGCTTGAAATGCTCATCAAGTAATTTTCTTCACTTTCCTTACAGTATTATGTGTGTTACTATTCATGTTCACTTGCCTTTGTGTTGGCAGTGATGAAGGACCAGTGTTGGGAGATCACTTTTGAGATGTGATAAGTTGCAGATTGGTGATTAAAAGAAGCCAAAAAATCTTTTCCTACATGAGTAAGAGTACAGAGCAACTGAATGAATCTTATGTATATTTTTCAGCATATAAAGTCTTCACTAACATCAGGATGTTCAGATGTAACTCCTCTGTAAACACCAACATTTTAATCAGTAACAATCAATTACTTTTACCAGCAACTGCTTATGCTTGATTATTGTCACCTGGTGTGTTGGATATGTTGTATTCATTGGTGAATATATGTATGTAAGCAATAGTGAATAATGAAGGGGGATATTAAAATCTCTTTTTGTCTTTTGTCTTTTGGAGCTAATGCTTTTTTTGCGTCTCAACACCTCATACATTGTCTGTTTGCCTGCCCATGTTTGTATATCCAGTCCGTCCTAGATCCAGTGTTAGTGGTGCTGAAGGCTCAGCGCAGCCAATGATAATGTCAGTGATTGAGGGTGAGGACGCCGTTTTGCCATGTGAGGTCCACAGTGTCCCTCCTCCTTCCATCAGCTGGGCCAAAGAGAGGCAGCTCATCTCCCCCTTCTCTCCCAGGTAAAACACATCAAGAATCAAATAAATTCTGATTCTATTCATTGAAAGTTCAAGAGCAACTTGAAGGCTGTTTGGGGGGTTCATTATTTGAACCATGCGCAGTTTGAAGCTGTGTTGCTGCAGTTTCATGGGATTGTGTTTCACCATTTCACACACACATGACTAGACACAAGGGTCCACTGTAAGGGTGGCCTTTTGTAAAGATTACACTATAAAACCCCATTTTAACAGTTTGTATTTTTAGACCCCCAAAACACTGTTGTGGTTTTTGCAGAAGCCAAACCACAACAAAATTGTAACTTTTTATCTTAAAATTCATGTTGTGTGTACGACCTCTTAGAGAACCGCCATTCTGTCTACAGTGCTCTGTTCTATCTGCACCATACATAGCTTCAGGGTGCAGTTTGTGGTTTTATACGATGACTGCGTGCTCTTACGCTTCTCTGTGATCTGCTTTACCTACTGTGCGGCTGCCACAGCAGCTGTAATTGTGGTTGGTGGTGGATTAGTCAAAATTACCATAGTATCTGTTTACAGAAATGACAGAATAAATCACATAGCTGAAAAAACTGTGGTTGTGCTTGTTTGAATTTGGGAGATTACTGCTCCATATCATTGAGTTGTTTGTTTGTGTATGTGCTCTGTATGTACAGTACATTTATTGCTGTTTGTGTGTATGCGTTCCTGCCAGGCACACACAGCTTCCCTCAGGATCTATGAAGATCTTGGAGACAAGAGTGTCAGATAGTGGACTTTATGTGTGTGTTGCCTCCAATATTGCTGGTAACCTAACACAGTCCATTGTGCTGAGTGTTTTGGGTAAGTTCAAAGATCACAAATACTAACAAAGAATATGTACTGATTGACAACAGCACATCCACTATTGAAACTGTTCTTCTCGACCAAGTACCTGAGTTATAAAAAACACATGGGTTCAGATGAGGCACTTAAACTTAATAATCTGCCTCTCTTGTTGTCTAATCTGCAGTACCCCCTAGTATCCAGGCTGGCCCAAAGGTAATGAAGGTGCAGGTTGGTCACTCTGTGGAGCTGCCATGTGTGGTAAAAGGTGTCCCAGATCCCACCCTCACCTGGACAAAGGACGGTAAAAGGTACCCAGTATCACCTGATGGCAGTCTGGCATTGAGAAACGTGGGGCTGGATGATGAAGGAACCTACACCTGCACAGCTACCAACACTGCAGGCAGAGATGAGGCTCAAGTTCGGCTCTTGGTGCAAGGTCAGTTTCAGTTAATGTCTTTTATCCAGTAGATGTTGTCAGTGTTCACTATACTTAAGTGCTATGAAATGTTTTTAAATTTGTATATCTGTTGGATTAAAACAAAGAAATGACTCCCTGGTTTCTTTCATTCAAAACAAAGCACATCACATAGTAAGCTTTTTTAAGTGTGTACCAGTCTATTTCGTAGGATACAGTTGTTATTATTTGTTTGCGTGTTTTCAGTGCCACCTGTGGTCGAAGTATTGGAGCCCCCCTTCAACAGTCCCCTTCAGGAGAGAGTTGCAAACCAGCGTATTGCATTCCCTTGCCCTGCCAAAGGTAAGAGAATATTTCCATTCAGCCTGTGATACCATGGAGAGAAATATAATTGCAAGTGATGATGACCACAGTTTCTTTCTAATTTCCGTTGGTTTGGGTTTCATTTTTATCCCTTCTCTATCCTCTCCTCTCTTTTAGGTCTTCCTAAGCCAGTGATTAGGTGGTTGCGTAATGGCCAGGAACTGACGGGTAATGAGCCCGGTGTGTCCATCCTGGAGGATGGCACACTGCTGATTCTGGCCTCTGTTTCACCGCTGGACAATGGAGAATATGTCTGCGCTGCTGCCAATGATGCTGGATCCACTGAAAGAAAATACCAGCTCAAAGTCAATGGTGACTAACTTGTTCTTTATGGTTATAGGCGATGAACGTGGAATAGGGGTACCAGCTCAAAGTCTGTTCTGTGCACTCTCACTAAGACATTAAAACATAAACAAAGCCTTTTATATTTGCACACATTAGAGTGGAAACTAACACAAAAAGCTCAATAATTACCTTTGACACCTCCACAGTGCCCCCAGTTTTTCGTGGCAGTGAAACGCAAGAAAACGTGTCGTTGGTCCTGAGCCAATCCACCAGCTTGGTGTGTGATGTCACAGGAAGTCCGAACCCAGTCATCACCTGGTACAAGGATGGGAATCCTGTAGGTGAAATCCCATAGGCTAAGCTGTTAACATACATTTCATACAAAAAATATTGACATCAAAGAAAAAGTGACAGAGATGAAATAACTACTTCCTTATCATTTACAAACCAGTGCTCATACTGTGACTTTTACATTCCTTTAATGTGAGCATTAAAGTAATGAGAAATTCTAATGAACTTTCATTTATTAATGAAAGTACCCGCCACCTAAAAAAATGAACAAGCTCTGATCACAGGGCACACTGTCCAAGACCACCGTGAATGCTGAGTATATCGTGTGTGTTTATCAAAGACCAGCCTGGCCAGCCATGGTGGCAGCATGATCAAAACAGTAATGACAGAATAATTATGATAAATTGATGTGAGAGGAGAGCGGTAGCACAAGCTTTGCTCTGACATCCCAGTTAGTTGGCTTGGCTTCTGTTCACTTGGCTGCTCAACTAATTTTTCCTACATTGCACAGATGGTAGAATCAAAGCACTTACTTCAATCTGCTAATAAAGATGCTCTGCTCTCTGAATGTTTTTGGCTCTAAGCAACAATTTAAAGCGTTCCATGTTTTGTAAATTATATTCCTCAGCTGAATAGTTGGCTTTGAGTTGAATCAGTTGAACAGTTGTATCTTTGGCTCTGAGACAGTGGAAGTTTTTTCTGAATTGTAAGCGGCAGCTTTTTGGTTCAGATCCTTTTATCATGATATCTTACAGTTCATTAGTGTCAGATTGTATTTCCCAAACTCTTAACATATGTTGTTATCTTTTCATTTGTGTTATATTTGATTTGTTAATGTTGATTTACAGGTAGTTGCTAGCAACAACATCCAGATTCTTGATATGGGAAAAACTCTGAGACTACTTAAGGCAGCAACAGCTGACGCAGGCAGCTACAGCTGTAAAGCTATTAACATTGCTGGGAGCACAGAAAAAGACTTCTTCCTGGATATTCTGGGTGAGTAAAGGCATCGAGCAGCTGTGGATGGGGTTACAGGGAAAGAACTGTGCACAGACTTATGAGCCAACAGAACTTGAAATTAATTCCACATGAATGAAAAAACATTTTTTACCCTTTTATTCATTTCCTTGATGAGTATGTTAATGAACAATTATACTCTTGCCTTGCACTCCAGTTCCACCGACTATTGAGGGGTCAGACTCTTCTCAAGATGTCTCAGCTGTTGTCAAACAGGAGATTATCATGGAGTGCAAGGTGCAAGGGGTTCCTTTTCCCACAATCCAGTGGTACAAGGACCGAAAGTAAGTTTAAAAGCGTTAACTGTCTACATTATGAAAGGAATGATCAAGCATATTAAAGCAAAACTGGGGTAAATTTTTGTTTCCAGGCTGGTGTTTCTTGGTGATCCCAACCTAGAGGTAACCAACAGGGGTCAGGTTTTGAGGATAAAAAGCGCCCGTCTTGGAGACAAAGCCCGCTACCAATGTAGTGTCCTGAACACAGCAGGCAAACAGTCCAAGGACTTCAACCTCAGTGTCTATGGTGAGTGTGGAATGTTGATGGATCCTACACTGTTAGCTATTATGTACAAAGCATGTAATTTATATAATTAATCTATGTAAGCAAGTTAAGCACCTTTCATGAGCAAATGCACCTAAAATACAAATGTCGTTTTTGTGTCATTGTTTCAGTGCCCCCCTCTATTAAAGGTGGTAACATTACCACAGAAGTCACAGCCCTCCTGGACACGGTGGTAACGCTGGAGTGTGAGGCACGAGGAGTGCCACTTCCAACCATCACCTGGTACCGAAATGGAGAGGCAATCCTCTCCAACAGACAGGCTCAGTACGTGGAGCGTGGGCACTACCTGAAGATCCCTCGGGTGCAGGCGTCAGACGCTGGTCAGTACAGCTGCAAGGTGACCAGTGTGGCAGGGAGTGCTGAGAAGAGCTATGAACTGGATGTCTACTGTAAGAAACTGACACCTGAAAATCTACACACATTTCCTTTCGCTGTACTTTAGGTAGAAATATTTGAGACACTTTTTGTAACTACGTAGATAGAAAGATCAACGAAGAGCAAATTTGGAAAGTAAATGAAGCTTTCAAATCTGTCAGAAGTGAGGAATTCTCAACAACTTAAACTCTAATTGTTTGCAAACCTTCTCATCTGCTGAGATTTTATTGTTTAAGTCAGACCTAAAAAAATATGGATAATTGTTAAACAATTTAAAAAAGGATCCCAAAACCTTGATTCTTCATAAACACCCTTTAGAGTTAGGTGGCAGATATCAGTCAAGCAGAAAAGTCTGTGAAGCTTTAACCCTGCTTTTTGTTCTTTCCCTTTTTTATACTTCTTTGCCCCCCTTCAGTGCCTCCCACCATCGCAGGGGGTGATGACGGGCCAACTGAAAGAAAAGTGGTCCTAAGTAAGCCCGTGATGCTGGAATGTGAGGCCGGTGGACACCCCCCTCCCTCTCTTACCTGGCTGAAGGATGGAGTTCCTGTGCGGGACGGTGAGAGTGTCCGTGTTCTCGACCAGGGGCGTAAGATAGAAATCCTCTCAGCTACGGTGTCAGATTCAGGACGTTACGTCTGTGTGGCTACGAGCATCGCTGGAGAGAAGGAGGTCAAGTACGATGTCCGGGTTTTAGGTATGAAAACACACAAAAATAAATACTTACTATACTGCTGACACTAACATACACAAATTTAAAAATTTGACATTACAGCTTTGTCAGGAGATTGGTTTACTTGTGTGCATGTTTCTGATGGCAATGTAATTAATCTAAAACGGGAATGGACATTTATTTTTCCTGCAGGGGCCATATGGGAAATGAATACTGATACTGGAGACCAAACTTTCTCATGCCATAATCTCAAATTTGATCCCTAGATTAAATTGTATAAAACATTCTTTATTTTTTATTAGTATTTATTATATTGAAAATTACTAAAACACCATCTAATTAAGAAAAATTACACACAGGACTTAAAGTGTAAAGTTAAACTTGAAGTGCAGGACAGACTGTTTTGTGTAAGAATGTTTCATTTTAATAAACTAAGCATCTCTTTGAATAAAAACAGCTTTGTAAAAAGTCTTGCTGAATGATTGGCTTAGATAGCGATGCATCAGATGTCCTTTTCATTTTTCTACAGGTTTTTGTATTTTTCAGCATTTTGTCTCGAAGTGGCAACTCAACTTCTAGTCTTTGAATACTGTTATACATTTAATGCAAAATAAGCAGACAACTTTACTGCCAAACTCAAAAAAAAAATACTGAGCAGTCCATCACTTCTACCGATGTCAATAACCTGATGCTTTTCAACAGTCAATTGTAGCAGCTTGGTCGAAATTAAAAGCTCCACTGACTGTATCCCCTTAAAAATTCAAAAAGAAGTGTATT
>JAPZDV010000021.1:6741518-6753028 GCA_029814665.1 Acanthurus lineatus
CAGGATTCGAACCTGCGCGGGGAGACCCCAATGGATTTCTAGTCCATCGCCTTAACCACTCGGCCACGACAACTTACGTCTGACATGGCTTTGCTGCTGAACACTGTGCTACTATTTATAGCAACGTGTTCATTCCACATGAGAAAAAGACACCTGCCATTTCACTGTGGTTTTGCATGTCTGACTGATAAATTAGCAAGTACTCTTCTTATCTTTGTAAATGTAAATTAATTTCTCTACATTTTACAGAAGAGTATTTTATCTTTACATTTTTCCTAACAATTTTTACTTATTGTTAAGAATGATTTTACTGATTTGTTCTACAAATATAAAAAACATACAGCCCTTGTGGTTGTGCTGAGATGAATACATAAAAATATTACTTCAAAATCTCACAGATTTTTTTTTTTCCCCCCAAATCCTAGTCCCTCCTTTCATTGATGGAGCCGATGAAGTGACAGACAGCACAGTGATAATCAACACCCCTTTGGAGCTTGAGTGTCAGGCCACTGGAACACCTGCACCTGTCATCACGTAAGAGCTCCATCTCAGTTAAAATAGATGTTAATACACATGCAAATGCACACATATTCACATTAAAAACCTTTTTTTATCCAGGTGGTATAAAGATGGGAAACCAGTCAGACAGGGTGAGGGGTTGCGGGTGGCAGCCAGCGGTCGACGGCTGGTTGTTTCCCGCGCTCAGGTCTCTGACACCGCTCGTTTCCAGTGTGTGGCAACTAATGAAGCAGGAGACCATGAGAGGGACTTCAATGTTATGGTTCATGGTAAAATATTTAAAGGCTGTTTCATATTATTTGTTTAAAAATTAATTGTTTTGGCAACGTATGAATATTGTGAATAGTTTTATAATTGCAAATAAGTGTAATTTTTTATTCGAATGCAAGCCACAAGGATGCCCCCATTGTGGGTAAATACTGTTCTCTGCCTTTTTGTAATTTTCCCTTTCCCGATATGTTATTGTAAAGTGACTTAAAGATTATATATTTGTACTCTTCATCTTTATAGTTCCTCCATCGATTCGCACAACCGGGCCTGCTGAACGCTCAGTGGTTCTCCACAAGTCAGTCAGTCTGGAGTGCATCTCCAGCGGTATCCCTCAACCCAGCATTACCTGGCTGAAAGACGGACGACCTGTAGACACAACTCAGGGGAACCTTAAGGTTAGTATCCTGATTGACTGAACTCTGGTATGACATACAGTACCACTGGAAAGGACACACCCAGGCGAACACTACATGCAGACTTTTGCTGCTGAAATGCATCAAACACTGTTAAGCAGTCCAAAAATGCTCAATGAATTTTGCAAAAACATGCACACTTACTCACTCACACACCCACACACACATACACAGTTTTGGGCCTTAAATGAGTATTTTATCTCTGTTACGTGTCATATTTCTGTTTCCCTTTTTCCTGCTTGCCTCTCATTGGATCAAACCCCAATCAAAAAAGGGTAATCAGTCACCTAAGATTTTTGCCTTGTGATGTGATTGTTAGTTGCAAGTCTGCATGTAGTTTTATGCTTAAAGACATAGAAAATAAGCTTACCCTTTGTAAAGGCAGAACACTGAAGTCACACTCAGCTGCAATATGCTTCACAGCAACAGACTCAGCATCAGCTTTGTGGTGAGTAACATCAAACATTTTGACCCTAAACTTACCACCATGCTCTAACATCATTATTTCTGCAGCTCCCTCCACAATCCCTACCTTCTTCTCCTTAAAACGGTGGATCATGTTTTTGATTTAACAAAGATATTTTGTATCTTGTGCTGTATGTATCCAACACATGTATGCGTGTGTTAAGGGGATAACTTAGTTAGCAGATTCCTTGTTTGCTGCTCAGCTTCATTGAGAACTCCCTCAAACAGATGAGGCTTTACCACCAAATCCAACTTTATAACCATTTCTTTAAGATTGAACTTTTGACTTTGTAGTAACAGTAACATTGTTTAACTGCCAGATTCAAGCTCACTTTTCAACCATGAAAAGCAGTCACCATTCTGAATTTTCTGAGTTCTGTTTGCTTTTGTGCTTGTTTCTGTCACAGCTGGAGTCTGCAAGCAGATTGTTAAAGGTGACAGAGGCAAGATTAGAGGATTCTGGGAGATACACCTGCCTGGCCACCAACGCAGCTGGAGAGGCCCAACAGCACATACGACTCAGTGTCCATGGTAACTGAAATATACACACTGCACTATGCTTGCATGTTTTTAGCTTTTGTCTCGCTCGTCGCCTGGTTTCTTTCATATACATACTTCTCTCTACTTCCTCTGTCAGGGGACTAGGTGGAGACAGGAGAATCTGAATCATCTGATGCATTGTTTTTTTTTGTGTGTAATGCTCTGTGTGCCTCTCAGAGCCTCCCAGTATCCCCATCTCTGGAGAGATCATCAACCAGACCGTCCTGTCAGGCTTTCCCACTGAGCTCGAGTGCAAAGCCACAGGCAGCCCATTACCTGGTAAGATGGCTCACAAACTTCGTCCTCCATCCTGCTGTGCTCTATCACAGCCTCCAGGGCATAGTTCCCTCTGACTGCTTAGTGGGAATTGGCTGTGCTGCTGCTTTCCTTATCTTTCACCACTAAAGGAACAGTGGAAAATTGATCTCAGATGACTCCCTGCAGTCAGCTACTCTCTCTTCCCACTGCCTTTCTTTCCAGTGAAAAGTCCAGTAGAGTAGTTTAATTCCAGTGTAATTTAACTCTCTTTTCTTTGGATATGTCTGCATTTTACAGCAGGTGTCTCATTCCAGCAATCTGATATCTGTAAAACCATATTAAAAGTGAAATTTCTAAAATTAATTTAATGAAAATGAACATTACACATACCTAACATTTACACTATACAACAGGCAGCAGGAGTTTATCCGCTCTCGTATTTTTTTACTCCAGCCTCTTTAATTTGTGGCAGCCTTTATTTTTTCATATCAACCCGATCGCCAGCCAGTATTGAAGACCCATCCCTCATTTATTAAAGCTCTGTTATCCAACGCAAAAACATGGAGCTTCTGTTTGTCAACTGCTTTGCTTTTTCTATCTTAAGATGATTCAGCAACTTAAACAAAAAATATTATTTCAGTGTCTTCATGTCATTATTGTTTGCTCAAAAATACCACAAACCAAACAAAAAATGGAGCTAAACTTCATAAATCAGCTTGTAGCTTTAAAATTTACATATCTCCACGTATATATTTATACAATGACACATTTACTACATGTCTGGAACGTATTTAATTACCGTTTGAGATTTGATTTAATACTTAACTCTTGTAAATAAATGCTTAAAGCACTCTACTTCATAAAAGAATTTGTGTTGTTTCTGCACCCAAACTTCACTTCAATCTTTAATCCTTTACATGTTATTCATATATTCAAAAGTTTTTTTATAATGTTCAAATTTTGATTTAATGTAATATGTGATGTCTTTAAATCATAATTCTAATGTGTTTTTGCTTATGTAAAGCACCCTTAATTGCCTCTGTGCTTCAGCTATCACCTGGTACAAAGATGGCCGTCCCCTTACAAGCGCAGCGGGGGTTACTATGCTGAAGCGTGGCCAGGTGCTGGAGATCGAGCGTGCTCAGCTATCTGACACTGGGATGTACAGATGTGTAGCGGTCAACCTGGCTGGAGTTGCTGAGATATCTCATAGCCTGCAGGTGTTTGGTAAGTGATGTTTTTTTCTAACCAACGATTTACTGATCCTTAATGAAACAAGACAAGCAGACATCACAACAGTGTTTTCCATGAAGTTACACTTCAGCTCCCCATCTTGTTCCTTTTTATTACAAACTCTAGCAGCATTGTAGAATTTCACTTTATCTGACTAAATTTCATGCAACTGTGCAAAAATTCTTGACAGGTATTTTTTTTGTTGTTGTTTCTTGCAGTGCCTCCTGTCATCTCCAGTCGAGGTGGTACAGTAACAGTTGTGGTGAATGAAGCTGCTAAACTGGAGTGTGAGGCCACTGGTGTTCCTGTGCCCAGCCTCACATGGCTCAAAGATGGCAGCCCTGTGGCAAGTGTATCACATGGCATGGAGGTACCATTATAAACAGCATTTTCTGATGAATTCTTGTTTCATTTCATGTGACTTTAACCTAAATACCACTAAGCATCTAACCACACTATACTATACACACATTATAATTTGAGAGGTCAGCAATTTGGAAAATACTAGTTAGAATAGACTGAAAGTGTAAGCAAAACAAGGCTGTAACAACACAAGACTCGTGAGTAGATAAATGACTGTGTTTGGCACATTAAACACTCTTTACAACGTCCGTCTTGTTTAGCCACTTGATAGTAACCGACTTTTTTAAGACACATAAAAGCTTCAAAGTCATGATTGGGATATTTGCTGGGGTCTTTTATGTTGTAGAACAGAACATGAAAGATTGTCTAAACCACAGACCATATATGAGGCATCCAACCAAAAACCCTGTTCAAAAAAACTATTAGCTTTGAGAACTTTGAAACTGGAAGTTTAACAATGCTCGCTCATTTTCGAGTTTTAGAGTTTATTCCTCGGGCAGTCTGTTGTGTAGGTTTTTGATGGCTGTGTTGGTGTCTGTGCACTGTGATCTGGTCACTGACCTTCTTGTGTCTCCCTCTTAGGTGTTGTCTGGTGGCAGAGTATTGTCTTTGAATAGTGCTCTGGTTAGTGATACAGGCAGGTACACCTGTGTGGCTGTCAATGCCGGAGGAGAGCAACAAAGAGAGTATGACCTTAGAGTTTATGGTGAGTAAATTACAGTTCATCAGTAGGTGTTTCAAGCATGAGACATTTTTATACAGCTTATGTGATTAATTACATCAAAAACATGTTTTTAAATATTTCATGGCCAGTCTAGGATTTATTCTCTGGCATTTACTGACAAAATATTTAATCTTTTAAATGAGAAAATAACCAGCAAATGAATCAAGAATGAAAATAAGTTGAGGCAATTCTAGGATTCAAACTTGCCTTTAGGCTCCAGGTCTAATGTCTGCAGTGAGACATGCTCCAAATTGCAGTCAAAACAATTGTGAGGGGGCTATGACTTAATTTGTTTATACAAACAATATTTAATATAAATCTACAGCACTTTCCACAACATTGTTTACACCACTAGCTCAATTGAAAAAAGAAGTTGTATAAGCCTTCCAATTAGACTGAGAAACTGACATTTTAATGCAGTCAAAAACTGTGGTACAGCTCTACCTTGGCCTCCTGTGCCCTAATAGCCTCCCCTTGTAAAAGGAGTGTTAAAGAGGAAACCTTTGAAAAAAGAGTGTAGAATTAGGCGGGACTGCACCTTTGATTTGTACAATAAAATACATGAATGAACCTACATATTTAACACAAAGCAAAACTAAATGTACAATGAAATTTTGATGTATTCATCATATAATTTGCAATGAGAGATTTGGCTCCCAATTAGTAGATTTCAGTCCAATTTTTTCTCTTTTTACTTTCTTTTATGGGTTCCCTTTGCTAACTGTTGGATTAAAGATTGACTCCTTGATAATCAACAATGACATAACTTTATTACCATTAGCATAACTTTAAAAGGCTGCACTATATACAGCTACACTATACTTAATTATAAATAAAGTCCAAGTAGGCATAAAAAGTTTTCTTTGATTTTGGGATGCTTTGAAATGAGCATGAATTTCAGTTTTTAAGTAGTTATAAAACATGAGCTGCATTAGGCTAGTTGTTGGCAGATGCAGATAAAAGAACTTATGTGCTTATGTTTAATTCACCTCCTTAGGACTGTCTTCCTGCACATGATTTTAACATCTTTCTAATGTCTTTCAACACAGCAACAAATCCACATGAACTGAAACACTGAAACAATATTTGAAAAAGGCCTTGAGCCAAACATGTGCTTGCAGAGGAAGTATGATATGACTAAAGTATGCCTTTCAATAAACCTTGTCAGTTTCCTACATAGAGTTGAGCTTGATGTTGAATCAGTTGTTATACAGATTCAATCATAGCTAGAGTCACTGAGGTAATGGGATACAAGTAACCCACAAACAGGGGATTGCAAACACCGTGCTTGTGAGTGTCTGTCCTTGTATGTCTGTTTGAACATATGTATGCCGAACAAAAACAGCCACATGACGTGTATTTCCTCAGAGAGATCAAAAAGAGCTTGTCCAGAGAAATAAAGGCAGATTTGTTGTGGTAATTGCTTCCATTCTTCGGCAGCTTCCTGTGTCTGGCCAAATACTGAGCAGTGAGCCTGTTTGGGTTCATCCCTAGTGACTTGTGCATGTCTGTCGAATAACCATAATGGACAGGAAATTGGTCAGCATTCATTTTCTGATGAGGCCAGATTTAGCAAAAAAGGGGACTGTCTCATAAAAAAACTGATATATATGGAAGCTTTTATGATACAGACTTGCAACTTGAAATAGATGTTATATTTATAGAGTTCTGTCTGCTGTTAGAATCAAGAGATTGTCATGTATGGGGGGCCACCTCCAGATATTACTTTTTTTTTGGAGTCTTTGCATCAAAGTTGCCAGTTAACCGTGACTCAGAAGATGTGTGACATATTCAAACCAACGTTCCTTCAAATCCTCTTAAATCTAGTACTCTAATGAATCCATCTTCAGTTGTGATGATACTTAGTAAGACACAGGGAAATGAAAACCTTCTTTTGGCATGGTCTTTGCTCCCTGGTCATTTTGCATCTCAGTGCGTGTTAGCAATTTCCGTGAGGATTAGGTTTCGTGAAATTCTTGGAAATGAAGGTATTCTGATTGTTAATACCACAAACAAATGTTGCCCTGGTGTAATGGTGCCGTCATACCCCAAGATAGAATTAGTACTTAAAGAGCACCAGATGCCCAACTTAACAGAGCCTTTGCATCTCAGGAAGCAATTACTTCCTTTGCTTATGAGGTCATATAAAGAGTTCAGAGCATTCAGAATGACAGCAGGCTAGCTTTCAAGGTCATCTCATGCAAAAAAAACATACAAGTAGTGTGTACACATACCTCTCTTAGTTTCTCATTTTGTTGTGCACAGTGTTCTCTCTTCAGAGAGATGTTCGATAATTTAATTTGTCGCATGTCCTTATGTGTGCTACAGTGCCACCAAACATCAAGGGTGAGGAGGTGAATGCCACAGCGATGCTTGGCCGACAAGTGGAGCTTCATTGCCAGAGCGACGCAATCCCCCCACCTACCCTTACATGGCGTAAAGACGGCCGACCACTCTTCAGGAAGCCGGGTCTGACTGTCTCTGTGGACGGGAGTGTGCTCAAGGTACAATTATGTAATTATTTGTGAGAGATGAGTTTAAAGTGGCAGTATATTGCTCCCATATGTAATGATTTTTATAAATTTAATTGTTAGATCGACAGTGCCCAGGTGCAGGATTCAGGCAGGTATTCCTGTGAAGCCACCAATGTTGCCGGCAAAACAGAAAAGAACTATAACCTCAATGTCTGGGGTGAGTTTATTTTCATATTTGGCTCTACTTGTGCAATTGATTGATAGTGAATTTGACAGAAGTAAAACACTGAAACACTGAACGATGTCATCTGTGCAGTTTGTAAAAGACTGAATGGGCCCGTTCCCATAATCACCTGCATTTAAATTGAGTTTGTGCTTTTATGTTAGAAGCATTTTTTTTCATTCACTATTTTATATGTAGGCTCCATGGTTTATGTGCAGCAATATTAATGCCATGTTAGGTTTTGCAGTTAACCTTAATGAAATGAACAAGACTGTGTCCTGAATGAGATGTGAGCACCTCCTTTTGGTGTCCTGTCATTATTACAGTTTCTCCCAGTATCCGCGGCTCAGAGGATGTGTCTCCTCTGACTGTGATTGAAGGAAGTCTTATCACTCTGGTGTGTGAGTCCAGTGGCATACCGCCCCCGAGTCTTACATGGAGGAAGAACGGTATGTAGGACAGTGAATGTTTTTTTTTTATTTTGGTTTGTTTTTTTTTTGTTTTTTGTTTTTTTTCAGAGACAGGGAGAACAAGAAAAAAAAACACAGGCTATATAGACATTGTATGAGGCACTTAATGACGTCTGGGTGACATGTTTGAACACTCACCTGACAGACTTTTTACTCAAAACACAAAAAGTGATCATATAACTTTTGTTTCAGTGTCTCTGCACATGCCCCAAGTATGTTTGAGGATAGATGACTGACCACTGTACTTATAGAGCTCTTTGTTTCTTTGCTCAACATTATATCTTTGAGTTCTCAGTACTATACATGGCAGTGTGTACCTTGAGATCCTCAGGCAGGGGTCTTTTGTCAGTTCCAGAGGCATGGCTGAAAACTGAAGGGGAGAAAGCATTTGCAGTCGGGCCTGAGTCTCTGGAACAATCTGCCTGAGGAAATCAGGTCGGCTTAGTCAGTAATCTGTTTTAAGTCCCTTCTAGAGACATACTTTTATTGGAGAGCCTTTCCCAATTTTACTGACCTTTAAATTTTTTAAACTTTTTTGTTCTTTTGCCAGTCTTCTTGTTTTTATCTGTTTTCTTTTAAAACCTAATGATTTTATGACTGGCCAGTCTTTTATGATTTTGTTGCCCTCATTTGAAAAGTTATGATTAGTATTATTATTATTTTTGTTACAAGTATTATTAGTATTATTAGTATTATTACTATTGTGAACTTGTGATTTGCGTTTGTCCCAGGATCTGAGCTCAGGTCAGACCAGCGGCTGAGGATTTTGTCAGGAGGTCGCCAGCTGCAGATCTCCAGTGCTGAGAGGACAGATGCAGCCTCCTACACCTGCACAGCCTCCAGCCCAGCTGGCACCACTTCGAAGGAGTACAGCCTGCAGGTTTATGGTATGTCTGTGTCCCCATATCTTTGACACCTAGTAATCATTCTGTCATTTCTGTAATCTCTCTATTGTTATTTTGGTTTTTATCAGTGGAAAGAAAAAGAGAGAAAAAGTGACTGCACAGTCAGAGAACAAAGTTATGCATCTTACATGTGCTCAAGTGCGAGGCATCTCTTGAGGAAGCATGTGCACAAACTTATTTGCTTTTCTCACTTCAGTCCGCCCTTCCATCAGACGCAGTGGGAGTGTCAGCGATGACATTGCTGTGACAAAAGGCAGTGATGTGACCCTACAGTGTGCTGCGGAGGGTGTGCCACGACCAGCTGTCACATGGCTGAAAGACGGGCGTCCTATCACAGGCCTGCATGGTGCCAAGGTTCTGAACGATGGCAGGCTGTTGCAGATTAAAGATGCTAAGGTGTCAGACACAGGACGCTACACCTGTATTGCTGTCAATGTGGCAGGACAGGCTGACAGCAAGCATGACATCAGTGTGCACGGTATGAATTTTTAACTATTTAAATTGGGTTTTAGTGCTATTTCTAATTTTTGCTAATTTTTTTGTAATTACAGATCTTAAGTCTGGATAGCTACAGTCCATCTCAAGGTTTTCCTTTTTTTTTGTCCCTCTCCTGTCCTCAGTGCCACCCAGTATAACTGGCCAAGTAGATGTGCCAGAAAATGTCAGCGTTGTAGTGAAGAACCCAGTTGCTTTGAACTGTGAGGCTTCTGGCATCCCTCTTCCTGCCATCAGCTGGCTCAAGGATGGTCGGCCAATAAAAGCTTCCAGCTCAGTACACATTCTCTCTGGTAAGTCATTGTTTCATTTTCTGGGCTTTTAGAAAACTTTAAAATATGTAAAATTTCAAATTTAGATTGTTGTAAAGCAGAGTAATCCTGTATTTCGTATAATGTCATATGTCTTCAAAGGTCCATAAAAACCCCTCTAGCTCAGTGTCACATGCATAAGGGTCAGACAGAAGGACAGCAAAGGGATAACTAAACACCTATTTTTCATCCTAGCTGGGGCTCAAAGACTATGCAGTAGCAATACATCACAAGTAATTTGATGTAATGGGATCTTTTCAACTGAGGCCAAAATCAATAGACAGAGATTTGTGAAGGAAGACAAACATGAGCAATTGCTTTGAATTGTGTTTTAAACATTTAGCAAGATCTATTGGGTGCTTCCAAATTACCATGGCCCCTGAAGTTATGCATACTTCCGAAATTACTTGTGCAGAAACTTTAAGTACCACAATTTCACCTCAATTTGACCTATTTGGTTTACAACATATCTGCATTTTTTTACATGAGCTCAGGATAATTTGAATTATTGAAGTATCTCAAGTATTGAGGAATGTGATCAGAGGGGTTAGCTCATGTTGAGAATCCTCGGATAGATATATGTTATGCATAAGATATAGTATTATAGGATAAATCTGGCAGTGCAGAGGTCACATTGCGACAGTGTTTGTCATTTGGTTTTTCAGGACATTCTCATGAACACTATTAACACAAAGTTGTTTTTGAAGACGGACGTCATTTGTCTTGAATCCCATTAAACTGGTTTGTAAATATTTTAACAGCTGTGAGTCTCAAACTCTAAATTCTTTCCACTAATTTATTCAAGTTTCCAAAGAGGGGGGATGTTCAACAGTCTTAAAATGTGGTTTTCTTGTCAGCGTGTTCCTTTCAGGAAACAAGTGCAGGTTTATACTGACATAGTCTACAAAAGCATTTAATGGACAACAGATTAATTACAATAAATGGCCTTTTTAATCATCAGGAGGCCGGAGCCTGCGTCTAATGCATGCTGCAGTAGAGGATGCTGGGAGATACACCTGTATCGTGTCTAACAGCGCTGGAGAGGAAAGGAAGAACTTTGACCTCGACATTCTCGGTAAAGACATAATAAACATCTTGTATTTTAGTATTTTTTTACGTGGCATCATATTGAGCTAAGATGCCTATATTAGCTTCACTGTACATATTAAATTTCTAAGAAATTGTCAGACAGTGAGAGCCATGTAATTGATTTTCAATCTAATTCAACAGTTCCTCCAAGCATTGTGGACGAGGGAACTGCAGTGGATACTAAAGTGAAAGAAAAACACAACATTACTCTCACCTGTGAGGCAACAGGTAACTGAAATAATACATACATCAGTGAATTGACATCTAAATGACATGCTCTGTTAATAATTCTGATGATCAATCATGAATACAAATAAAATTTAAATACACTATTTCCTGTATATTGCTACTTTTGTAACCTCACCTTATAATTTCCCAGGTAACCCTGTGCCAGAAATAAAATGGCTAAAGGATGGACAGCCAGTGATGCCTGACAGACGCCACCAAATACTGTCTCATGGCCGTTTCCTCCAAATCTCCGGGGCCCAAATAGCAGACACCGGCAGGTACAGCTGCCTGGCATCAAATAGTGCAGGGGACCGCAGCCGGCACTTCAACCTCAATGTTCTAGGTACATACACATCTATATCACAAATATATACAAGATCATATGATCTTGTATATATTTTATATGATCCTTTATATATATTTATGTTTACTTATGTGAAGCACTTTGTGACTGCTGTTCTGTGAAAAGCGCTATACAAATAAATTTTACTTTACTTTACTTTACTATCTCTTTTTTATTTCCTGAGAAT
>JAPZDV010000021.1:6753128-6775484 GCA_029814665.1 Acanthurus lineatus
TTTCTTATTGCTTCTTTCCTTTTTTTTTTTTTCGCCAGTTTCTCCCACAATTGCTGGTTCAGGTCCTGACGGTTCTGCAGAGGAGGTGACAGTAACTCTGAGCAACCCCACCTCTCTGTTGTGTGAAGTCCAATCCTACCCTCCAGCTCTAATCACCTGGCTAAAAGATGGCACCCCATTTGAGTCCAGTCGCAATGTTCGAGTCCTTCCAGGTCTGAGATCACATACATTTAACAAAAGAGTCTGAACTGAACAGAATATGGAAGTGTCGTAACATCTTTTGTCATTTATCACTTATACTTTCATAGGTGGGCGAACCCTGCAGATTCTCAATGCCAAAGAAGAGGATGCTGGGAGATATACCTGCGTAGCCACAAATGAGGCTGGAGAGACACTAAAGCACTATGAGGTCAAGGTTTATGGTGAGATTCCTGCATCTTTGAAAACATGCGAATATCTTAAAAAAAAAGGGAATACATATGAAGCTTGTCTTAAAGCTAATCTCAGTTCCATCATATGCTTATATAAACATCTATATTAAACTGAAACCACTGATAATAATTATTAGTGACACATCTTTAATAAAAAATATGTAGGAAACTCAGTGCCTGTTGTCTGTGTTCACTTTTCATAGTAGATGTAAGAGACAAAGATACATTAAACAAAGTTAAAGACAAATTTGACTGATAGCATTCTTTTTTTGATATCGTAACAACCCTAATGTCAATAATGTTGTATTATATTAAAGTAATCTTAGACTTGTCTCGACTCCAGTTCCTCCTCAGATCAATAAGAATGATATCCCAGGTGAAGGACTGGCCCCCAAAGAGATCAAGATCAAGATCAACAGCACACTAACACTGGAGTGTGCAGCTCAGGCTTTTCCAACACCAGCGCTGCAGTGGTACAAGGATGGACAGGTAATATCGGATTTGACTCCATGGGAGCAAATACATAAGTAAATGTACAGTCTGTTTATCTGTTTGAGAAGAGCCTGTAAAAGTTAACTGGTTTCTCCTCTCTCATGTCCCTTTTACTTCACAGATCCTGCAGGCAGATGACCACGTGTCCATTACAGCCAGTGGCCGTATTGTTCAGATCAAGCATGCTCAGGTGTCAGATACTGGCCGCTACACTTGTGTAGCCACAAATATTGCTGGAGAGGATGAGAAGGACTTTGATGTAAATATACAAGGTGAACTGGGTTAACTGATGCTGTTGTGTTAACAGAGACTATTTTAACATTTCATGGGATCAAACTGAACACTGAAAATTAAAATAAAAATGGTTGTGCTTTTAAAAAAGGGCCATTCATCTTAAACCTTAGACCATTTTTTCTCCCTCTCCCTCCTTCAGTTCCACCTAATTTCAACAGGCCTGGTGGAGTTGGTGATACCACCTCTCCTCCAGGCTTTGGGGGAGACGTTCGAGATGTGATACTCAACAATCCCATCTCTCTGTACTGTGAGACCAATGCTGTGCCCCCTCCAACACTCACCTGGTACAAAGATGGACAACTGCTTACCTCAAATGACAAAGTTCTGATCTTGCCAGGTAAGACAGAGAAAACAGAAAACAGAAACAAAGAGATGGAGCAAGGGAGAAAAGTAGTTTACACTTATTTGTTACAATGTTTTTCAGGTGGGCGAGTGTTGCAGATTCCCAGAGCCCAGGCTGAAGACTCGGGCAGGTACACATGTGTGGCTGTCAATGAAGCAGGAGAGGACTCCATTCAATATGATGTGAGAGTATTATGTGAGTGAAAAAACTTTTCAAAGTTGTGTAAGTATCAGTCACTTTAACAACAAGAGCTGGTTCTCATGGTTTCTTTCTGTACTGTGACAGTGCCCCCAATCATACGGGGAGGAGACAGTGATTCGCCTGATGAGGTCACAGTCTTAGTCAACAAAACTACCCAAATGGAGTGTCAAGTGGATGGAAATCCTGCTCCTAAGATCACCTGGTTTAAGGACAGCCAGCAAATCAGCTCTGATGGGCCACATAGAATCCTGTCCAATGGGCGAATACTTCAGGTGACTGCCAAGAAGTACAGATACTTGTTCTCAACATGTCTCAAAATATGTTTTTACATTTCAGATCATTTCAGGTTAAAATTACTCTAATCACACAGGTTCTACAAATATATGTAGCTGCAAATACATCAAGTGATGCATTTACACATGCATTCATACACTCATTAATTGATTTATATCCTGCACAATAAATTACCAGAAAAAAGAAACATTTGCAAAACATAATGCAGTTAAACAAAAGCGTCTATAATTTCTTTAAATAGGTACTACAAATAAATACTACCTATTTTATCTCATACTGATTACTCACCGTTCCATACAAACAAAAGGCTGTAAGGTTCAGATTATTCAGACATTTCCATTTAGATTATCAGTCCCATTTAAAAGAAACAATCCATCTGTTTAAAATTGTATATAATGCCTGCGTCTGGATCTTTTATAATTGGATTCTGTATTTCTCCATCTTTCCTAATCATCAGGTGTTGACTGCTCAGGTGTCTGATACAGGGCGCTATCTGTGTGTGGCTGACAATGTGGCTGGAAGTGCAGAGAAATCCTTCAACCTTAATGTTCATGGTAAGACCTGTGAAATGGTCATTATATTTGCCTTGCGAGACCCCTTATTTTGTGAAAATATGAACCAGACGACAAGATTAATGCATCTGTATTTAAATGTAAAAAACACAAGAAGTTCTGCTGTTTTCTGTTAGTGAAGTGTTGCACTCCAAAAAAATTTTTAAAAATGTCTACGACATTGTTTCTTATCTTTTTCTTACAGTGCCCCCCACCATTATTGGCCCAAGTCCTGAGACTGTGACTGTGGTGGTGAACAACTTTGTGTCTCTCTCTTGTGAAGCCACTGGTTTTCCTTCTCCCACCTTGAGCTGGCTGAATGATAGAGGCCCCATTCAGGCCAACACCAATGCACTCATCATGCCAGGTACTGCAAGCTTGGGTAGCATTTAACAGAACAAACGCTGAGCTATGAATGTGCCATAAAAATGATATAGATCAACAGCTAATACACAGTAGATTCTGAATGTGTTTCTGTGTCTGTTTTTGCCTTCAGGTGGTCGCACTCTACAGATTCTGAAGGCAAAAGTGTCTGATGGAGGAAAGTACAGCTGTGTGGCCATGAATGCTGCAGGAGAGGCTTACAAACACATCTACCTAACAGTTTTTGGTAAGTCTACATACACACTGGGCCTGATTTACTAGAGCCCAAATGAAGAGTACTAAATTGCATGTGCGTTTTGTGGGTGATCAACTGACATAATAGCAGAAATGACAACAGGTGCAAACAATGTGGAGACAGCAGTTTTGTGCATTTACTGAAGAATTTTGTCAGAAAACAGAGTAAAGTGTTGCTAGTATTGCATGACTCCTTGTGGCTGTCTCCAAAGCAGCCATTTCAGTTCATCCAAAGAAATGAACTGAAATGGCATTGCTAGATGGGCAAGATGTCTGAATTATTTTTGCTTCTGTCATTAAAAAAATGTTAATATAAATGAAAAAAAAATTTCTCAACATCTTCTTTCTCTATACCCCCTCATCTCATTTAAATATCAGCCACCATCTGTGCACAACAATGGGCCAATCCTTTAAACGTATTATATGCAGACACAGTCATAATCACCAAAACCATTTTCATGCTCGGTGAATCTCAGTGCATGTGTCAAATCAATGTACTTGCTTTTTCTACCCCAGAATTTTGCACACTCAGGAAGTAACACCCCATATTGCATATTCATTTAGGTGAAAATACTAAATAGGCAATGCGTGTTGTCCTGCACATTTTAAAGACACAGTCCTCAGTGAACACCGTTAGTACATTGGGTTGAACAGTTTTTTGAAGGTGATATCAAACCTATACATGTTTTTTACACATGCAGTCCTTTAGTAATTCAGGCTGTTTGTGTATAGTGCACACTGAGCACCTGACTCTGGCCCAGTAGTAAATGTTGCCTCTCTCCTCGGTCTTCCAGTTCCTCCAAGTATCCGAGACAGTAGTGGGGACTCTCCAGTGGTGGTGAATGTGCTCATTGGTAAACCAGTAACTCTGGAGTGTGAGTCCAACGCTGTGCCTCCTCCCACCATCACATGGTACAAGAACGGCAGAGTGGTTACAGAATCAGCCAACCTGCAGATCCTAGCAGAGGGACAGATGCTTCAGATCAAAGGCTCAGAGGTTAGAGATGAATGGATACCATGCTGTCTCTCTCTCATTTTTTTAGCAACATCTTTCAGCGATTGTATGTCAAGAAAAATACTGCCAATAGTGTGGTGTCCTTTTCCTTCATTTTTGTATTGATAAAAGTTTAAGATATTGTGAGAGTTATTCTTGTCTTTCTCACTTCAGCCATGAAAGCTATCACTTCTCAATCAAAATAAGTAAATGTGTCCTTTAGATATAAAGCTGATCAGAGTAGGTGTTACAGGACAGTTCTGGTATTTAATCATGGGCTCAAAGGATCATCTTATTTTTGGTGTCTTTTTTTTTATATCTTCTTAATGTGCCTCCTTCAGGTGTCAGATACTGGACAATATGTTTGCAAGGCCACCAATGTTGCAGGACAAGTGGACAAGAACTTCCACTTGAATATCTATGGTAGATAGATTACATTTATTTATTCAGATATCTTAAAATTCATACACTTACAAACAATACTTGGTATTTGAAATTCAAAACCATTAAAAAACCTGTCACTCTCTTCTCAGTACCTCCAAGTATCGATGGTCCCACAGAGGAGAGTGTTGTGGAAACTATCAGTAACCCAGTCACCTTTGCCTGTGATGCCACTGGCATCCCTCCTCCCAGCCTTGCTTGGCTGAAGAATGGGCGACTCATAGGTAAGCCTTCATTATCCATACATAACTTACATTTAAATGATGACACACAGGAGGCCTGGGAGGAGAGTGCTCAGGTGCAGCACCTATTGCCAGAAAATCTCACACATATATATAAGCAGAACCTTTAAATGTTAACTTCAGGTAAATAAAATAATGAAGTGTGGATGAGGCAAAGGGAACTGGCTAACCTTACATAGTTTATTAGAAAAGCTTTGTATTATCATTCATTTATGCCAGTAATACGAACCTTATATTTCTTCAGAGAACTCAGAGTCTCTTGAGATGCACATCTTCTCTGGAGGAAGTAAGCTACAGATTGCACGGTCACAGCTTTCTGACAGTGGCACCTACACGTGTGTGGCCTCCAATGTTGAGGGCAAGGCCAGCAAGAGCTACCACCTCACCATACAAGGTACGTGCACATGCAGGCATCGTTTACTATGTAAAAGTTCTAAAATTTGTCCAGCAACATATTAAAGAAATGCAAAAGTAAATGTGCTTTGATAAAAGCCCCAGAGAATGTGAGGACATATTCAACTGTAAGCTGCACACAGCTTAGATCTTATCATACATGTATTTACCAAGTTATGCCCGGTCATGGCTTTCCTAGAATTGTGCTAAGACCAGCAATTTTCTCTTAGTCCCGCCTAGTATCTCTGGATCAGAACTGCCCAGTGAAGTGGGAGTCCTGCTAAATGAAAGCATCCAGCTGGTCTGTCGAGCCAGGGGAACCCCGACTCCAACCATTCAGTGGTTAAAGGATGGAGAAGTCATCAATAGCACAAGGAGCAAGGGGCTCAGGTAATGCTTGCCACATCAAAAAAAGAGGAAAATTTAAGAAAATTTTGAATTTTATAGCAGACCAATCCAGTGATGATGATGAAGATTATGATGATGACGATAATGATGATGATATGCTGCCTTTGTGTTTAGAATCAGTCCAGATCGCAGCACACTCACTGTGACTGGAACTCACACCACTGATGGTGGCAAGTACACCTGTGTAGCCACCAACACTGCAGGAGAGGAGGACAGGATATTTAATGTGAACGTGTATGGTGGGTTTTATTCTTTTCTTTCTAATCTTTTTAATTTGTTGCCCAATACAAACAGCTTGAGTAACATAACAAGTCCTTAATGGAATGAGGAGTTTGTTTTCATTTTGCTTCTCTTTTACTCTTTCAGTGCCTCCTGTGATAGATGGTAACAGCGAGACAGTCAAGCAGTTGACTACAGTTCTGGACAGTTCTGTCAACATTGAGTGTGTTGCCACAGGTTCTCCTCCACCGCAGCTCAACTGGCTGAGAAATGGCCTGCCTCTGCCGGTGTCCTCCCACATACGGCTCCTTTCTGCAGGACAGGTGCTTCGGTAGGTCAGTGGACAGGGCGCGAGAAGATTTCTGTACACACTGTGCTGGATTAAGTACACTTCCTTGTTCTCCTCTTATTAAAATGAACCTATTGAAAAGCAGTTTCCCATCTAAGGTTACAACAAGGTAGTTCCTTCTCTGTAACATGTCCAAAGCAAAAGATTGTTTCACATTTTGGGCTTACTTTTGCAAATACAGTTTTCATAAATGAATTCTCTGTTTACAAAACTAAACAATTTAAATCAATTCACCTTCCTTTGTTGTATTGGTTTAAATTAGAAGGTGAAAAGATGGACTAATAATATTTGTCCCAAGAAATTTGTTAAGTTAGATAACTTAAGATAGTTGTTGGCTATTTTACACTTTTTTGACAGTTGTAATGCAACAGAATACCTGTACGTTGTATCTTTTGCGTCTGTCAGGATTACACGAACTCAGGTGTCTGACAGTGGCACGTACACCTGCGTCGCATCAAACAGAGCAGGAGTGGACAACAGACATTATAACCTAGAGGTGCATGGTGAGTTGAAATTATTGCTCTCCTGGAAAATTTGAGTAATAACATAATTTAAAACAAACCTTTTTTTGTATGTCTGCAAACTTGGTAACTCAAAATACAAGCAGTACTAAGGACCATTCTGATATTGCAGGCAAGTGAAAAAGAGGTTATCAATTGTGTCTTTTCACTTTTCTCAGTCCCTCCTGGTCTGGATGGAGCAGGAAGCACAGAGGATGTGACTGTAGTCAGAGGAAACTTGGCTTCTCTGCTGTGTATTGCTGATGGGACCCCGACCCCCACTGTGTCCTGGCTCAAAGATGGCCTGAGTCTGATTCCTGCCCCCCACCACAAATTTCTTAACCTGAATACCACTGTGCAAATCACACAGGCACAGGTCAATGACACAGGACGCTACACCTGCGTGGCTAACAATAGCGCTGGTCAAGCTAGCCGCCACTTTAACGTAAAAGTGCTTGGTGAGACAAATCAGATTAAGGCTTTTTTTCTTCAGGTTCAGCTTTTGATTCATGGATGAGAAAACACATTTTTTTAATGTTTGCTTTTTCAGACCCTCCACATATCAAGGGCTCTGGAGTACAAGCTGAAGTATCTGTTGTGGTCAATAATGTTCTGGAGCTTCAGTGTGAGGCCTCAGGTATCCCCACACCCTCTTTGACGTGGCTAAAAGACGGACGTCCCCTCCCTCAGACAGACAGTTTGCGCATCCTGAGGGGAGGAGAGGTGCTGCATGCAGCCTCGGCACAGGTAAGGTTGTCATTGTGAAATCCCACACTGCATATTACATTTAAATAATATCAATTTCTCTTTTCAATGAAAGCTTAAAACCATACATATTACATTCACTTTAAAAGAGATCACAAATTAAGAGATTTTGGGTCTCTTTCCATTCCACACTTTATTTTTAATTGTGCCTAGTTGGAGGACACAGGCAGATACAGCTGCTTAGCCAACAGTCCAGCAGGAGATGATGATAAGGAATTCCTGGTCCGAGTGCATGGTGAGTATTACAGAAACATAATACACATTTCATTGTGCACTGTTTACAGCTTTGCGTAAACAATCTACGGCTTGAAGGTGATTAACTAAAAACGAAACTAAAAAAAAATACTTATGAATGTTTCTTCAGTCATACTTCTCTAGTTAACAGATCAATAGTAAGATGGTATGAGATGTTGCTATAAAAGCCATGTCTGTGCTTGTCTCCTTGTGTCTTTCCTGTAACAGTACCCCCTAACATTGCGGGGGAGAGTACTCCTCAAGACGTGTCTGTGCTGCAGAACAGACAGGTGACTCTGGAGTGCAAGTCTGATGCTGTTCCACCTCCAACCCTGACCTGGCTCAAAGATGGCCGACCACTGCAGGTAAGAAATTACACTGACAAACAATTGTGTAAATGATGCTATGGCCTCCCAAAATGTATTTGCATATTACTTTTTATTTTTGTATAGGCCTCTGCCCGGGTGCGAATACTGTCCAATGGACGTTACCTACAGATCAACATGGCTGAGCTTGGTGACAGAGCCCAGTACACCTGTGCAGCCAGCAACATCGCTGGCAAAACCACACGGCAATTTAATCTGGCTGTTCTAGGTACAGTTATATCCCTTATATGCAACTAATGAGCTTATCTTTTCTTATAGAACTAAAGTAGAGGTGAATTTGTCTTCTTCCAATTCCATCTGTAATTAGTTATAGAGCTGAATTCACTGCCTGTTTAAAAATGAGTAAAAAACTTTGTATTTGTGACTTACATCCTCAGTTGCCCCAACGATCAAAGAAGGCTCCCAGGCTGTGTCGGTGCACATCAACAAGCCAGCAGTGCTTGAGTGTATTGTAAGTGGAGTGCCACCGCCTCGTGTAACCTGGAGGAAGCATGGTGCCATATTGGCAGGAAACAATCCCAGGTATATCTGTGTTATATAACAATGATCGATTACAACAGCAATATTAAGAATAAATGATTTCCATGATCTTAAGTCTACAAACTCTTAAAACTTAGAAGAAGTTTTGAATTATTTACTTACCCAGTTTGTACAAATGTGCAGGTACACATTTGCAGAGGATGGGTCATTACACATCCACTCTGCTCAGGTGACAGACACTGGCCGCTACCTGTGCATGGCAACAAATCAGGCTGGGACGCAACGCAAGAGAGTAGATCTTCAAGTATATGGTGAGTAAATATGTGAATATAAAATGCATTAACACTTACAATATGTCTCGGACACTGACAAACACAGTCACCTAGTAATTTTATGGTTCTTTACTTTCAGTTCCTCCTTCTATTGCTGATGGCCGCACCAATGTGACAGTCACAGTCAACGTTCAGACCACCTTGTCCTGCGAGGCCACTGGCATACCAAAACCCACAGTCAGCTGGATGAAGAACGGTCGAGCCATCAATACTGACCAGAACCAGAACATGTACAGGTTGATCCAGGTTTTCTCTCTCTCTGTTTTCTCGTTCAAGACAAAGCTGGAACTCAAGAAACATTTTATTTTTACTCTACATTGACCAAATTAAAAGCTTTAATGCTTCTTTTTTTAAAAAATGAAAAAAAACATACAAATAAAAAAATGTCTTATTATTTTGACATTTTAATAGGGTAGACATCAAGATACCAGTACTCTCAGACACTAACTTTTTTTGTTATGTTCCAGGTTACTATCATCAGGCTCCCTGGTTGTTATAGCACCCACAGTGGAGGACACGGCAATGTATGAATGTGTGGTCTCTAACGAGGCAGGGGAAGACTCCAGATCCATCAACCTCACTGTCCATGGTGAGTAACAAACGATAATCCTCATCAAAGCATGTCCATTGATCTTGTATGATGATATGATTGATATCTTTGTTGTAAATGTTTTTAACATTTCATTTCTAAAAAGATCAGCCATCAAGTTCAGATATTTACCTCACTAAACTGTATCCCTGTAGTTCCTCCATCTGTAGCAGATGAACCTACAGACCTGGTTGTAACCAGACTGTCCCCTGTGGTCATTGCTTGTACTGCATCTGGTGTCCCAGAGCCCACAATCCACTGGAGCAAAGATGGCATGAAGCTTCATAAAGCGGGACGGGGCTACAGCATCCTGCCAGCAGGTCATAATCATATTAATGCAGTTAGAGTCCAGAAGTACAAAAGTTATTTTAGTAATTTATATTATATTATATTATATTTTATATATATACATATATATTCAAAAGTTCAAAAGTTTATTTTAATATAAATAACCACCTAAAACTGTGTTTAAGTTTATATGAAGTGATAGTTGTTCAAGGTTACTAATTAATAATAGTTACCACCTCAGCTTTACTCATTATAATTGATTTGGTGTGTGATGATCTGTGCATAGGTCCTGTCGAAATCACCTCAGCTGAGCTCAGTCATGCAGGACGCTATACTTGCACAGCTAAAAACGCTGCAGGATCCACTCAGCGCCACGTGCAGCTTACAGTGCAGGGTAAGAACATCCTGAGAAACAGCACATCAAGACAGACACTGCTTATGAAAGTCTGTGCAGAATAAAAAAAAGCCCAAAATATTCATTGTTTCTGATGTTGCTTTTCATATCATAGTTGTGTATTCTAATTTAATAATACAAGCAATTATTTTAATGTAGAATATGTGAAAGATAAATTATAATATATTTTTTTTCCTATTGCCTGTATGCACTTGTGATATATGTTCAGTGATAAATATCATTCCATGTATGAATTATACTTTACGCCAGAACAGCAAGAATCTTTTTCTCTTGAAATATTTTCAAGCATCACTCTTCTCTCATCTCTCACCACAGAACTTCCCGTGATTCAGTCTCATCCCTCTATCCTGGATGTGATCCTGAATAATCCTGTTACCCTGCCCTGCAGGGCCATAGGCTCACCCAGACCCACCATCACATGGCAGAAGGAGGGCATTAATATACCCACAACAGGTAATTTCATCCTGTCTAGATGAGTGTGTGTCAATTATTATGAGTAATTAGTTGTAACATCATCGTCACATCTCTTGCTTCATACCAGGTGGAAGTTTCACAGTCTTGCCTAATGGAAGTCTGCAGATCTCTAAGGCATCTCTGTCGGACTCTGGAACATACATATGTGTGGCACAAAACCCTGCAGGCACTGCACTGGGCAAGACTAAACTCAGAGTACAAGGTAGGGCACTTTATGTTATATTCAAGAGCCCTGTAAAGGAATGCAAGAATGACTTTGTACAATCTAGTGTATTTTGATACCATAGTCCTGCATTAAATGCTACAAATATGTGTCTTTCTAATTGCAACCTTTCAGCATAATTATCCTGCTACTGATGTCAGTATATTTTAAATGTTAAAACTGCATGTGACATTTCTACTTGTTGTTTCCTGCAGTTTCTCCGGTGATCAGCTCAGAAACTCGAGAGTACCTGGCACCTGTGGACTCCTCTGTGACGCTACAGTGTCAAGCTGATGGCTCCCCTCCCCCTACTGTCTCGTGGCACAAAGATGGGCAGCCGCTCAGTGAATCTGTGCGCCTGCGGGTGCTCAGCTCAGGATCTCTGCAGATTGCCTTCATCCAATCAACTGATACTGGGCGATACGCCTGCACTGCTGCCAATGCAGCGGGCACTGACAGCCTCCAGATGAGCCTCACTGTACAGAGTAAGTCCCAATCAGCTCATCAATGAGCACCACACGCTGAGTTTGTGTTTGTGTTCACTGTGTTTGTCTCTGCTTTTTATCAGTCCCACCTTCCATTCATGGTGGTGAGCAGGAGGTAGCAGTGGTGGAAAACAGTCAAGCTCAGCTGGTGTGTGTGGCCCAGGGGGTCCCTCAGCCCCAACTGTCTTGGGAGAAGGATGGTATTCCTCTCACTGAAAGCACAGGAGAGCACACAATCCTGCCCTCTGGAGAGCTGATAATAGATATTGCTCAGGTAAGGCAAATAAATTCAAATTTAGAGAGAACAACAACAAGTCATTTGTCTGTTTATTTATCATCAGCAGAAAATTGCACTTAGCTTGTATTAAATTAACTAAGTGGCTTCATGGAAGTGTTGTAGATTTCTTAGAGGTTTTTTATCAGTATTGCATGTTTTGTAACACTCACCCAGCTTGTCTTGCATTTTCTGCATGCTCCCACTCTCCTCATGTCACCTCCCTGTGTACCAACTAGCCTGATGATGCAGGCAGTTATACCTGCATTGCCACAAATGCAGTTGGACAGGACAGTCGGACGGTGACCCTGTCTGTTCAGACTTACCCTGTCTTCACCGAGCTGCCCGGAGATGTGGCCCTCAGCAAAGGAGAGCGCCTTTTGCTGTCCTGTGGAGTCAGTGGCATTCCCCCACCTAAAATCACATGGGCCTTTAACAACAACATCATCCCAGGTATAACACAAAATCCCCATTCTCTATGTTGCTGTATGCTATATTAATAAAACCTTTCAATTGTTTCTCTCTTGGTCATCTTACACTGTCATTTGCTTATGCTTTAGTTCACTACGATCATATGAATGGCCACAGTGAGCTGGTGATAGAGAGAGTGAGCAAAGAAGACTCTGGCACCTACACTTGTGTGGCAGAGAACAATGTAGGAACCATAAAGTCACTGGGCTTTGTCTATGTCAAAGGTAAAATCACACCGCCATATTTTACACTACTCTTTAGAAATATCAGCAGTTCATTGATATTATATGTATAAACATACAAGGTAAAGCAGATATAATGTTAAATATTGTATTTGTTAACAGCTTTATCTTCTCTGTAGGCTTCCAATAGTGGAGGTTGGTGTATAAATTGATAATGCATGAAAAAAAGTTTTTATTAAAGAGGTTATGCATTGTTAAAAAATACAGTACATAAAAAAGCTGTCCTTGTAGTCCGTGTAGTCCTTGCTGTCCATAGCTATTAATTAAGATTAGCATGGGGCTAAATGCTATGTAGGGAGATGTTCTCATGGAACTTACAAGTCAGTCTTAATCAATTGATGTGCCCATGTTGTCATAACAAGTTCTTCTGTCTGTCTCCAGAGCCTCCTATCATAGATGGGGACCTGCACTCCAACCGCATTGAACCTCTGGGTGGTAATGCAATTTTGAACTGTGAGGTTCGTGGAGACCCCCTGCCCACCATCCAGTGGAGCAAAAATGGAATAAACATCCAAATTAGCAACCGCATCCGCCAGCTGGACAACGGCTCTCTGGCCATCTATGGCACAGTGGTAAAGACACACGAGACTGCGACTTTTTATGTGTTAATCCTCTTTACATGACGATTAAAGTAATGAGAATTTTTCATGGTGTACAGCTTTTTAAACTGGCTTACTGGCTTTTACTCAAAAGTATACACATTTTGGAGCTTCTTTGTGTTTTTTTCACAAATGTGTTTTAATTTATTCTGTACAGAGTGAAGATGCAGGCAACTACATGTGTGTGGCAACAAATGATGCTGGGGTGGTGGAAAGAAGCGTCACTCTCACATTGCAGAGTAAGCACCTATCTTCTGTCTTTTCATATTAGGCAAACACTTTGTTATTAGTTTCGACCCCTGTGTCTAGTCAACTTAATTTGATTAGACAGATCACATGGATCTGCCCCTTTTTTAGGCGCACCAACTATCATAGTGGAGCCAGTGGAGACAGTGGTGGATGCTGGCACCACAGTTGTGCTCAACTGTCAGGCAGAGGGTGAGCCTACACCCATGATAGAGTGGTCTCGCCAGGGGCGCCCCCTGCTGGGCAACGACCGTTTCTCCACTCTCTTTAACGGTTCTCTCAGAATCAGCAGCGCCCAGAAGGAGGACACAGCTGAGTATGAATGTGTGGCCAGAAACCTGCTAGGATCAGTGCTGGTCAGAGTCACTCTTACTGTACGAGGTGAGTAGGACACCTTTGTTCAATATTTTTGAGTCAGCTTCCATTTTAGCAAACGTAGTAAAGAGCTTTTATTCTTCAGTGCAAAAGAAAGTAAAAACAATCATCCAGAGTGATCAGGAAACATGTTGGGTTTATGTGCGTTTTTTTGTTTTTTTTAGTCCATGGAGGTTACTCAGAGTGGGCAGAGTGGGGCCCTTGCAGTGTGTCATGTGGTCTTGGCTCCCAGAAGAGGCTGAGACAGTGTAACAATCCCCTGCCTGCCAATGGAGGTCGCCACTGTGTGGGGTCAGACATGGAGACACGTAGTTGCCAAGGAAAGCCCTGTCCAGGTTGGTGTGCTTATTCAGCCTGTACTCCTAGTGCTGTGTACATGGAGTATATATGGTTAACTAATCTGTACATCTGTCCTACTGCAGTGGATGGGAACTGGTCAGAGTGGTCCCTCTGGGAAGAGTGCTCTCGTACCTGTGGTCATGGCAACAGAACAAGGGTCCGAACCTGCAGTAACCCTCCAGCTCAGCATGGAGGCAGGCCTTGTGAGGGGAAGGCAGTGGAGGTTATCATGTGCAGTGTCAGACCTTGTCCAGGTGACTAATAATATTTCTGTAAAGTCACCCTTCTTTCAACCTCCCAATATTGAGGCCAGTGCTTGTATCTCAGCTGTGAACCTGCCTATAAAGAATTGCGTCTATACAATAAACAGGCTTCATTTCAGATTTAATTACAGTATTTTTTAACAGGTTTCAATAAACTACCTCCCTTATGCAGGACTCTGAGCCTAAACAGATGTATAACTTTTCACATCCTTAATTCAAGTAAAAGTATCAATAATACAGTATAAAAATGAGGAATCACAAGTGAAAGTCCTGCATTGAAATTCCTTTTAAGTAATGGTAAAACATACAAGCAAATGTACTTAAAGTATTAAAGCTTTATTTATTTATAACGTGGAAAAATTGCTCCTGTAAGTGTTATATTACTTATTATTTCAATACTAAAATATTATAATTGATGATGCATTCATGTTGATAAAATCAATTTAATAAAACTCTTTTTATACCCTTGCAGTGACAGGCAACTGGGGATCTTGGCTACCCTGGAGCCCATGCAGTGAGACCTGTGGTAAGGGTATGCAGTCCAGAATCCGGCTGTGCAACAACCCTCCTCCAGCATTTGATGGGCAGCAGTGTGAGGGCTCAGACACCCAAACACAAGTGTGCAAGGAGCGAGCCTGTCCTGGTGAGGGCTGAGGGACTGTGCTTTGTAATTAAATCAGATTCAAGTAGATTTGCTTGTAGACGTAACAGCCTTCTATATTTGAAACATCTTTTCATGTGCCCTCTAGTTGATGGGAAATGGTCATCCTGGGTGAGCTGGGGAGCCTGCAGTGTTTCATGTGGAGGTGGGACCAGACAGAGGACACGCATTTGTGCTAGCCCCGCCCCTCAGCATGGTGGCAGGCCGTGTGAAGGCAGCGACGTGCACATTGATTTCTGTAACAGTGACCCCTGTCCTAGTGAGTCTCAACTTTTATATTCTCTAACTGGTTAGATTTTTTACCAATTCTGCATCTTAACAAACATATCCTCTATATCTTTATTCGTGTGTTAATTTATCTACTGATATATTTGTAATAGTCTGTCTTTTGTTTTGATTCTTGATTTTTTCCCAGTAATTGCCTCTTTTTTTTCTCTTTTCCGTTTGGTAACATTTTGACCCTCTTGCAGTCAATGGTAACTGGGGTCCATGGAGTAGCTGGGGCAGCTGCAGCAAAACATGCAATGGAGGTCAGATGAGGCGCTACAGGACGTGTGACAACCCCAGACCTGCCAGTGGTGGCCGAGCATGTGCAGGTGCAGACACACAGATACAGAGATGCAGCACGGCCAGCTGTCCAGGTGAGTCAGCATTTTTAAGATTCCTGTCAGGAACAACACAACAAATTAGGGAGAGGCTATAAATGCCATGAGTAACGTGTTATGTTGTTTTCTGTATTTTACATTGACTTCCATTATAGGAGAAATGTGTACAGAGTATTTTAGATTTTTTTTTTTTATTATTTAAAAAGAGGAAACTTGAGGAAACCTCAAACTATAACTTATACTTGATGTTTTCATAACAGATTCCAAGATGTTTAATTGATCTTAAACCTTTTGGTGTATATTATTGCAGTTGATGGTAACTGGGGTCCGTGGCAGCCGTGGGGAGAATGCTCTTCTTCCTGTGGGGGTGGAGAGAGGACACGAGTCCGTCTCTGCAACAGTCCATCCCCCAGCAATGCTGGCCGACCATGTCCAGGAGACTCCACTCAGCTGTCCAGGTGTAACACTCAGGCCTGCCCTGGTAAGGCATTTTTATTGAAATAAACTTGTGCAGCATAGTACTTGAAATGTTCCTAAATACCTTCTCTTTCTTGCAGGTGGGCCCCAGAAGGCCAGAGGAAGCATCATAGGAAACATCAATGATATTGAGTTTGGCATCGCCATCCTTAATGCAACCATCACTGACAGCAAGTCAGGCGGCAGAACAATCAAGGCCACTATTACTAATGTACCAAGGAAATTAGGTCAGTATTTTTTATCATAGTTTTGTGTTTAAATCTTGTACTTTTAGATGTACTGTGCACTACTTAATACCTAGTCAATAAATCTCTTCTGTCTTTAATTTCAAGGTCCTGCAATGAGAAAGCTCATCTCAATCCTGAACCCCATCTATTGGACTACTGCGCAGGAGGTAGGAGAGGCTGTCAATGGCTATACATTGACAGGAGGCAGCTTCAGGCGGGAGACACAGGTGGAGTTTGCCACAGGTGAGCATGGACATGCTGTTTAAATAAATACACACAGTGGGTTTAAAGTGGTGCATATGACTGTTATCATAAAAGTGAAAATGTTGATTTGATCATTTCAGAGTTGAAGAATGTTTGTTGATGTTGATGTTGTTAGGTGAGATCCTGAGGATGACCCACATTGCCAGAGGCCTGGATTCAGATGGAGCGTTGTTACTGGACATCGTTGTAAACGGACACATCCTGCAGCTGCCCTCACATGCTGAAATCAGCATCAAGGTAAATGAATGTAATTGTTATTTATTACTTACAAATTTGATCCCAATAACGTTTGTATGCTGTGTAGAATGTAAATAAAGGCAGGATGCAGTTAGAATGTTTACAACAAATAACATATCTATTATATACCCACAAAGTTCCTCAACGATAAACAGTGCCAGATTTTGCAGAATTCTTTGATTTGTTTTTATATATGCTGTGCCTATGGTATAAATAATTGAATTTCAACCTTCTTGAGCTTGGTAATATACAAGGTGCTAGTCTGAAAGACTTAACAGCACAATGACTGTAAAGTCATAGTGCAAAACCAACTGCATTTCAATTTACTGATAATGAAACTTATGAAACAGTTCTGTTGTCAGAAAAAACATTTTCAAGCTTGTTTTAAGCCCTTGAATTTTTTATCAGTTAAAGGTAGATATTTTATTATATTTTTTAGAAATATAGTAACAAAGATCAGTAAACAGTATTTCTAGTAAAATGTCAAAAGTAAAGCTGCCTCTCGTGTACATTTTGTTGGACTCAGGACTACACGGAGGATTACATCCAGACGGGCCCAGGCCAGCTGTACGCTCTGTCCACCCGCATGTTCAGCATCGACAGGGAGAGTGTGCCTTACTCCTGGAACCACACTATCACCTACGACTCGACCAAGGGCAAGATGCCCTACCTCGTAGAGATGTTGCACGCCACTGCCATCAGTGCTCACTACCACCCCCTGGAGGAGATGCTGGAGTACAGCATCCAAGCTAGTATCTCCAAAGGTGAGGACGCTGCTCCCTGAAAGGAGTGAACAAAAAGATAATATTTTAACACGGGTAAGAGATGGACTGAACAATGCTACATACTTAGTTTAGATTCTGTATTTTTCCACTGTTTTATTTATTTATTCAACCATTTGCATCTGATGTTTTCCTTTTTTCCACGTTTTTGTCTTAAATGTAATCTAAATTTAACAATAAAATGTTTTCATGACTCCAGGAGATCGCAGTAACCAGTGTCCTCAGGGATTCACTCTGGTGTCAGCAGGGCCCTACTGTTCAGGTAACGTTCATTACAACATATTTTACTGCTCTGAACAACATTGTGATGCGGGTAATCTGTTAAAAGTTAAACAAAACTTGAGCTTATTCAGCTGCAAAACTTTCACACTGAATAATAACATTCGTTCCTACTGTTGCAATATTTTTGCCTATGTTATGGTTTGGTTATATATGGTTATGTTTTGCAGATGAGAATGAGTGTGAGGTTGGGAATCCTTGTTCTCACGCCTGCCACAACGCCATGGGCACCTATTATTGCTCTTGTCCCAGAGGCCTCACAATCTCAGCTGACGGCAGGACCTGTCAGGGTATTAAACTTTCACACCAACCAGAATCAGTGCTGTCAGCAGGATAAACAGCTGATTGTTCAAATAATTCAATGCTCATACTTTTTGTAGACATTGATGAGTGCTCACTGGGTGGGAACGTGTGCCATGATGGACAGGACTGTGAGAATACGATTGGCTCTTATCGATGTGTCATGCGCTGTGGGCGTGGCTTCAGGAGAACAGCTGATGGTCTCAGCTGCTCAGGTACATCAAAAGACTTTAATCTATGTACTAAGCATTTGTTGTAGAGTGAAGCTGATACAAAACTTTTGACAGTGGTCTTCTTTGTGTTTAAGATGTGAACGAGTGCCAGGAGTCCAATCCGTGCAATCAACACTGTCTGAACACGATTGGCAGCTACCGATGTGCCTGTGAGCCGGGATTTCAGCTCAGGAACCGACGCTGTATCGGTAAACAGCTTCATCTCTCCATTTTATGCTTCATCTATGTTGGTTATTATAAAATGTTGCCTTTATGAAACTAGTTCTAGAGTTGACCTCTTATCTGTCTCTCTCAGATATAAACGAGTGCAGACAGAGGGTTTGTCGATCAGATCAGCAGTGTAAAAACACACGGGGGGGTTACACTTGTATTGACTTGTGTCCCAGTGGGATGACCAAAGGTGCCAACGGGACATGTGTTGGTGAGTATTCACAGTATTTCTTGCCAGAGAGCATTCGCTAAAGGACAAATGGAAGAGACTTTAGTTTTCCACTGTGTGTTAACTTCTGTGTTCTTTGTGCCTGCCATAGACATCGATGAGTGCAGAGATGGAACTCATCAATGCCGATACAATCAGATCTGTGAGAACAGCAGAGGCAGCTACCACTGCACCTGTCCACGTGGCTACAGATCTCAGGGAGTGGGACGTCCCTGTGTCGGTATGTGCATCCTTTATGTCCCTCATATAGCAAAACGTCATTTCAGCACAAGTCAGTATTTTATTCATCGAAAGGGCTTCATTTGCATTAATGTGTGCAGCTGAGGGTATTTACAAGAGCATACAGCATGTTAAGCAATTCAGAGTGAAACATTTCATTGCTCTTCCTTTGCGCCTCCCCTCAGCTTGCTTGCTTCTGCCAGCGTACTTTCCTCTGTTCATGTCAGTGACTCACTGCTGTTAAACCTAAATTAACTCTGCTGTCATTGCTTGCTTACATCCAAAAAAGGCTGCGATAAAAACTGCTGACTAACTGATAACACCAAACACAAAGACCCTGCAAAGATTGAGTGCATGGTACCAGGTATCCTCTGTAGCTCTACGTTTATATCTACTTACATGACTTGTCAGATGGAATAAAATAAAGGGCAAGACAGGAGTTTAGAGGAAAGGAAACTGTATGGATCCTTTTTTGTCACATCAGCCATAAAAAGACCAGCACCACAACCTCACAGCTCTGTCTGTCACTCTTTTTCCTTCACTCCCTTTCATCTCTGGTTTTTCAAACTTGTATATAATTGGATTTGGCTATTTCCTGGTGTTGCTTTGCAATGGCATACACTCACTATTCCCCCTGTGACGTCTTTAACATCTATCATTTTGACATATTTATCTGGCATGGATCAAATTTGTACCCGATATCAAATATGGTTTCCATTTTATATCATTTCTTTAAATAAACTGTTAACCAGATTTGAGTTAAATTATAAGTTATTATATTCAGGGATTACTGTTATTTGATATGAAAGGAGCTAATCTCAGTCACTCATTTAAACTTGACAAGTATATTTAGTATCAATACATTTCTGTCTTAGGGACATGAAAATGTATTGTTGTACAGTGGGGTAATTGACATATACCCTTTTTTCCCCTCATTCTGATCTCCCTCTTCTCTCTTCACGGCCCGCACCACCTTATTTTTCTTTTCCTCCATCACCTTTTCCCATTTCTTCCTTCCATCCTCCTTGTCCACTTGTCTTTTCCGGTGCTGGTCTTTCTATATGCTGAGGGCAGACATAAATGAGTGTGAGCGGCTGCCACAGCCCTGTGCCCACCAGTGCATCAACACACCTGGCAGCTTCAAGTGCACCTGCCCACCAGGGCGCCACCTGCTGGGAGATGGAAAGTCCTGCGCTGGTCTGGAGCGTCTGCCCAGCTATGAAAGTTACTCATATGGCTACCAGACGTCACAGTCCTCTCCTGAGCGCAGCCCCTACCAACGACTGTACCACAACTTGGCCTCTCAGAGCTTCCACTCCTACACAGCCACCACAGGGGGGCGCTATAGGAGTCGGAGCCGCAGAGAGTCTCCTGTACATTCCTCGAGGCAGGGCTCTCTGAAGTGTCTGCAGGGGTTTGAGCCCAGAGATGGCTCCTGCTTAGGTAACTATGGAGGAGAGGCAGGGTTGAGACGAGGGAGAGGATGACATAAACTTTCTCTTTGTGTTCCTGCCGCTTGTAGGTTTGTTGAAAACATAAAAGTGTGAGCCTTAAAAATGTGTCTGAGTATATAATTTGTGTTCTCTCATTTTTCCATGTCATTCTTTGGTTGTTTGTGTGTGTGTGTGTGTGTGTGTGCGTGTGACACCAACAGACATTAATGAGTGTGAGATGAGGGATGCCTGTCAGCATGAGTGTATGAACACACCAGGGAGCTTCCGGTGTCTCTGTCCTCCTGGTTACCGTGTCATGACCAACGGCAAGACGTGTCAAGGTGAGAACCACTAGTGACCTCTTGTTTCCTCTCATTGTCTTTCTATCATATTAGCATGTACTGTATTAATGCTATGCTGTTTGCTGTTGTGCAGATGTAGATGAGTGTCTGGAGCAGAACATCCAGTGTGGAGCAAACCGAATGTGCTTTAACATGAGAGGAAGTTACCAGTGCATCGACACACCCTGTCCACCAAACTACCAGAGGGATCCAACCACAGGGTAAACATTCAGAGACTTTAACTTAACACTCATCAGGGACCGCACATAACAACTCTAACACTTTTTGTATTCATTTTGTTTTTAAAAAAATGACATGATTTGTTATTTTTATGGTTTCCTGCTTTATATTCAACTGTAATCTGTAACTGTCCATGCTTCAGGTTTTGCTTGAAGAACTGCCCGCCTAATGACCTGGAGTGTGCGCTGAGCCCGTATGCCCTGGAGTACAAGCTGCTGTCTCTCCCCTTTGGCATCGCAGCCAACCAGGACCTTATAAGACTGGTGGCGTACACACAGGACGGAGTGATGCATCCTAGAACCACCTTCCTAGTGGTGGATGAGGATGTCACGTTACCTTTTGCCCTGCGAGACGAGAACCTGAAGGGGGTGCTGTTCACCACGCAGGCGTTACGAGAGCCCCGCACGTACCGCATGAAGGTCCGAGCCCTGTCCTACAGCGAGGACGGAGGCATCGAGTACCAGACGACCTTTATCGTGTATATCGCTGTCTCTGCCTACCCCTACTGAGAGCACTTTAAATAACGTGGAGCCGAGGTGCGAAGATGACTCGCGTTCTTCATGTGCAGCACCACTGAGATGATGAGTGAGTGGATGTGGTTTGAAAAAAACTGCCACATCAGTAAACAAGCTGAGATAAAAAAGACTCTGCCTGAACTGTGAGGGAAGTGGGTGCGTGCATACAGCCCTGAAGACAAAAGCAAGTAGGTTTGAGTGGAAACAACAGAGGCCACTAGAGGTCAACAGGAGGATTGAATCAACCTGGAATCCTCACCTGAGTCTGTCAGGACTTTTCCAATAAAGTGTTTTGATATTTTTCTTGTTCTCATCCCCCGCCCCTCCAGATTTATTTATAAGATCGTGATTTTCCTGTCAAAGCCAAAGCACCCATCTCAAAAGTCTTAGCTATCCTTTTATTTACATTTAAATGTTATTAACTTATTGGGAAGTGCTTGAATGAAAAAAAAGGCAGTTCCCACCTTTGTTTAGCCCCTGTGTCATCAGTCATCAAAGCAGAGCGGCGACTGTCAGATATGGTGCTCATTTAAGTAAAAATAAAACTTGACTGTCACATATTCTATATCCTCAGGTATTGGCCAGTCATACATGCAAGTGTATTACAGAAACCCCGTCCTATCACAACACTGATAGCATGATCAGCGTGCCACACTGCTCCATCCAATAGTTGATACCAAGATGTATTTTATTTTTATGACTTGTACATATGTTTGTCACACTATTGTATCCATTTTGTAATAAAAAAATGTAATAAATGATGAATATACACTTTAATTAAGCAGAATGTGTTTTTCTAGCACTGCTGCATATTTAGCATGTCACCACTGGGACAGAATGTGTAAAACTAGTAAGATTTACGTTGAAGAACACAC
>JAPZDV010000021.1:6779278-6836591 GCA_029814665.1 Acanthurus lineatus
ATTATTCTGTTAAATACTATAATAATAATAATAAAAAAAAAGAAATCTGAAAAAGGATTCTCAGGGTCATTATCCTGAAAGTAGAGACAGAATGCAGCTCCCATATCAGTACCAGCAGAGCGGCACGATGCAGAGAAGCAGAGAGAGAACTCATACACAGGATGTGAGGAGCAGCAAAATGGGATTAATGAAGAGTGGTGGTGGCGATGCGGCGTGGGTAATAATCTTTAACTGGGGCAGCAGGCAGCGTTAAAGGATGAATGGATGTCACCAACCCTCCGCCCCCCACTCCTCCCCCACGCACGGAGACCCCCGAGAGCAAATCCACCAGTCTCCATCTGTGACTGTGCTTTTCAGGAGACTCCCGCTGCTGAAGTGTTACATCGAGAGGCAGCGAGAGGATTTAACTGACAGAGAATCAGGCTTTTATTCCACCAGGAAGCCTCTGCTGCAGAGATAACACCAGAGGATGGTGGGAAAACAAACACTGAGAGAGTTTTCCTGAGAGAAACCAAGCCGAAACCGTCTGCGTGGAAGTCAACAGAGGATATGCCTGCTGTGTTTGTTCACACAAGTGTGTATGGACTGTGTGTGTCTGTTTAAGCAATTGCTCCTGACCTTTTTAGCTTGTAGCTTAAAACTAAGGAGGTCCATTTGTGACTCCTCCTCACATGTGCATACTGTGTGTTTAGAGGCATGGAGAGGTGAAAAGAGACATGACAAAAGCAAAGATTAGAGAGAAAGAAAAAAAAAATCTCAAAAATTAAAGAGAGTTTTGTGTTCTCCTGCGTTCTGAGTTCTGAGTTAGGAACCGCTGGTGTGCAGAATGAGCGCACGCTGCACGGGAATGACATGGAGAGATGGAGGGTACTATTAATAGATCAGGGACGCAGCACAGACACATGGCGTGTGAAGTTATCTATAGCACCCTGTGAGGAATACGATTTAGTAGGCTGTGATTATGCATAGGAACAAAAGAGAAACCCATTTTTGAACCTAATGTGACCCAGATTGCTTTTTTTTCTGTTTTTAGTCTGGCTTTGAATGCTGCAGGCTCTTACATTGGGTTAAAAATCAGTTTGTTTCTTTTAGCCCCTATGCTATCTGTTAGATTACATGAACAGTACAGTACAGATGCAGTCCTCCTGTATCTGTCAGTGAAGTGGAATACACTGATCCTCCTGACGCTCCTCTTTTAGACTGTCTTCCTCGCTGTTAGTACTCTGACGATGCTGCCCACGCCTCCAGCTGCCAGAGCCTGAAGACACACACACAAAAAAAGGAAACAGTCAGGCAGTTTACTGTCAAAATGAACCAGAACTGAGCCTCTGTAACTCAGCCTGCACTTGAAGTTGTGGCATCTTGTCTCCACATTTAGTCGATCTCTAATTACAGACCCCAAATATGATGATTTTGAACAAATGTTCATTATTTATTTCAGCATTAACTGTTGTCCACCATTTACCAGTCTAAACCCTTAAACCTTTCTTGTTTAATGTTAGGGTTAAATTCATTTCTAAATTTTCATTTAAGAGAAGAAAAACACTACAGACTAAAACATATCTAACACATTTTTAGTAATCCAACTGTACATAAACAGGCCCTGAGGAGGTGTCTGTTTCATTATAAATTCTTGGGTTGCTCAAGTTGATACAGACATACTGGATATAAGAAGAAGGTCGAAGTCTGCATCAAAAGCTTTTCAAGGTGGTTGTTAGGGAAGATCTTCCCTGTCACTGTCTAATTATTGTCTTGTCCAAACGTACACAGGTATTTTTCAGAATGTAGCTTTTTCTATGCACCTTGACCTTGACACTCAAACTCAAGAGATTTTTAGCTCACTGAAAACAGATCTTTCTATACTCCTTGCAGGATGAAAATGTAAAGAAACTGTGTTATTAAAAACAGAATTTCAAGCTTATGTGCCATTAGAGCTTATGGTTAATGTCAGATACGGTTTTCTCTTTTCACATGAGGTGATATTGTGCTCATGCTAACATTGCTAACGGGACTTTAAACATGTTTGATCATAAATGTGCAGTCAACACTCTCACAGCACTGAGCCCACTGCAGGTTTTGGACAAGAACTGGTCAGACAGCTCGAGTTGGTTTTGCATTATCAACTGTGTTATTGATATTTTCATTTGAACAGAGATTTATTTAAAAAAAATGATAGTTTAGAATGAATTTTTTTTCAAACACGGGAGGAGAAAAACACGGTTTTCAAACATACCCGTGTTCCTGTGGACTAGCCTTTGTCAGATAATGCAGAGTAAATATTTACCTTTTCGTGCCACTGCAGTAGGACTGCGCTGCTGTTTTCTGACGGCCTCTCGAAGCCTTTGTAGATGTATTTCATCAGCAGGTCCACACCGTTCTTGTCGAGAGACTGCACTCCTTTCTCAATGTCGCTGCTCTTGAAAGCGCTGAGCACCTTCAGCACGAGACCTTCTGCACGATCCTGAGAAGACAAGGAAGGATGTGAAGGTGAAGGATGTCAAGAAGCCTGGTTTCAGACCTCTAAATCACCGCCCGCCTGTTAGGCTATTTGCATCGATATATATGTTAATATATACAAACAAAAACTTCCAAAGAGCCTCTTCTCAAAAATATTACTAATAATTTTTGCCATTCAGGAGTTCAAGCAAACTAACCCACCTTGACGTTCTGGTTCTTCGTGTTGATTGGTGGGTTCTTCAGAACTGCATGTAAAGCCTCCATTAGGTTTCCTGTGCAGGGGTGTTAAAGATGTACAACAGCAGAGTGGGGGGGTAAAACATGCCCAAATATAAGACATGAGCCCAGTGTCAAGCCATGACAATGACTATCAGCATCTGAGTCCGATCCAGTCAGACCTCTCATCTGTTGGTGGTTTTCTGACTAAACTTAAAATAATATGCAGATGAGATTATGATGAATTTTGTTTTTTATCAAGAAAACAGAAACTGTCTGATTACCTGAGATTTGTCTCCACTTTTAAAAGCAAGTTGAAAACATTCTAGTTTTGTGAAGTTTATGTTTAGTTGCTGTGTGTGTCTGTGTGTAGCTGTGTGATATTTGCATGAATGCAATGAATTTACTTGTAATGAAATGCGACATAAAAATAACTCAGCCTTGCTTTAATACAAGCAAACAAATTACCACTTTAAAGGGTAAATTCACATTCACTTCCTAAAACTATATCTGAGAGTGACTCTTAAACCTGTGCTGTCATTGCTCCTACCCATGATGGCTGTGAGGAAATCACTTCACAAAGCAACTGGAATGTAACTTGACATAATCCACAATCCTCTTTCTGGCAAAAAAGTGTGCATTGCAAGAAAATTATAAGGAGTTAGTCTGAGGATTGAGTAATCATGACAAGAGAAATCATTTAAGTTAGTATCATAGCAAAAGAAAATTCCATGTTCCAGTATTTTCTTCTGTCATTACTGACTGAGAAGGCTACTTGTACAGTGAATTTAGTTCCCTTTTCAGTCAATACAGACAGAAGAAATAATTACACGTGTCATATAAGCATTTTCAGACTATTTTTACATTCATTTTGTCAGCATTGCATTGTCACACTTGAAAAAATGTGAACCTTTCCTTTAAGAGCCTATCACTGCATTTTGTGGGAGGCAACTGCTTGATTCAATGAGGAAGTGAAGCACTTTCATGCCTTATAAGGCTTAAAAGACTGAAAACAAAGGCTCAGCCGGCTACAGGCTCTGAAGCCTCTTTTTTAATACCTCCACATGAAATATGACCAACACTGTTATTCTGATGCAGCTGCTGATTCAGAGAGGAGACTGAATTCCAGTTCATGTGCCAAACCTCTGTTTTTGCAACCCTCGTCTCACTAAGCTAACTTGCAGACACACTATAAAGTTGCACTATTATTTAAGAACACTGCGGTGTGAAGAAGCTCTATTAAAGAGTGTACATGTAGTCTGATAAATGCATACTAGCTTAAATATCCATACAGAGGCTGTTTTTTCTTGGGGGAAAACATCCCTGGAATGTGACTGCCAGGCAAGTCTGGACAGTAACTGGCCTACTTGCAAAACGCCCATTCATACAGGCTGCAGCAGCAAATATTAAACTACAGAGACATTAAATGGACACAGCGCGGCTCTGAAAACACGCAGACGTGCCGGTTGTTGTTTACTCGGGAGATTGTAAATGCTAACAGACAGCTTAGCTAATCATGTGAAGGATATTGTCTAATGAGGGAGTCCACCTCTGCCTCGTCAGGACCCAGTTGGTTTTCTCCTCCGTCCTCCTCGTCCACAAATTTGTTCTCGTCGTACTCGTCCACGTCCACTCGCCTGAAGCGGGCGGCGGACACGGTGTTCTTCGACATGGCGGCGGCGGTTTGAGCGTCTTATTCTTAACCGAAAAGGTAAAGAGTTGAAGATCAAATCCGGCCTGTCTTTTTTTCTCAGTGCTTCTTTGATTCGGCTGTCACAGACAGGCAGCTCCCTGACTTCTTCCCTTTTTTCTCTGTGTTGTTTTTGCTTCCGTGTAAACGGCATTGCCACCTACTGGGCAAAGTATGAAACAGCAAGTCATTTTCGTTTGTGCCATTTTGCCCACTAGATGGCGATCAAACATAAGAAAACGAACCACTCCAAAGAAAAGCACAACTACAAACTAATCCACTCTCATTGGTCACATTTTAAACCGAACACCAGAAAATTCTCTGTATATAAAACTCGCAACATCTCCATTTTTATTATTTATTTATTTGTTTGTTTATTAATTCATCTAGTTGAGAATAAATTGTATTTCATGTACATTTTGTTTTTCACAAATTATGGCCAACATGTTATTTTAGAGACTTTTCTTAGACAGAAGATATTTTAAAAATATAAAGAAAAAGAAAAAAGAATTCCTTTTTCATTCAGTTGAACTAGATTTTGCTTGGAATCATTTAATGTATTTATTTAGTATTCATGAGCCTTAAAAGATGTAACAAAGAAGGTATACTGACTCCATCCCACCGTTATTCATACAAAAAAAAAACTTTTATACATAGGTAAACTTAAAAAAAATCCCATAAATGTTGCCAGGGACATGACTTTGCACAGTTTTGTTTTTATTTTACTATTTGTACTATTTACTACCAATTATTATTGACTTATTTAAAAATACTGCGTAACAAGTATAATGACGTTCCTGTCCAAACAAACATCCATAAATTTAAGTGCTTTAATCCTTTGGCAGTGTCTCTTGTTTCAGTTTTTCCAGTTTATTGTAATGGGCATTTCTGTCCAAGTATAATCCCTTGTGTTTGCTGTTGTTTGTTATTCTACAAATTGTTTTTCTTTCTTTTCCTTTTTCCTTTCTTTCAAACACAAATTGAGCAATAAACACAGCGAAAGACAAATACTCTACCATAGACTGACAAATACAACAAAACTAAGTGATAAAAAAATCATTTAAATGAATAAATAAAACACAAAAAATTAATCACAAAAAAATTTTAACTTCCTATTAATATGTTAATTGCAAACAATGACGTATAGTCTTATCTTTCTGAGATTTATGATATGCTACCATTCTTAAAAAAGGCATATAATAAATAATCATAACTGTTTTAAAGTTAATAATTTGAGTTATTAGGAAGTTGGATTTTAAAAAAAGACAAATTTTACATGAAACTTTCGTAACCTTGTCAAGTTGCTTCAACCTTCAGCAAAATTAAAAGTAAGACCAAAACTCATCAAAATAATTCACTAAGACACGTAGTCTTCTTTTTTTCAAGAGCCTGTTTTATGTCTTTAATTAACAGCAATGATATTTCTCTTCATTTAAAAAATATCCATGTTCTTTATTCCTGAGTATAATGGAAGAAAGTTTTAAGAGTAAGGATTTCATCAGAGTACACTTACACACAATGTACACTTGCACACACATGGGGGCTGTGTTAGTGTGTAATGCCCTTGCATAACACCCATATAATTCACCCCTATACGACTGCACGGGCTTTTACTTTGATAGAACCCAGATGCTTTTTGCTCCAGTGATTAAATCTTAGTTTTATCTGATGGAATCCAAACAGATGATGTATGCAACCAACACTGATGTGTGTGTGTGTGTGTGTGTTGAGTCACTGCGTCTACTGACCATTCACTGCTGTGGTATATGTATTTATCTAACTGGCAGGCGATCCCACAGACCACCACGTCAGCTCTGTGATGTCAAGGTTTTCCTGCGTCACATGAAAGTCTATTTTCTCTGTTTGCAGGATGTCAGACACACTTTCCATGTTGCTAATTTGTTCACTCATCATTTATTTGAATCGGGGAGACAAGCTGAAATAAACACAAAACAAACAGACATATTTGCCTGTCAAGCTGAAATGGAAGAAAAATGGATAATAGTTTTGGCCTCTTCCAGTCTTTTTATCCCCCAAACTCATTTGAGTTCATGTGAGATTCTGTCTGGAGGTCCTGTGATGTAATCATTGGTATGGATCCTGAGCAAACACAGGCCTTTTCTGGGAAGTCAGAAAGTATGGACACTCCTACATTTCATTATTAACTTTTTGTATTATATTTTGCTAGCGTAATTTTTTAATTTCCTTATCTATCCTGTCTAGACAGCTGGCCCTTTGCCTCAAGAGGAGAAAGGAAAACACCAAATAATGTATTTCCCTTTGCAGACCTCCCACTTCCTCCAGCTCACACACACACACACACACATCAACGTCTGGCACGTCTGACCCTGGACGGAAGCTGGTCAGAGGAGTGAGAAAGTGTTGCTCACTGTACTGGACATGTCTGCGTAAGAGAGAGGCTGAATAACACAACTGGAATAGCAGGCTTGGATGATTGTGAAATAGAGTCTCTTTCAACACGCACACACACAAACACACACATGCACATACACACACACACAGGCTTGCGTGCATTGGTCATGAGTGTCCTCACTGCTGTCTTTGTGGTGCGCACCAACCCATCTGTGCTATGTGAATGACTCAGCACATCAAAAGGCAATACAAGCACATACATGACCCTCACGTGAACGTGCAAATTAACGAGTCCTGGAAAATTTCAATATTTGAGTTTCACCTCCTACTGTACTGTGCACGCTGAGACAGTCAGACAGTCAGACAGACAGACAGACAGACAGGCAATGCAGAGGAGATGATGCGGGGCGCTGGGCCAGGTGCTTCCGTGCCAGAGACAAGGACTCGCACCAGAGCAAAGTATCCTAAGCACATAATTAGTATGTTCACATGAGGGGCAATATACCTGCTGGATGATGATTTAATTGGGGAATGTAATGAATTAGCGGGTGCTGCGTTGGAGCAGGTTTTGCGGCTGGGAGAGACTGTGGGTGGCTTCCTCCCTTCTGGAGGTGAAAGTTGTTCTGGATGTGTTGTTTTGTAACATCACATCCAGCTTCGAGTTGTCTATTTGGAGCATGTTATGATGATCATAACTTTTGGCCTCAAGAATACATTTTTATCTGGGCTATTCGTGCAGATGGTTTTGGTTTTATTTACACAAGCTTTAAGACGTCTAATTTTGAGATGTCGGCAGTCGATGCACGTGAAAGAATTCTTTTTATATGCACCATTTAATGTGCATGTACAGCTTCAGTGCAGCCAAATTACCAAACCCATACAGATCGTCTCATTTAACTTGCTGAATTTCTACATGCAGACAGTTCGGGTTTAATAATTCCAGATTTGAATAGCTTCTCCGGGATTTCAGCCACATCCTTAATTCCATGGAAGGGGAGTAGAACTGCTCACAGTGCTGAGAACTCATTTTAAAATGGTTATTCAAAACTTTTGTAAATAATAGAAAAACATTTTCATTTGCTTCAGATACCACCAGAGGTAACTATTTTATTCTGTTCTTAGCATCTTGGTGATCCAGTACTTTAATTTTACAAATTTAGAGCATGTTGAGTATAACCTCATTGCATATGTGAATTTATTGTTCAACAAGCAATGTATTTAGTTTAAAGATTTATTGATTAAAATATTATCCAAAACTTAAGAGAAGGCAAGCTAAAGGAAACTGAAGAGTAATACATACAAGAGAAGAACAAAAACTCTTTTAGGTCGATTTTTTTTCCTCTTCCCAGGTGTTTAATCTCCTTAGAGAGGAAAGTTTATTCAGCAGATAAAAGGAAGTTGGAAATATGATGATAAAATAGTTCCTATGAAAACTGTTAACACTAAACACAAACAAAATCCTCCCACCTTCACGGTTCAGCAGAAACAGAAACAGAAATCTGAGACTGACCAAAAACAAAACTATTTGCATAGTCAGACACCCCAACACATGCGTAAATGGGAAAAAAAAAATCTTTTGTTTTTTCAAATTGTGGAGGATCAACAGTTTGTGGATTTTTTATTTTATGCTAAGTTTTTTTCAACATCTTTTACTTCAAGGAGCTTCAAGTGATTTAGTATCTAACATGGAAAGTTGGGGGAACCACAGGAGACAGATTACACACAGTAATGAGAACTGAGATAAGCCTTTTAGTCACTAGTATGCATCAATTCAAAATATCCTGGATCCTCAAGTTACCATAACGCAGCCAACCTAATCTTTTTGTCAGACGTTAACCGCCCAGATCTTTTCAACACATGCCTTTTGTTACAAATTTGTCTTTGAGGCCGAACTAAAATAACCTTGACCTTGCATCATTTTCTCCTCTCCACAGACACAAAAGACATGAAACAAAGAATCTATTTTTAAAGCCCTGAGGTTCGGTTCTTCAGTAGCAGGAAACTGATCTTCATGTAAGACAAGAAGTTCAGCTTTATTGTGCTGGTTTATTCTCTCTACAGCCATGATCATATGAGACATACGCTCTGATGAAATATGCATTGTTAGGACATCACATGCAATATCATGAACATAATCACTGAACATACTGAGTTTAATGTACACACTTAGCTATACTAGAGATTTGACATAATACATTTGTAGCTTCCTGACACTTCATAAGTCAACCTTTTTTTAGTCATTTGGCATTGTGTATATTTAATTCGGTAGAATGTTTTAAAATTGCACCTTTATTAACATTTTATATTTTTAATCCTTATATTTTCACTCTCTTTTCTTCTTTGTACTGCAACAACTGGGACAATTTTCTTCGGATATAAAGTTCATTCTCAGGATCAAGATCAGGATAAAATTTATTGCTCCCTAAGGGAAATTTTTCTTGGGCAACAGCACTGCAAGCTGCAGTCGCAAACGAACATCTTAACATAGTAATATGAAAGTTATTTTATTTGCATTAAACTCGTCTCAACATGCTCTAAACAGGTATTGTAACATTAAACAGAAACAAGAGAGAAAATATGTTTTTTTATATAGAATTCTAATAAAGCAACTCTTTATGAGTATGCTTAAAGGTATTTAGTCATTGTTATGAGATAACATCACTGAGGGTAATATAAATCCCATGAAAGTGATACGTCGCAGCCAAGAGGACTAACACTGACATTCCTCATCTCTGCTGTGGATTCTGCTTCAGTCCAACACAAACTAAAACCTACAGTTCATATAGTTCAAAGCTCCTTCCAAAAGAAACAGGTTGGGATGTGGATCTTGTTAACATAATAAATATCTTGGACGAACAACAGGAAAAAGAACATTATGTAGCTGCAAACCCTGCACTTTTTCCTCCTCTGCCTTGTTATTTCAGCATGAAGGAAGGGTGTCAAACATTTTTTATGCAAACATCACACACATGACATGATTTCATCCTCTCTTTTATTACCCTCCTCTTAAGATGCACATAAACATTATGTATGAGATGCTTTGCCAGTTATTATGATCACAGGAGTGTTTATGTACAAACGTTGCTTCCCTAGAACTGACCGTTTACAACTTTGTAAACATTATAAAAGATCATAAAAATGTAATATGAAGAAAACAATATTGGAAAAGGAGAGGCTACAGCTCATGCATGCTTTCTAAATAAACCAACCCTGTTACAAAGAAAAATAAAAGTCTAACATGAAAGCTCAGAGAGTTTGACGATAAGTCTTCACAAAATGCTTGTTTTGTTGCACAGAGCTCTGAATATTAAGGAGTATTTCAACATTTTGGGAGATTTGCTTACGTCCTTATTCATGTATTTACCTCAAAAGAAAGATTAATACCTCTTATATTTTAACAGTCAGAAGCCAGTTAGCTTAGCTTAGCTTAAGTATAAAAAACAGAAGGAAACAGCTAGCTTGGCTGTCTCCAAACATAAAAAAAATCCTCCTTCTAGCACCTCTGGAGCCCATAACAAGCTGCCTCTTATTTTATTTTGATTTATTTTAGTTCTTCCAAGCTGCTTCCTTCTGTTTACAGTATTTATGCTAAGCAATTCACTCGTTTTGGCTCTAGGAGTAAGAAAACCTCATTCAACCATTGACATTTGTAACAGACAGACAAAAAAGTTGTATCAAATTAAGAAAAGCAAATAAAGGTGTTCCCCAAATATAAAATAATGCTATGATGCTACAGAAAACATGCAAAACAGACACAAATAATCTACTAAAACATCAAAATAGAGGCAAGTTGCAATGATTTGATGGTCATGCATCCCTGCAGCAAAACTGCAGATGCTTTCTTTGTTTTCTTTTGTTTTTTCTGTTTCATCCAAAATCAGCGAAGCTAAAACATGAGCACACAGGGGTCGAAAGTGCTTCAGTGTAAAATTCCACTGCTCTGTGTGCAGCCTTCGGGCCCCTGCAGGTAAAGGTGTAGTGTGTCAGATTCCAGGCTTCCACTGCTGCAGGAGTAGGTGTAGTGTGTAAAATTCCACTGAGCGCCGCAAAGAGCCACCGTCTCAGCTACGAACGGGTCTCGTGACAGCGTTCGCCACTCCACCCAGACTTCCCTCACTCTGACCTGAACTCATCGTGCGGGGGCTGTTCGAGGAATCCTGCGGCAAGTTGGGTTTTTTCTGGGGGAGGAAATGGCCTCTGAAAAAAACAAACTGCGTCTGCATCTAAAAGGCAGCCTGAAACAACATGGTCAGGAAAATAAACACATCTTTATCCCAATGGAGAGAGAGAGAGAAAGAGATGGAGAGAAGAAGTGGGACTGTTACCATGGTTTCAAGATTTGTTTTCCAAAATGGTGGCCCTAATATGAGACACTCCCTAAGGGTGGGGGGGTGGGGGGGGGCAGGGAGTGCTCCTTCCCTGTAGGTGGATAAGCATCATTGAGATGTTTGAGGTATCCCCGGGGGATGCACTTGGCGTGTTTAGGAGTTGTCATCAAACAAAACCAATGGTTACAAGCGCCTCTTCCATGTTTTCAAACAGGATTACATGTTTAGGCGAGCCATCCGGTGGGAAAAAAAAACTATGCAAAAATATGTTGATTTGCATAAAAGAGAGCAGGCACAAGTCACTTTCATTTCTTCAGAACAACTATGCCCCATTTTTGATTAAAAAAAACCATGAACAACTAAGATAAAACACAGTTTGTGAATCTCGGTAAATAACAAAAATAAAAGGGAAAACTCACAAACGATCTCCCGTTGTGAGGGATGAAGCCAGATGTTAACTGTAACAATCCTGCAGCAGTATTTTCCCAACATCCAGACAGAAGGCAAAAAGCAGACACCAGCTGTTTGTGGTCAATAAACTATCAGTTTTCCCAGCAGATTCATTTGCGCATATAAAGCCAAAGGAAAATTCTTACTCCATTGTAAATTAATGCAATCAGAAGGTTTTTAACAGTAAACACGGAGGCTCTTTACGAAGTTAAAACTAGGATTTAAGAAAAGAGATCAACAAGGTAGACATTTTCCAAAAAGAAAATGCTTCACTTTAAGATTGAAACTACAAAAATCCCTAAAGTCCGTTTCATTCAGAGTCTACTGGTTATCGTTTCCTAAGTGATTCCAGGGTTTGACCCGAGGATCCCTTTTGAGTATCTTCTTTTTCGGGATCTCACTGAGGGAGAAGGGGAGAGAGAGGCCTGAGGGATTCTCCTTTCGGGACACGATGCAGTCTTTAATGGCTTCTTTGATCACCTGCGGGGGACAAATACAGGGACTAAATTCAAAATGCCACATTGTATCAGTCAATAATGTATCATCTACGAGGAAAGTTACATCACATCAAATCAATTCAGCTTTATTTAAAAAGTTATTACAAGATAATTCAATTTTATACCTAAGTGGTGGGGGGATGGATGCTGTGCCGTTGTTCTGGCAGGACATTATTCATAAAACTTAAGTTGTCATGTCCAGTCCTCTTAGAATTCTTTTGTTTCTTATGGTGTTTATTGTCGTTTACTTACTGTCTTATTTTGTCAACATTTGTCTTGTCTATTTCCTCACTTCCTGTCAAGTTTCACTCCTCTGTGATCACCTGCCCTGATGTGTTTCACCTGTGTTAATTGGCCCACCTGAGTGTCACTACTCCTAATGTGTATACAGTGTCTGTGTTTCCCTTCTGTTTTTGTCACATCATCTGTTTTCATTCACTGGTTCTGCTGCTGTGTCCTTGTCTCCATCATGCCTGATCTCACTTGTTGTTTTATTCAGTTTCGTATTTTTTCTTTGTCTAGCTTTTGGATTCTACTTTGCTGCTTTTGTCAGTATTTCAGCTTTTGTAAGCTCGCCCTTCTTTTCCTTTCACTGTTGTTTTGGTGTTTTTGCTTTTGGCTTCACTTTTTTTGTTTAAACTGTGACACCAACAGCCCAAAAAAAAATCCCACAGCCTGTTATTCTGAAAACAAATTCCCATTGCTCCATAAGCTCATTGCTCCTGATATGCACATTCTTCCTGCCCTATTTCACTTTCTCATCCGTATTCTGGAAATATTGGCGCTGACCTTGAATTCTTTTCTCTCTTTTTATTTCGTTTTTAACAATCCTTGTCATCTGACAACATGTACAGTTTTGGACTTCCGAGTCTTCAGAGCAATGGACATTGTTTTTCGGGAAAAGGGCTGTTGCACAAATTGGCTTTCAGTTCAGTGGGAGTTCAGTTTGTGAGATTGGGAATAATAGGCCGTTAAAAATTGGACAACCCAAATAGATCAACTGACATCACCATCCCCAGAGCCACACTGCTCGTAATGCTGAGGACAATGACTGACACTGCTTTATAAAGATCAGGACGCACAAACGTGTTAAAAGTCTTGTGCTGTGGATTTTATCAGATTATTTCTGGATAATTAACAAAACCTTTGTGTTGCTGGGCAGATTTGTCATATATTAGCCAATTGTGACTGACATAAAATCATGCTAGCATGTGGGCTTTCTGTGCTTTAGCACTGCTGTCTGGGATCTTTAGGAAAATATCTGTCTGAATGAGCTTACCTTGCGGTGAAATTAAACCCATTGCATCACAATTAAATCTATAGTCAGTAGGGAAGTGACTCAGATACAGTGAGTGAAAGTCATTCTGACCTCTCACTGTGACACACCTACTGTAAACTAGACAAGGCTTGCACTATCCAGTCTTTGACAGTGTCTTTTGGATTTGAAATGTTTGATGTTGCACAACAAACACATTTTATTTAATGACAACACAAAAATGTAAAAACTTCCTCAGTGTCAACACTGAATGAAGCAAGTTTACCAGTGAATGACTGAGGGAATGTATGAATGAATGAAAATCTCCCAGCCTGAGTGCAAAGTCATGAATCACTCTTTAACAACTACTTTTTCCTGCCACTGGATTTTGGAAACATTTTCAAGAGAAACCACAGAGACAGGACTGACCTCCAGGTTGTTGAGTGTGTTGAACTCCATCAGGTCATGGAGTCTGGTGAAGGCCTCATTGGAGTACTGGAAGTTAAACGTGGAGAAAGGTGTCTCAGGATCGTCAAAAATGTCAAAATCAGCCAACTCCTTCTCCTTCTCAGTCTCTCTGGGAACCCCTGTAGGTATATTAACAAGTGAAACAGTAAGTAAACAAGTAAAAAATAACATTTTCTTCAACTCAACGGCTATGAAATCAGGGTTTATAATTGCGACAAAAGATATGTTAAACTGATCCTGATAACAGAGCAGCCTCATTTCAAGGTCTGTTATTTTTTGATAGGACTGATTGATGAGATTTTTTTACCGTGGTTGAGGATAAAAGACACTCAGCTTTTAAGAATGAAAGGTCATAAAGAAATGGAAATGAATTTATTTAGTTCAATGGTTCCTCCTAATTGAAACACTAACCCTTAAGGTGAGCTTGTATTGTCGACTTTATGACATATTTCTAATATTCCACTCAGCTTTAATGGTTTTTCTAAACCCAGTCCATTGAGGCATGACATGCTGCAATGAACACTAGCCATGTGCTTTGAAGTACCTTTATTTTAAGGACACATATCTGACTCCCCTATGAAAGTAAAACAGTTCAACAAAATACTCCAAACATAAGACCATCATCTGCATTTACTGGCATTTTCTGTATGTACAACTCTCTGGGGTTTTTCTCTGTAGTAATTTGGGGATCTATTTATTGTTTTTGGTCAAGAATAGATTTTCCTGCTCAGTATTCAGCATGTCATGTTCATTTATCATCAGCTTTTTGAGGAAATGCTGTAAATATGAAAGAAGTCAATTCAGAAGTTTTGGTTTGGACAAATGCAATCATACAATAGTAATCCTACCAGAACGGGAAGTCCATTTATGGTATAATTTCCGTCAAATGTTTTGGGGATTTGAGAGTAAAAAGCTTATGTAACTTCCATAAACAGACTGCGGAAGTATGTGGGCCGCTGTCTCTCTGAATGTAAAGAGGCAGCGGTGGAGATGTGTTGGTGTGTCTTTGTATGGCTCTGTGATGTATGGTCTGTTTATACACAGTGCTCTCCCACCACAGCGAGAGATTCCCTATCAGCACCTGGCTCATTTAGGAACCATAACTCACCCGAGCAGCAGCTCATGTAACACCGAACATGTAATGGATCACATCCACGCCCGCGCATATACACTCACACTGGCAGACACACCGTTTCCACCACGAAAACCACAGTGACTCTGAGCGCAGAGGTTTTTATTGGGGTCATGCAGATGAGAGGCCCAACTTCTAAACCAACATAAAAAAAACTGTCTGCTGCTGACTGACTACGCTTGAATGCCAGTGTGCAATTTCCAGGAAGGGACCCCTCCGTGTGGAATGACGGTAAAACAGTGTTGCTATAATAATACAGAGTCTTGGCATAGTTTCCTTCTCACATGTGCAGTGGAAACCTCCACGTATCCACATATGTGTAGAGTCCCCACTTACACTAAGAGAGTGTCCTTATATCACTGCACCGGCTTTCTGTGCATCAAAGGATAGATATTAATATCCTTTTACTTGTCTCTGAAGCACCACATGGTTTGGATACATCTCTGATTTACTTGTATGTAATGAAGTATCCAGACCCTTTCAGGTCGTCTGGGACAGGTTTACTCAAGTTTTCCCTGAATCAAAACTAAGCAAAGAGTCAGCTTTTATTTTCTATGCTCTTCACCAAACTTCCTGGAAAAAAACAACAAAATAATTTCCTGAATACCTGAGTTCTGATAAAACTGTGAGCTCATTTGAATCAGGGCTGGAAATATCTCTCTTTATGCTGGTTTTCCAATAACTTGGACAGACGGCTTCTTTTTATTCCGCAGCTATTTAGTTTCTTTATATGTTATTGAATAATTGTCTTTTACATGTATTTCCTTTAGTCTTTGATCATTTATTTGTCACTTTTCTGTTTACATTGTTTTTAAAAGGCAATATTAATCTCCTTACGTCTCATATTAAATATATTTCTATGCTGCTGCACAGCACTTTGCCTTGTGTCTGAATGGTGCTGTACAAGTAAACTAGCCGTACTTACCAGGTGCCTTAAATTTCCTGAAATCAATGTTGACCAGGACAAAGTGGATGACGGTCGGGCAGTTCCTCTCCCCTTTTTTAGGTTTGAAGACGTAGCACTCCTTCAGGCCCTCGCGGTCAAAGACTTTGGGGTCGATCTTGGGGAATGGAAGTTTGTTCATTCGAGCCCATTTTTCTGCCAGCAGGAGCTCCTGTGGTGAACATTTACAGAGGAGAGAAAGTTTGCTTATGATTTCCTGTTGGCACAGATAGTTTTTTAAACAATGAATGACTGTTAAAAAGACTGACCTTGAATGGGGGGCTGGAGTCGCTGGGTCGTGCGGAGAAGTCAAAGGAGATGATGAGGTTGACGCCACGCTGTGGCCGCAGGATGAGAGGGTAGGGGAGGTTGTAGGTCAGGCCGCTGTCCACAACGTGGATCTTCTTACTCTTCACATCCAGAGGCTCGTAAATACGATCAAACTCATCTGGGTCTAAAAAAAAAAATCATGCAAAATGCAATTAACGATGCAGGAACATGATAGGAAATTTCCTTTGCTTGCAGCCTATTTCTGTTCAACATGACCTGACCTAACAGAATTACCTGTGAAATGACTCACCTTCACAACGCTTGATGGGAGGAGGGCTAGGTATCATTTCCAGAATTTTTCAAACCACACCTTTTAGTGCCAGTAAAGCTATCTTACTTTGCCAAATACATACATGTTTTAGACAAAAATGTCTCTAACTAAAGCTGCCCGTGTAGTATTTTTATGCTAAATATGAGTTAAAATGACTGCATGTAAAATGAAAGAAGTTGCCCGTTATGACAAACTTGCAGAGATTTATTACCCAACACTCAGCTTTCTGAACATCTTGGCATCTCTCAGCTTTCTGTTCGGTTTTTCAAGCTACAGCTTTTCTGTCTCATTTCACCCTTACTGCTTTCATGAGCATCATTTCCAACAACAACAGAAATGAAGTCTAAATGAAAAATGATATTGCTCTGTGTTGGCTGATTGTGTTAATTTGAAATGTTGACCTCAACAAATCTATAAGGAGATGCCCTCAAGTGGGCAAGAAAACCAACTAAAGACGCTAAATGTAACATTTTTGCACAAACTACAATACAATTTCTCAAAGCTTGAATGACTCTGAGTGAGTGTGGCTAAAAATGTCATCTAATCCACTTTAATTTGTTCCATTCCTGGTTGATGGGCTACAGAATACAGTGTAGGGTTTATAATGTGCACATCCATATAATCTAATGGCTAGAATTCCTGGTTCTTACCCTGGCGGTCTGTATATGACTCCTTATTTGGGGACAGTTTCATGACTTTCAGTCAACATTTATTACATTGCCATACACTCCTTTATTTCCAGAGTATCATTTAAACATCAACTTTTTAAAAATAGGACACACCAGTGAACTGATCTTTAAATAAAAACAAAATTGTTTCATACTATAATTGGTTTTAAAATGTTACAAATGTCAACTTTAATGCTGCCCAAAGACAAGAAGAGAAAACTGTGAAGCAACAGTATAAGAACTTCATAAAATAAGCTCCCTATATAAACTCGTAATATTTTAGGTTTGGTCACTTAGATGTATTTTGTTTGTACTGAAAAAGTAGTGAGTTTAGGTTTGAGAACCAGCTTCATCTGTTTTACATGCACATGCAAAAAAAAAAAAAGTATTTACTTCTTCTTCTCCTTTTCCAAATAATTCATTACTTTTCTCATAAAGTTTGGATACAGTTCCTTTATTTTCACATCACCAGAGAAAAATGACATCACCTAGACTCTTGAATCAAACTGCAGTATCAGCTATAATCATGTCTTGCCCTGTTTTTTATTCCCTTGGAAAATGCAAGAATAAAGTTTAAAAGCAGTAAATGGTGACAGTAATTTACCTGTGACAGCATCCACCTCCTCCTCAGGTGTCGGGGCATGGTACGTGACACCACTGACAGGAGAAAACGGCATGTTTGTATTCAGGTTCAGGCCCAACATGAAATTATGAACCTAGTAAGAAGATGAGATGGGTTATGGGGACAAAAAGAGGTTGACAGTTGTGAATTTTAACACAGGAAAAGTGAAAAAAGTGTTTCATCATTTCATGGTTTCATATTCAGGTACCTTTCCGGCGCGACCCTCTCTTGTGTTGAACAATGCAGAGTCACTAAAGAGCGACGTGAACATCCGTTGCACCCAGCTAGCCTGAGCGGTGCGATGGTACTCATCTTCTGCCTCAGGGTTCTCTGACCCACCTGAACATCCACATAAAGACAGAAACTTCTGTCAAATGTTGTGTGATTATATGCACCAGTACCACATTTAGAAGCTTTAAAAAAGCTACATGAAGTTGTAAAGAGAAGTGATTTCATAAACAGAGGCCCCAGTGTACAAATAGTTCCAGAGTATTCTCATATCTTTACTAAGCACTTACTGATTTTATCTTTAAGGGTCATTGGTTTTAAACAAAACTCTGTCTCTCACTCCCCCGCCTTTTCTTTCTTCCTCTTTCTTTCTATTCATAGCTTGCTAATTTCAGTTGCAGCTAAAGCTTGCACTTGCAGAAAAAAAGAAAAGAAACAAGCATTTATTTCCTTAAATTTAGACTGCACATTGTTATTAATGGAATAAATGAGCCCAAGGGTTAAAATAAAAGTTTGATCTAACAGCACTTTGTCCGACCTGATACTGATCACAGCAGCTGTTCTGAAAGTGCTCTGTTATGGGAAACAGATAAGTCAATCATCATGACCACAGAAAAAAAAAAAGGTGTTTGTTGCCTTTCCCCTGACTGGTGTGAAAATGACGACATTTTGAAGTCCCATGTCTCTTTCACGCCATACCAAGAAACATACATTTCTCCGCTCACCTTTCCGAGGCTCGTCATCATTGTCCAGACTGTCTTCTCCGACGATGTGCTGCGGTTTGATCTGCTCTGTAACACAAAGGAAAACTCCACTCATCAGGTTACGACTTTAAAATAAACTCGTTAATCTTGTTAATACCACAAATGGAATGTTTTAGCTAAAGGTCTGTGACATTATCAGATTTAACCGTGTATCATGTTTCCTTAAAGAAATGCAATACACCTGATAAACTAAAGCTTTCTTAAAGTGGGTGGAGGTCTTTGTATGACCTTTAAAGGTCACCTCAAACAAATGTGTTCATCCACAACAAATGATCCAATGAGCTGTCAGAATAATCGCAAGAAGTGGACACCTTCCCACAGCACATACAGAAAAACACCAACACAAACACACACGCACACACACGTACACAAAGACCTTTACTTAGTGAGGATACCTTTGGGGGAAGATTCATGGACTTGCATTTATTTTCTGAAGACTTTCTCTAACCATAACCCCTACCACCACGACTCTAATATTTTCCCAAAGCTTTACCACTGACCTATGCAGCAACTGCTTTCAAACTAGGAGCTTGACTTTTTTCCTCATTTGAACCAGTTTTCCCCAAAAAACTGGTTTGAGTGTGAAATGTGTCTCTGAAAGTCACCTAAGACATACCCATATAGGTCTAAAGTCTAGTGAGATATTTTTAGGTTGGCTAGTTTTAAAGATGAAAGGATACCTGCTGGTGTCTAAGTGTGAGAAAAACATTCTGACATGACCAAGCAGAATTCTTCCGACAAGACAGACAACAATAAGGATCTAATACGTGACTGAATGTCAGTTTCAGTAGGAAACTGTGGGAGTGTTTAATCAGCAGATCAATACAGGCAAAAGACAATAGCATTATCTCAAATCAAACACCAATGCCCACATAAACAAAGCACCCATGACAACAATACATATCTCTGATTGTTTTAGATGTTTCCATTTAACGATGGCATTATCTCAAACCAGTGGTATGAATATTTATAAGTATGTTTTAAGTTTATATAATGCATTTTGAATTAAGATACAAGAAGTATGGATACATTAAGGAGATAAAATAGTGTTTTGTTTTTTATTAACATACTGAAGTACTTAATAACAAAGACTGCATTACTGTAAATCAATTTATTTATTGTTTCAAAATATTGGCTTTAAAAAGATTTATATTAGAAAGAAAAGATTATTACTATTAAGATGAGATTGAATCTTTTTTCGTCCTTGGTAACAATATGGACAAAACAAACCTATTAAACATTTAGTGGCTTTCGATCATTTCACACGATCTTCCACAGCAGCAGGTCAAGAATGACACAACCTGAGACCAACGTGGATTACAAATGCCTTAAGTTCTTGAAAAAAATGGAAATTTGAAATTTGATACATCTATAATTAATCTACAAATAATTAATAAGTAGTTATAGGTATATCATAAGTAAGTAATAAGTAATCCTTAGCCATAACTGAGCAAACTCCACATGCTTAAGAGGGTCATGTGATATGGCCTTGAGCCACCTTGGGGTTTGATTATTTTGTCAATTATTGGGTGCTGTTTCAATTAAACAAACAAATGCAATTAGTTTAATGATTTTCACTTAACCTGCAAAGAGCTAAACTTTTTGAAATCAGAACAGACTGGCTCAGGACAAAACACAAAGAAATGAGATTACCTAACTCCTCCTCCATGGTGCTGCCACCAACCGTGTCCTTGACGCCAAGCACTCTGTTGAACAGAATGGAGAAGGCACTTCCCCACACACCTGACACAGTGAAAACATACCTTCAGTGAGTGTACTCATGTAAAAAGGTCTGATTGTTGAGTTTTGTGGTGTGAACACAGCTCACCCATCAGAAAATGAAGAGGGTTTTCCTCGTATTTCTTCACAACAGTTCCCATGAAGAACTTGCTTCCAAACAAGTCAGGAGTCATGAAGGTGCCGTACTTGGCCATCCCAATTTCATATGGGCTGAACTCCACCCAGTCTGAAGGTTGAAAATGTTAATGTAACAGAAATGTGACACATTTTAGAAAACAACACGATCAACAAAGGCATATAGCAAAGTCTCTGTCTGCTGAGTTCCAACTTATGCACTAATAATAGAAAGAATACAGTCAGTAAATGCAGCTGTTGCATTGAAATTGAAAATACTTTAAAACATTTGAGCATCATTTGAGTTATTGTGCTTTTAAAATTTTTCATGATTTTTTTCAGTTTTGTGTTAAATTTTAGTTTTTAATTCATTTTACTTTGTGTTAGAGCCAAGGTTGGGTGTAGTTTTTTGTTGTTAAAAAATGTTTGGTTTCAGTTGAATAATTAGTTTTTGATGCGAAAGTTTAGCTAAGGTTTAGTTTTGATTTTAATATGCTAAAATATAATAACTTTGACAGTGAGGCACTGAATATTAAAAAAGTGCTGTCAGCTGCCTTGGACATTATGGCTACTTTCATTTCTGCATTAATTGTGTAACAGTCCGTTCATTCCCAAAAATGCTTTTCTGTCAGGTTAAATCTCACTTAAGACGCCCAGGCAGAACCTGCAAAAACAATATTTGCAGTTGTCAAAAGGGTACTTGAAGGGGTATTTAAGCATTACAGGATTCACAGAGAGTGGGAGGAATCATGGGAGTCTATAAAGGCTCAGACTGCAATATGTCCAAGTAGCCACAAAAAGGGTCATTCTTGCCCTGCGTATGGTTTCTCTCTCTACCAACTGCGCACTATAAATCATTTGCAACAGCTTTTACAGCAATAAGCTGTCACACAAAAACTCAAGCATGCAATCACAAACACACACAGACATAAGAAGGAGACACATGAACAAACATGGGAATATTTAAACCTCTATAACCTAAACTTCTGGAGCCTATAGACAATAATTATCCCTTTAATGTAAATACTTTTTTACAGCTTAACTTAACTTAATCTGTGTTTTGACAAAACAGTATGAGGTGAGATCACAGCCTCTGCTTCTTGTTTATTTCAGGAATTCACAGTCATAAATTGTGTCATATATATACTGCTGGATGATTAATTAGTGGAAACTAGTGCTATCTTTTTCCAGCTAAACCTCAGTTTTACTATAGGTGATATCTCTTTAGACATAGTTCCAAAGAATCAAGAGATTTTAGGAAAACGGAAGCCAAGAAATACTGAGGAACACTTTCTGAAGGTCAGCTTTTTTAACAGGAAATAAAACATGTAATTCTAGATCAGGAATGATTGCCGCCTCACCCTGATGTAAAGGTTTCATAGAAGTTGACTTACTGAATAGTCTACTGTTAAAGTTTTGTCGATCCTGTGGATCACTGTAGACTATTTATTCATCTCTATTTTTGGCGCCGTGCAGCAAGAAAACAGGGGCAAAAAAAGGGTTCCTGGTATCCCTTTGATAGTTGTGTCATTACTGTCATCAAACCACAAAGTATCTCCAGCACAGACAAGCTTACTAAGTGTCCGATCAGATAACGCTTCACTTGAAACAGCCCCCCAGAGTCAAACAAGAACTCTGCTTTTTCACCTACCAACCTACATAAGGAACTGCTTTCGTTAGACCTATCTGATAAGACTGATCGCTGATTTTTCAACTACAAAAAGACTTATGCAAGTAGCTGATTACTACAAAATAGTAGCTCATACACTAACTTGATGCCTATTACAGTAGTGTCATGTACTATTTTAGTTTCATCAGCCAAGGTGACAAAAATGATGCTTTCTACTCTTCTTTGTGTTGTGACAGTTGGCACAACTGTGCAAGAGACAAGTTTCATATTATGTCTTCTAAACCCTCGGAGATAATAAGAAAAGGGTGAGTACATCATTGTTATTATCACTGTTTTTCTTTGACTTTATGAGCTTATGTCAGTGTGTTTGTTGACATTTTTGTGCTATCTGTCCACAAACCGATACAGACACAGTTTAAAACATGTTTTGTCCTTCTTCCAACATAAAAATTTAAACACTTCAAATCTGTTACCAGCAAAACTTAGTCATAAAGAAAACAATTACACTTTGACTCATCAACATAAACATTTCTCAAATTGAGCAACAGATACAACTCGTGGGTAATTCTGACTAATGAATGAGGGAAGTGAGATTAAATTGTAAGTGCAGCTTGAGACTAAAACATGCACAGACTCTAAAATGCTGTTTTTGGTGTACTCACTAATCTGCCATATCACTGGTGAACTTTTGACATTACTTTTCTCTTAAAATGACTGATTCATTGAAGCATAGTCTACAGTTGTTGCACAGGCTGAAACCAACAATGGGGAAGTACTTTACAACATGGAAGTAACAGAGAACAGTTGCCATCAGACTGGCAAATCTCATGTGACTATTTCTAGTTATTCATTACATATGCAAAATAGTTTTTTGAGAGACATATCCTACAAGAAACACACAACTGAACAGAAATACACAACCAGATACTCACAAAAAGACAGATATTTACCTGCAAACATGAGCTCAGAAACATCTGGCTTGACGTGCAGACACGTGAAAAGAGGAAGAGGACTCTGGGCCTGGTTTATTTTCTCCTGAATGCTACTTAGCTTGATGTCCATCCTCTGGTAGAAGAGAACACAGTCTTTGAATTATTTGCAGTCACATACTGCACATAGTTGTAGTAGGAGTTGGAGTTTCATCTTATCAAGATTGTCATGGTTGTGTGGCAGTAAAATGAAAAAGCAAAAGTGAAAATGTTTGGGGAAGAGAAAGCACAGAATGAATGAAAACTTGAATAAACCTTGGATGGGATCTCAGGTCAAAAGAAAAGAGAGGAAATGAAACAAGAACTTGGGGGAGAAAGACTGATGCACTGCTGAGAAAAAAAGATGGAAGATAAAGAATTCCATCAGAGCTAAAACAAACAACAGCTGCCAGGTGGCTCTTACCGCAGGAATAAGCGTCTCTCCTATGAGCATGCCGAAGATATCGGTAAAGGTGACAGGCTGTCCTGTGGCCTTCTTAGTCCACAGGGCCTGGATGTAGTTGGTGATGTGTTGGGGAAGCAACAGCCTCAATGGGTTACTGCTAACTCTATTCATAAGCTCTTTGTTGATATCCTTTGGGCCTTTATTTGGAAAGTCTGGGTGCGAGTAGAGTGTGGACATGTACCTATGGGGATAAGAAGAGAATGCAATATATAATTTTGTGAAATTAGTCCATACATGCTTAGAAAATATCAGTCTGCTCTTATACAGGAGGTGGTGTACTTGTGAGGCAGTGAAATCCAATGAGGCACTTCATAAAATGTAAAGATGGAGACTGAAATAAGACAGAGATGCTCACTTGATGACAGCCTCAAACCAGTAGAGGAAGGCAGGAAAGTTTGTCAGAAAAGGGAGAAGTCAAGAAAAATACTTTAGAAAAGGACAAGAGAAAGTGTAGAGAGAGATGAGAGAAGAAGAAATATAAGCTGACCATGTGGAGCCGGAGAGACCGGCGATGTACGTGGCACAATCCAGGACCCCAGACTCAAAAAGGGCTTTCATCACGCCGGAAAAGCCGACCATTGCGCGGAAACCACCTCCAGAGCCTGCTATGGCGATCACTGGCACCTTTACACACACACACAAGGATAGCGTCATGCTTAATCTCATAATTACATGCAACACATCTTGGGTATGAGCCTCACATTCATTCTTTCTCATTCCTTTAGTTTGAGTAACTTCCCTCCATTTGGTTAGGGTGCCATACTTGTTGCGTCACACCTCTGAAACATTTTTTAACTTGTGTCTTTGGATTTTCAACTATTTCATAATTCTCATTGCACAACATTGCATCCTTTCTGCAAAAAAATGTCTGTTTATCTCATGGTCAGTTCTGAATATCCTGATATATTTCCATGAAAGCCGAGACAGAGAATTAAGGGATGTTGTTCCTGCTTATCTCATTCCTTTAAGGCTTCCTGCACATGCTGAAGTCATGAGCAGGCCTGGCTGGAGATTACAGCCAGCCCCAAGGGCTCCTAGTCCAAACCAAACCAAACCAGCGAGAAAATAAAACTTAGCTCAGCTGAGAGCAGAATTTGGCGCTTTCGTGTGGCTTACTGTGTGATGTTATCAGAGGGAAAAATTTTGAGGGTTATCATAAGCAGATAACACAAACTGTGAAAAAGTGCATCACAGTTAGCAGGTATACAGCATATAGCAGGTAAAGGTGAGTTTGGTAATAATACCTAGGTAGCTGCAAGCAAATGCTACATACTGTATCATAAAGGTGAATGTGTAGTGGAATGTGAGATGCCACAGTGAGCACATATGTCACACCCATGTATCCTATATGCATTTACAGTGCTAAGAGGCTACAGCAGCTATGGCTCAGTCAGCTAACTCATGTGGAATTGATTATTATGCAAGTGTAAAATATGTTCAGGTGTGTATTTGTGTGCATGTGTATGCATGTGTGTGTGAGTGTGAGTGAGTGAGTGAGTGTGAGTGAGTGTGTAGGTATTTGGCATCTAGGCTCTGACCTAAACACTACCCACATGCAAACAGCCAAGCAAAGCAGGGAGTGGGGATCAATGATATTAACTTCCTCTACCTGAGGTATTTCGACAGGGTGCTGGGGTGGGGGTGGGGCTCTTAAAATGCTCTAAAAATAGAGTGCTGCAAGAATGAGTCCTTCAACCCGGAAATGAGTTAGCATATTTGTACTTCAGTTCCCATGTCTCAAAGGCTATTTGTATTTTTGTAGTTTTTTGGTTCAATGCTTGGAACAAGACGAAAGCTTGATATATTTTCACATTTCGTTCTCTAACATGTAATATGAGTTGACACCACACTCATGGTTTTCTATAGCATCTTTATGTTAGCGGTTGCTAACATGTAGCTAAAAAAGACAATGGAGAATTTTTACATGGATGGTGGGGGGAAGTTAAGTGTCATCAGGCTTCCAACTGTTTCATATAACTTTCCAGGACTTTTCCAAAACATTTTTAGTGAAGAGCTCGCTGTTACAACAACCAGAGATCACACCAAACACTAAAATTTTTATCATTTAATGCTGTCAGAAAATTCTTTACATGATGGTGTCATTGTATCATATTAAATATGATACATAATTACTGCTGTCCTCAATGTGGGACCTAAATACCTTGTTAAAAATCAGTCAACTCTTCCAGGTTTCTCAGGGTTGCTAGGTTCTGTGGGAGTCCTGCTAATCTTGCTAGTCCACCTTTACAGCCTTGCAGTGTTTATACTCAATGACCCTGCAAACTTCTTTTCACCTTGTTGGACTTTCAATTTATTTTGTGTACTTAATCAAGTGCAGTAGGAAGTTTAGTGGTGGTGACATCCTGATGATGCTAACTTCCTAACTGCTCTACACAAATGAGTCTATGATAGCAGACTTTAAGGGCTCTTTTCCCTTGGGCCCATTTCTGCAGGGCGGGCTGCTGCTGTGGCAAACCCCCCACACCAAAACCATGTCAGAGGTCGATCTACAGTCGACAATCTGCTGAATCAGCACCGCCTCGGGCTGTTTCTTTTACAAACCAACGGGAAAAAAAACACAGACATAACCAAAGAACACGGAGTTTCTGCTTGACTCAAACTGATAATGCAGGGTCCGTCAGAATCAACGGTTTCCAGTAATGATAAATTCATTGTTGTTTCATCTAAACTCGCCTGGCATGAGGATATTTAAGCCATGTGGAGGCAGAGCAAGGCTAATCTTTGCAAAAAAAAAAGCAGATAAACTACAGTTAATGATCAGCTGAATCAGCAGTGCCACAAGCTTTTTTTTTTTTAACAAACCAATCTAAAGGCAAACACAGATCCAAACAGATAATACAGCCTCTGTGCTTGTGTCAAACTCTTCACTCACAGGCCAGAGTTAACATCTCCCAGTAATACAAAACTTTTTCACAGTTTTATTTGAACTGGGTCAGCTTAACTATTTTAAGGTAAGCCAATCAAAGGTAGGGAGGCAGGGCAGGTCTTTTTGAGAAAAAAAAAGCAAAAAAAACAAACAGTGGGATCCCTACTAACACAACTGAACAAACACAACTGTTACTTTCGTCCAAACCGAGGCAAACTGTTTCTCCCTGTTTCTGGTTTTTGTGCTAAACTACAGTATGCTAACACCCACTGGCTGCATTTCAATTTGCTTAGACTTTGTTTTAGACAGTATTACACAAACACAATATAGCATTTTCATCATTGAGCACACATAGATAATAGACAGCTGGTCACAGAGGAAACTCAGAAGCAACAGCAACCAACATTCCTTCATAATGTGGCATTAAATAAAGTTTTAACAATAAAATGACAACATGTTTTACCTTTGAGCTCAAGTCCTCTAACCAAGCATCTAAGAGCACACTCAATGCCTTAACCGTGAGGAAACCTTTGTGTTTGGGTTGAAGGAGCATTGTAACCATTGTCACTGCTTTCTTCTGTCCATTTAAATAAACCTGAAAAAACCTTAAAGCTTAAGGCTGCAATTTTTAACTTCAAATTTAATGGACAGATATTAGACTGCTATTGATCATCCTATCCAACTCTATGAAGCAAAGAAACATATTTTCCAAAGTGTTAAACTATTCCTTAAGAAATCAGTCAGATCAGTCAGTTAAATACTTAAAAATCTTGCTGAAACTAAAACAAATACAAAATCCTGAATGCCTTTATGTCTCATTAACAGTGACACATGTACAAAATCCTGAATGCCTTTATGTCTCATTAACAGTGACACATGTAACCATGTGTGATACTCCTGCATTATATGTAGTCAAAGTGGATGGTTACACTGAGTAAGTTAAGCTATCATTTCACTGTTTGATACAAATGAGTGTAAACAGTTTTTTTTTGTTCGCACCTCCTCTGGGGAGCTGGGGAGGAAACGAGGCTTCTCCATGTCCAGCAGCTTCTTGATGCCCAGCATCACTCTTTCTCTGCGGGTTTGTCTGAACTGCTTCTCTTTGTCACACAGGGCCAAGCTGAACCGCAGGTCCAGGTTGGTACTGCAAAAACAAATTACATAAATAAGGTTCATCAAAATCTGATGGTGGGAAGCGAACAGTTACTCGTGTTTACATTTTCTACTGAAAGGCCCATGAAGAATTTGCTCTCTCTGCCTATGTTACATGATTGATGAAGCTGACACTGTTTTTTGGGTCAGACAAGTCCGCCTTGGGGTGATTTGACGTGAAATGCACATCCACAGACAAACGGTCGTTGCCTCTCATCCTTTACGACTCACCTTCTCATAATTACTAACCCTTCAAGCATGTAAGGCATTTCAAAACCCTCCCTAACCTCTATACACTGATACCTAGGAATTATAATCCATTATAACCCTATATTAGTCTAGACAAGTATCCTGTTGTTACTGACTCAGAAACTTGTTCTACTTTAAGACACAATTTAAAGTTCTAATTTTAGATTCTGCCCTGAGTTTCTATGTATTGTTGAATTTCAGTTTATTCTTGAATCTGTGGTAAAAAAAAAAAAAAAATCAGACTTTTTTTAGTGACTAAAAATTACTGAGAAAGTTTTTGGCTTTGACGGAAAAACGTACCAGATCTCCAGCGACATCTCCAAGTATACTTTGGTTGCCTGTGAAAACAACGAAATGCTTGGTTAACGTCCAGTAAACAAGCAGCCAATCGTGTGAGCAGAGGTTCTGAAGAAAGTAAGAGGAAACTGATTCCTTTAAAAGTTCTCTGAAAGTATTTTTTTACTTCATTTGGGATTAGTTAAATGGAAATTTGAGCAATCGTACTATACTTTGTCAGAACGACACATAATCCAAAAAAGTCAAGAGTTTTCTTGTTGACACACTCTGACACAGTGTGCTCTGTAATATGTAAATAATATCAAGTGCTTATTGGAAGGTGTCATGTGCATATTTCCTTGTAATAGTTTTCCCATATTTCATTTCTGTAGACGTTAACTAGAGTTTAAAGGAAATTCCCGTAAGTTATAACAATGCTTGCCGGAAAAACATGAGTTTAGAATAATGAACTGTCAAAATCACTCTGCTGCGGTTGAATGTCTTACTTTGCCAATGAGGAAAGACTCCATCTTTGTCTGGCCCACTGTGAGCTTGGTGATGTCATAGGACGCAGTCCCAAGCGTCTCGTCCATCACATAATTGGCGTCCATTAATGTCAACTGAGTGAAAAAAACATCAGCAGCATTTAAATCAATAAATTAAATACAAGCAACGTATTTGCATTAGTTTTTCTTGTATGTGCTACAATGATTAACAAAAAAAAAACTGTTAAAAAAAAAAACAAAACTTTGGTTTATTTATTCCATGACCCTAAACTAATGAATCATTCAGATACTATTTTGTAAGACGACACGACTTATCTTATATCAGGCTAAAAGTGGTACATTGTGTTTATGTGGGTTTATGCTCCATTACATCGCTGCTTGCCATCTTGCACTGGCACAAAGTGTGTGTGACACAGTCAAATGCAGGCCTCACCTCCAGGACGTTCTGCTGGTTGGGATCTAATATGAAGGTAAAGGTCTCGTTCCATTTTGGGTTGATGTCATTGTCTATGTGCTTGGTCCTCCTTCTGCTCTCTGGGGCTGTTGGGATGAACAGCTCCACATATGGGTCTGGGGTATCCACTGCACACACACACACACAGAGCAACACACATTCGGCTGTGTTACTTAAAAACAGAATTCCAAAGTCAAATTTTTTTGCACAAGAATATTTGTTTTTTATGAAAAGTTCATGTGTGTGTGTCTTCTCAACATGAACTCAATTCAAGTGAAAATAACACAAACATACATGTAGCTACAATGAACATGTGGCATGTTATTTAAGTACGTAAGAGCCACATTAATAGGGTTAAAAAAAAGAGGTGCTGAGACTCACACAGGTCACCCAGAGCTCCTTTGGTGACGCTCTCTGCTCGAACGACAATCACCGTGAATTTGTGAGAAAACTGCTGTTCCACCTGTAACGCAACATTCATTCATTCAGCTCAGAGCGGCTTCATCACCTCATGTGGAAAAATCATTCAACCATGATGATAACAGAGACTATAAATACATATCACACAACTGAGAGGGCACGTCGGCATGAGAAATATGGATATAATGAATAAATATAAGGGTTAAGTAAAAACATCTGGGTTTTTTTGGCTCTTTTGCTGTGAAATACTTCTCCTCATGGATCACTTTCCAGCTGTGTTCACGCTCATTAATGATCATTTTCTCTTAGCGTCATGCTCAATCTCATAAGAAAATGCTCATTTTTCAAACATGTCATAACACAACCTGGGACTTAACTGTGGACAGTAAGGACGCGTTTTATTACACCCACATTATGAAACAGGAAGATGCAGAGGGGTGATCGAAGAGGACAGAATCTGTGAATATTCCGAGCTAAATGAGTCACCCTTATTTTAAGCCGTTCTTTTTAAAGTTATTTTACAACAAATATTGTTGGAATAGGAAGAGAAAATTGACATATGATAAAGGAGTGTTCTGAATAGAATTCCTGTCTGTTCTGAACAAACTGATTTATGAAGTTGATCAGATGCACAACATTTTAAACTAATAGATGCATTATCGGATACAAATGTAAATATTGTCATGTTTGAATTCATGAATTAGAGGCCAATCTTTTGCCAAGGGATGTTTATGTGTTTTAAATATCTGCTGTGATCCCATTGTGGGAAAACTTACTCGAGGGAGGTTTTTTTGGTTTGTATGTTTTTGTTTATGATAAAACAACAGTCATGTTTATATGTAAATTTAAATGTTGGTCAGTGCATTGAGCTGCTAATTAATGTTGTGTCAACATGCCGGGACATTTGGTTTGTTTTTAATCAGAGGGTCTAAATAATGGAATGAGGGATAAGTCATGTAAAAGACTAGAGATGACAGTAAATTATTTATCCATCCATTCATACAGTCTTATCGGTTTGCACAGATAATTCTTAAACACAATGTTGTCTGGAGGTCATTCATTTCTAAACAATGTTCTTTTTGTCCTTCCTAGATATCCATCACTCAACCCACATGTTTTATTAAGAGCAGAAGTCGTTTTGCATTTTGTTGTTGCGTTGTTTTGTGTGTCAGTCAAAACTATCAGTTTAAATTTGACATCTGTTAATAATTACTGTAGTTTTAAGGTGTGACCAAGTGGCCATTAAAGGCTGCTTGTTTCTGATGGGACTGTTGCAAACTCTGAGTTATACACGAGAGACCATCTGAAAGTCTTTAACACATGAAAATGCAGTGAGACTTTACCACATGTAATACCACCCCACAGACCTGTGAATGCAGCTATCACACAGATTAGGTCATGTTAGTCTTTGCTGCTTACAACAACTCATATTAACCCCTGATCACCTGCTGCATTCATACTGAAAAGGTGTTGGGAAGGTTAAAAAAGGAATTAAATTTATTCTACAACAGTATTAAAAAAAACATAGCTAAATTCTGCTAAAAAACAACTTGTGCATGACTGAATCCGCTGAAATGTCTTTGTTTCTATTTCAGTTTAAATGCACACACATACAGGATGTAACAGTAATACTTACAATTATATTGGAAGCCATTGTGTGTTGACAGGTGAGTAATTTTTTGAAAAACCTTCGTCAAGCCGTGAACTTAAACTCAGGGGAACATCTCAGTCAAGAACTGGAGCATTCAGAGCCTGGAGAGGAAAAAGTTTGATCTGTCTGTAAATGCAGAAGTTCATTAAGAGTCAAATTATTGTGAGAAACACACTTGAATAAATGGGCGATGCTATGACATTAAACCCTGCCTTTTTTTCAGAGAGTTTTCAGTCAGCAACATCTCCAAAGCCTTAAAAACTAGAAATTTTAATGTAACTTTACAGCTTTGGCTTTTGTAAGATGCCCTCTTGCAAAAGCCAAAGCTGCTTCAGATGTGAGGTCTTGACAGGGGCAAGAGGAAGTGTGCTGAGCCGAAAACACGATAGGAGGACTTGGCCAATATGTTTGTGTGAATGCAAGAGCACCACATGCATATGAGGAGATAATGAGGGAGAGAGATGCCAGTTAAAAGAGATATATCCTTGATGGCAAAGTAATTTATATAACTGAGCAAAAACCGGGTGTGGAACAAAGTGTACAGTTCTATGTACCCTCTTTGTATTGTATTTTTGTGTTTGTATTTGCAGAGGGGATGTTATTTTTAACAACATTTAGACTCCTCTCAGATGGCTGGACACATATATTGTTAGGAAATTTGCATGTAGTGTGCGTGCATGCAGTGTGCATGTTTGTGTGTGTGTTTGTGTGAGTGAGTGAGTGAGTGTGTGTGTGTGTGGATGATAGCATATCAAGGTCAGCGAGTCTTTTCTCAGCTGTTCACCAAAGCGTATCATTACTGTGGGGACTGGGAGCACGTAGAGAGTCTGTAAGTTCACAGTACTGGTCACGTAGTTTGCATCAGTGGTCCAACTTTTGTGTGCCAGTTCACTCTGCCCTTGTTCTGCTGTGTACAAAGAGTGCATGCAGGCTGCTCGGTCCAGTGTGTGTGTGTGTGCCAACACAAACCCAGAGACTTCACAGCAACTACATTTTCATATGAGGAAGCAACATGTAAAAGCCATACACAGCAATCAGCCATAATGCAAAACAGCTGCGAAAATTATAGATTTTGAGGCATTTAAATCTCCTTCTGTACATGTGTAGTCCTGCCCGAGACATAGAAAGGAATGCTAAATAATATCACAGGAGTACTTTTGTGAATCACTAAAAACAAAAAAAAACATTCCAGACAATAATCATTACAATGCATCTGTTATCTGGATTATAGATTTCAGAACTTGTTATTATAGCCACTATAAACAGGTTTTGCGTGATTCCTATTAGCTGGGCAGAGTGAGGTCAGATCTGACGAGGCCTGACGGTGTGAGTTTTGCCACATGCAGTGACTGATAATAGCACTGCCTAAGGTAATCTTAGACAATAGAACTGATAGTGCAAAGCTATTTGATGGCAGTGATGTACATCATTGTCTACTAATGACGGGCCTACAGTTTTTCAAGACGCGAGATAAAAGTTCTATTCATGAATTTAAAGACTTCACTCTGGTGGTCTCTTGAGATCTGTCATGTTTAGCGCTTAATACGGGCCTCTGCTGATTGAATTAATAAAGTGTTATTATTCTGTAAGGGTTTACTTTAGCGTATTTTTTCAGTTTCCTTATCCTCTCAGTTGCGTAAAAGTCAACTGTTCACAAAGAGGCTGGTTCAGCTACTGCCACTGACTTTCGTCTCCAAGTTCTTGTTCAACCCTCTTTGCAGAAAAAAACACACATAACACTTTATCTTGAAGACAAAGAAAAATGGCAACATACCTTGGCCGGAGAGCGCTGTTTAACTCACAAATCCTGAAAAATGTGTCATGCTGAAAAGTGAAAATATCGTCCCAGGAGAGAGGAGGTGCTTCTCGGCAGATGTATAACACACACACCCGGCAGTCAGCTTTCGGTGCCCAACTTCAAGTTGTAGGAAAGTTTAACAAGCATGAACTAGACGGAGACGTCGGAAACAACCGTCGGAATAAGCAAGAAATATTTGTTGAAAAACATGACAGGCGCGACAGAGATGAGGAAAACTACCAGCGAGAGGCAGGTTTGGGCTCAGCGTGAGAAGCTGCAGCGGACGACTTCTCCCCACCTCTCCAAGTGTGCGCAACCCCTCGCATCCACCTCCACAGGAGGGCGCAGAAACCCCAAGTTAGGTGTAGAGGTGTAATACTCTATTGTTGGTCGATCTGCTGGTTATTTCCAGCACGTCAAAGGCCAAGCATCGATTGGGGGACCTTTGATACAATTATAACAGTTATAATAGTGTAATTTTGTTTCCATGCCATAGTGACATTAAATGTTCTCATAAAGCCCCATTACTTTCTGTGACAATCCATTTACACAATGAAAGGGGGGAAAGCGGGAAAAAAATCTGCTTGGGCTTCCACTAGAGATCTATGCCACTATTATTAAGTTATTATAAGTTATTTTTTTAAAGTATATGTTATTTTTTACGAATGAATTAGTAAAAGTAAAATTAGTAAAAATTATTGCATATTTCTATTTTATGTACCTCGATAAGTCACATGGGCAACAGATCTCTTTTCCTGAATCAATATTCTTTTTAGTGTTATGCTAAATAACAGTCGTCCTCTTGTGGAAATACAGTTTTTAAAATCTAAAGATTAAGGCAATATTATGCTTTAATTGGACAGTAAAAAGATCATACTATAATAACTATAATGCTCCTCACAGCATAAATTCAGTTTAATACAGAAAAGTTGTTAAGTTATTGGTACTTTTTTGTGACAAATTCATACATTTCCATTGGAAATTCCATTGGAAAGCTGTTAAAGGAAGAGGGGATTATGATAAGCGGTGTGATTAAACGGTCACTAATACTTGCGGGGTGCCAAAACACGTAATAGGCTACCTTCTTTAGAAGAAAAAGAAAAGGGGGGGCTTGTGAAACAGACAGATTTCACTCTCTGTGAGTGTGTGTGTGTCACCATCAAACTCAGCGTGGAGTGATGGTGACGTCAGCCTGCGACTATATAAGGTGGAGCTTCAGACATTTTACTAAGGCAGCCACAGAAGAGCGGCTAAAGCACAGAGGAGAGGAGACAGAAGCAAAGCAAAAAGAAATCTGACCTAGTCTTTGGAGTATGAACAAACTCACATCTGCGATTTTTCTTCTGGCACTGGGTTTTCTTGTCTGCGAAGCCGGTAAGTACAGAGAAACAGAAAATGATCCCTAACTGCTTAACCAGAAGCCAGAAGTGCTTTTTTTTGGATGTTTTGCATCCGTTTTGAGATTTTTCTTGTTTTTATTACTTTAAACCAAAAGAAATATTACAAGAAAAAAAACTAATATTATGTAGATAGGGATTTTCTAGGAATATAATATCACCAAAAGTTTAAATGTACAAATAAACTGTCTTTATTACCTCTAAGATTTAAAATGTAACACAAGTTATTTGGAGGATGCAATATTTTTAGGCTTTTTTTGACAGATTTTTTGTTGGTGTCTGAGTTTGAATTTATTCCTAATAACCGTCCACCATGAATTGTTTCAGGTAACCCATGTTGCTCAGACCCATGTCAGAACAGAGGTGTTTGCACAGCGCTGGGAACAGATGATTATGAGTGTGACTGCACACGCACAGGATACATTGGGAAAAACTGCACAACACGTAAGCATGAATGGCACACGTCTAGGTGGATCTAAAAATTAGGATGTACGTGTGACGTTTGTAATAACTCATTTCCCTTCTTGCTCTTTACAGCTGAGTTCCTCACCTGGCTCAAACTTACCCTGAAGCCGTCACCCAACACGGTCCACTACCTTCTAACTCACTTCAAGGGCTTTTGGAACATTATCAACAACATCTCATTTCTCAGGGATGCCATCATGAGATATGTACTGACATGTAAGTGTTTCTACCTGAAGGCAAAATGAGAAAGTGGATTGCCAAGTGCTGCATAACACACCAAATAGTTAGTACAGCAGAGGAGAAAGAGGTGAGACACAGTTCACTAATATATAAATGCTTTTCTTTTCTTTTCTCTCCAGCCCGATCCCACATGATCGATAGTCCTCCTACTTTCAATGCGGATTATGGGTACAAAAGCTGGGAAGCATATTCCAACCTCTCCTACTATACACGCACCCTCCCCCCAGTGTCAGAGGACTGCCCAACCCCTATGGGAGTAGCAGGTGAGTACTCTCTCTTAGCCTGAGGAGAACCAGTTTTCTTGGATTCTTGAATACTTAGCAACAACGCTTGGCTCCATGACATCACACCAAGTGCACAGATTGAAATTATACTTTCTTCTGGATTTGACAGTTGCAAATGTGCTGAGGGGAAAATGGAAAATTCCTTTGCCCGCAAGCAAAAGCTCACAATGAAACCATTTTTTAAAAAATTTTTTTACACTGAGAGCATCTTAGGAATTTAGAATGAAAGTAAAACCTCAAAGGTTTTTTCCTGCAAAAAGAGCGAATCAGCACTTTTATGCCACATTTATGTTTTACCCAAATGAAACTAGCTTGGTTCTGGATTACAATCTTGAATGCTATTTTTAATGTTTTTAATAATTTTCCCAGGTAAAAAGGAGCTGCCTGATGCTAAAGTACTGGCTGAGAAGCTTCTGCTGAGGCGCCAGTTCATCCCGGACCCACAGGGCACCAGCCTGATGTTTGCTTTCTTCGCACAGCATTTTACCCACCAGTTCTTCAAATCTGACATGAAGAAAGGACCTGCTTTTACTGTAGCTAAAGGCCATGGGGTAAGCACGGCAGAATATCTAACTACAAAAGGTTTTAGTCAGGAAAGAGATTGATTTATTAATATTAGAACATGTGCTGATTATTTTATATTATATGCTTCAGGTGGACCTCAGCCACGTTTATGGAGACAACCTGGAGAGGCAACACAAGCTCAGACTCTTCAAGGACGGAAAGCTTAAACATCAGGTAACCTAAGAGAAGAAACACCTGAGCTGCAGTTTAAAGAGTCAAATGCTCCAGACCACACCGGTGTGTAACAGCTTCCTCTCTTGTGTAACCCTGCAGATCCTGAATGGAGAGATGTACCCTCCAACAGTAAAGGAGGTGGGCGTTGACATGCATTACCCTCCTCATGTTCCTGAATCTCACCGTTTCGCTGTGGGCCACGAGGCGTTCGGCCTGGTCCCCGGGCTGATGATGTACGCCACCATCTGGCTACGGGAACACAACCGGGTGTGTGATGTGTTGAAGGAGGTTCACCCCGACTGGGATGACGAGAGGCTCTTCCAGACCACACGGCTCATCCTGATTGGTGAGTTTATGAGAAAGAAAGATTTTCCAGCAAAAAGAAAGTCAGACTAATAACAAGAAACCCGTGTGAGGCATTCAGCATCTTACTAATATAGTTACTATGGGAGTTATGGGAAGAGGAAGTTGTACTTTTTCCTGCAAACTCCAACGAGAAAAGAGGAAACATTTAATTTTTTTAACAGATCTGATTTACAAATAATTGAAACCAGTCAAAGTAACAGTTAAGTTTAGTTTATAGTTTTTATTTAAGGAACAAGTACAGCAAAACAATGACATTAAGAATGTCTGATGTACTGTACACCTGGTTATATCTAAAAAAAATGATAATTTCAGTCTGAAATCATTAAAGCAAAGCAACAATTTAAAAATAATCCTTCAATTGCATTTACTTCCTCTCTTGCGTTTAAAAATACAGAATCACACCTCTGTAAATATCATATTGGACTCAAATTGGCTCCCAAAATAGTATTTCATGAACACTCAGAGTAAGTTGAGCTCAGAAAAACTTTCAACATCTAGCAGATGAATGTGAAAACAGCCTTCCTGTGTCAAACCCTGCAAACTATTCCGCACAGTGAAGCTGTCACGTCTAGGAGACCTAACAAGGAAAACACATTCTCATTTTCCAGAGGACTTTAAAAGTCTTTATTGTCTGCATTATATTAAAAATCTTTATTTATCCTGTAGGAGAGACCATCAAGATTGTGATTGAGGACTACGTGCAGCATCTGAGCGGCTATAACTTCAAGCTTAAGTTTGACCCTGAGCTGCTCTTTAACCAGCGCTTCCAGTACCAGAACCGCATTGCATCTGAGTTCAACACCCTGTACCACTGGCATCCTCTGATGCCTGATACTTTCCACATTGAGGAGAAGGATTACAGCTACAAACAGTTTGTCTTCAACACTTCTGTAGTGACTGAGCACGGCATCAGCAACCTTGTGGAGTCCTTTTCCAAGCAGATTGCTGGACGGGTAAGAACTATTTGAGCTTTAAAGACAGTGTTTCTATTGAGGTTGAAACACAACTCTTACTCTTACTCTTACTTTTGCTGCTCTAAAGCTGATTAACTGACTTTCCTTTTATACTTTTTAGGTTGCGGGTGGCCGAAATGTTGCAGGGCCTATCATGTATGTTGCCATTAAGTCCATTGAAAACAGCAGGCAAATGCGTTACCAGTCTCTGAACGCCTACAGGAAACGATTCTCCATGAAGCCCTACACCTCTTTTGAAGACATTACAGGTGAGACAAAGTCAGGATCGCTTACATAGCCTAACACACGCAGGCGGAAAGGCTGACGTCAGAAGATTAGTGAAGAGGTTATTGTCACCATAAAGGGAAAGGGAGCGTTGCCTCAGGCCAGATTATTTTACTATTAATAGTATTGTCCGTAGAGGACTGCAGAAATGAAATGCATACTGAAGAAACACACCCAGATGCTGAGGGATGACTTATTATTAAGGAAATGGTTGGGACTCAGCTCTAGTCCCCAGCAGCTTTGGAGGTTAGGAATTTATTTGCGTGACTGTAAGAGCCAGATGTTCATTTCATCTTGGGATAGTGTAAGCAGACTGTCACCACAAAAGAGCAAGGTATAAACAGACAAGAGAGGCCTCCTGCTTCAGAGGAGAAGATTTGAAGTTTGCAAGAAAACAGGATTTAATGTTGACCAGAAAACTGGCCGTGATGCATGAGGACAGAAAAATATCTGTATGTATATGTTTGTAAGAAAAATAAGGGGCAGGAGGGAGTGAAGACAGGAAGAGATGTTTATCTACTATATGCTGGGTTTGAATTAGTCAAACACAGATCTCATATTTAAAGCTTTGCAGCTGCTGAGAGGAGCGAGAGGAGCCCCACTGAGGCGATAAATAAAACTGTTTTCTCTTTTGTGTCACTCAGGAGAGAAAGAAATGGCCGCAGTGCTTGAGGAGCTGTACGGACACGTCGACGCTGTGGAGCTCTACCCGGGCCTGCTGGTAGAGAAACCCAGATCTAACGCCATCTTTGGAGAGACCATGGTGGAGATGGGGGCCCCTTACTCCCTCAAAGGTTTAATGGGAAACCCCATCTGCTCCCCAGAGTACTGGAAGCCAAGCACGTTCGGAGGCAACGTGGGCTTCGACATCGTCAACACCGCCTCTCTGCAGAGGCTCGTCTGCAATAATGTCCAGGGCCCCTGTCCCGTGGCGTCTTTTCATGTGCCTGACATTAAAGAGACGGGATCCATAATCATCAACTCCAGCACATCCCACTCACGCAGAAGTGACATCAACCCCACTGTCATTTTGAAAGAAAGGACTACTGAGCTCTAAATTGCATTAATTTCTCTAACTTTTTAAGGTCATTTTTTAAGTAGGCATATTTATTTATTATTTATTTTTATATTTATTGTACTATATTTATAATATAAAATAACAAAGTGCAAGAAATATTTTTTATATATGTACTTTTGTATATTTTTGTGCGGTTATCAAGAACAAAGTCTGTGGATATGTTTATTTATTGACAAATATGTTGTATGATAACTTATTGTAATGACCTCAGCCACTTCACTTTATACTTGAATGTTAGTTTACAGTTTTTAGCTACATGGTGTTAATTAAACTTCTAATGTTACTTAATTCTCTTTGATCTGTAGCAGAATATAGTAGAGACATTCACAGTTAACTTTGTGGCTGATCTTGACTTTCCTGAACTCTTGTAATAAACACTAAGGTGCATTCCTTCAGTATTGTTTTGCTGATGTTTAACTTCAGTCTGTGTATTAACCCGGGTATAAATTAATTTTTAACCTAGTTATTAACTCTAAGTCTAAGCTGCACTGTTGATTTGAACTGTATTTTATTTGTTCTTTTTACATATTGACTTGCTTGAGAGTTGAGAACAATAAATGCTGCCAGGAAACTGAGCACATTTTTCAGAAACAGTCGACATTGTTGCCATTTTTCTTTGTGCCTCTGTTTGTGCCCTTATATAAACTCCCTGATCAATACTGAGGGAAAAAATAAGCTTTGGATGTAGGATATCTCATAGGTACTTTAATGTAGGTGTCACATGCAATGGCACCTCTACGTCTGTTTAAGTCAGTTTGATTTCTTTATTGGTATGGTGACAGAAAATGGAACATAGCACCACAGCAGTACATAAAATAGTCACATTTAACTTATATGATTTGTGTGCATGGACACAAAAACAATAACCTTATTTCAGTCAGTCAGAGCATGACTTTCAATTGAAGACTTTCGGTCTGTGTGCATGAATCCTGTTGATAAAATTTCATGAGAAGTTCACAAAGCTATGATTTAAATCTCTTCCAGTAAATAATCTTCCCTGACCTTAACCAAAGTCCCTTTGTCACCTAAATCTGACCAAAGATGGGAGTCAAACCCTTGTTTTTTGAATGGAACTAGATGGTATTGTATTCATGACATCCACCCCAATGCGTCCCCTGCAAATCCAGCACTTTCAATAAAGTTCATCACTCGGTCATAAAATGTGCTGCAGGCATGAAATAAAATCCCACTTAGTGTCATGAAAAACCATAAATATAACTCATCTAGAGGAGGAGGAGTTTGAGGGGTCGTGTTTTTCCTCACCTGCATCAACACAAACACATACACACACGCTGCACCATTTTTTGGAGGCTAAGGAGCTTTCACTTTTAAGCACATCAGATCAAACATGTAGACACTTGCCAGGCTTGAGGAACGTCTGCACACTGAGAGGCAACATGGCAAGATCTCCATTTTCTCAGATAAGCTGTGGTGAAATAAATCAATTGTGGAGGGAAAAATTAGGAACTTCTCACTTAAGCCAATTACCTTTCCCCTTGAGGGTATGTCTGTTAATTAGACAAAGGAATTGTATCAGTTCATATCTATTGGGAAAAAGTGAGTAAGAGTGTGTTGAGTAATACAATGTTCCCAGCAACAGTTTCTGTGTACTGTTTGTTTTGATAATATTTTTGTTGATTATAGACAAATAACATAAAATAATTGACAGTGTATGAAAGAGGAAAGGACCATGTAGGAGGCTATGTTTTAATGCCTGTCCCTAAAACTTTCCACCAGTTAGTCTTAGTGCTGCCGGGAAACTATGCTGAAAGAGACTTCATACTATACAGTATATGAGGTGTGAAGATTGGAACCCAGTCCAGGAGCATACAGGAACCCCTTGCTTCAGCAGAAAGCTGGCAGTGCATAAGAGGAATGATGTTATTTTTCTCTAATGCCCATTTTAAAACAAACATTGTGGAAAGAATGTTGACGTGACCGGCGGCACAAAGTAGTTAGTCAAGCCGCCGGGCATCATCCCTTCCAAACACAGACAATGACGAACTAAATTTTCCCATCCATTCACACTTTTCCCACAACCGATACAGAGAGCACATTTACTCTCTTCCAACACACTGGACGATTCAAGTTTTAAACACACACACAGAAGCGAGGACATTACATTAATTAAGTCATGTGCATTAATTGTCATCTCAACAGAACCTGTTCCTTCTCCATCACATAATCTTTGTCTAGTTCTTCAAAGCACCAGGCATGGGATTCCCCGTCAAAGGGACTCGGCCCACCACGCATGAAAATGACCTAATTGTGTGTGGACATTATTTGTTTCGCCACTGTCAGCTGCCCGAGGGTGAGTATTATTATTCCATTGTGCATCAATGTGTGGGATGCTCTGGTCCTGGTCTAAGAGATTGAGCAGGGGAGCACATCTTCCTTTGTCGGGGTGTAATGAGCATGAGCAGGCCGTGGGCCTTGGTGTGGGAGAAGATCAGGAGACTTCAGTGTGTGTTTTCCCTCTGACCGCTTCTGGACCTCTCTGGAACTGGACCCGGTGTGGAGGTCGTGATCTGAGACTCGAGTTACGTGATGCCTTGCAGGCGACAGGAACTAGGGTCAACTGGGAGCTGCAGCCAGCAACCTGCACACGAGATCACACTGGCACCGACCCATTGGAGGCCCGTTGTTACTTATATTGATTTAAATTTGATTAAGGAGTAATTCAACTGATCTTTCAATCATGCACAGCAGAAGCATCTGCTACTGACCCAGTGAAACAGTGAGTTAAAAAAATACTCCACCAATTAACCACTGCATAGTATATGGCTATTGCAATATATTGAAGTGTGTCAATTTTAAACTCATCAATTTACAGTGTACAATCATTGAGTTTTTTATGAATGGAATTAAGCTGTGTGCTAAAGATATCCATGAATTCCTGCTACTATCTGTGAATATCATTAAGAAATTTGATGCAAAAATCCAATTTTAGTGAAGAAAATTCTTTTAAAAACAAATCCATGTATATTTCTACACTTATACTTGTTTCAGTTGGCCAAAAGTTAAAAGATATTCCATTTACAATGATAAAAAGAGTTGAAAATGAAAAAAGGGAACTGAAACCAGAGAACGTTTGACCAACCGTGATGTTTCAATAAGTGACCACCCCAAAAGGAGTGTTAAGCTGTCTGTACAAATTATTGGGTTGATTGATCTCAGGTGGTATGCACACCGAATCAGGCGGTATGGAGATGGCCACAGGTTCGTGCTGTGGTGTAAGAGTTTCGGCCATTTTGCAAACAAAAATTAACCGTTTTGTTCTCCCTCATTTTGGGGTTGTTTAACTCTGTTCATTCTGATCTATCTAATCAGTCAATCAGCCCATATGCCACTGCAGCGTGACATCAGATTCTCTATGAGTTATTTATGCTCCAACTTTCCACCACTTGGCTGCTGTTTTTTTTTAGCCTCCTGCCTGCATCTAAATAAATAGGAGTACCAGCATTTTCACTGCAATGCCTGAATTAATCTAAATAGGACATTGGTGGGCAGGGAACTGAAACAGTGATTCAGTGTGCTTAAGCAATTGAGAAAACACTGATAATTAGAGTCCTTGTACAAGTGGCTTAGTTTGTTTCCACCCGCATTCTAAAGAGGGTACCCATTACGCTTTGTACCTGACAACTGATGTTTTTTTCACAATGACACAAAGTGTTTTTCTGCTGTTGAGGCAACTAAACTTCCTCAGGGAAGCTCTTGGTATGACACTGTCCATGATGTCATTCTTTCGAAATGATCGTAGTTTCACTGAACACTTGACCCAAGCAGACTAATAACATTTTCTTTGTAATTTCACAAGGATGTCACATTGAGGTCATGAAGTGTAAGGAAAAACCCATGCGAAGGAGATGTTGGTCAGGTAAGCTTTCCACTCAAACCCACAGAGCTAACAAGTTAGCCCACTCTTCCTGAGTGTATTTCTGTGAGCGTCTTGGTTTTTCCTTGATCAAACACCTAGGAAGATAAGTCAGAAACCCCATGTCCAAGCAGTAAATGTATAATTGAGGTTATAACCTTGAACAGAAGTCAGTGGAAGGTAGACAGAGAAGGGCAAGACATCTGTGCTTCTTTAAGGCATTCTTTATTTTTCACAAATTTCTCTTTTAAATAATTACTTGCAACCTGTTTTAGTTAAAATGATGTATTGATATATCTTCTTTAGTTTAACTTGTCTGTAAGAATGACTTATTTTGATATTTGGTTACTGACGACTTCACATCTTGTCAAGTCGTTTTCTATGAGCTCATTTCCTGTTATATTCACTTGCTAGTTGTTGAGAAAAGCAAGGCAGACATGTTTGCATGCTCTAAATGTAATCCGCCTTCATCCGCTAAAAAGCATCATAGAAGCAATGCTGTGAGTTCATTTATTTGATGTTAAAAAGAGATAAATAGTAATATTGAGTAAAATTGATAAATTGATAAAAATATATGTGATAAGTAATCAAAAACGGGAGTTTACTTACATTTATTTACAAACTAAGAAACATCGTAGAAGACAATTTAATTTCTACTTAAAGTGCATACAGTGGTGCAAATTCATGTGTATGGTCATGTACAATGTCATATTTAGTTAAAAACGCAGTCTCTGAATATTTTTCATGATTTTGTCCACAGTTTTCAGCAGCATGTTAATGAAGAGGTGTGACAGTAAATGGTTGATCTTACTACGACTCTGTCTTCATTGGCGTTGGTTTAACTTGGTGTATTGTATTGAGTTTCTACACATTGCATGAGAACACTGCAACATCAACAAACAAGGAAAGCCTGTGCAAGTAAAAGGAAGCGAAGACTGATGACTCATCTTTATCTTTGTTTACACCCATCTGCTTTTGATTCCCACAAGATAAAATTCTTGGCAACATCAGGGGAAAATTAAATTATACTGAATTCGGATCAATCAACAATAAATCACAGAAATGCACCACTGATTCTAACTTAAAAATACCTCCTTAAAACCTGTGGTTAAGGACAGCCAAGGTTAATCTTTGGACAACAAAGAAGCATTGATAGTTTCTTTTTTTTCTTTTCAGGAACTAATGAGTTACCAAAACAAATAACCACAAAATTAAACACTAAGGATAATGTAATGGGCTATAAAAGCAAACAGAACGAAGTGAGGAAAAATTAAAAGAAAAAGAAAAAAGGAAGCCAATATAGATAAGTCCAAAGGAAGTGAAACATAAAGAACAAAAAAACCCTTCTAGCTCTCATGATTTTGCTGTCACCAATGTCTGACCCTCATGCTGTGTGTGTTTCTGTCACATTTGTTCAGAACGAATGTGTGGCACATGATTCCTTCCATTACTAAACAACCTGCATGTGTTAATCTTACATGTACATCACAACAGTCCTACTTACAGTGACTATCTACAGTATTCTTAACAGAGCCTTTTACGGTCACACAGAAGTGAGGAGGCCTTCTTCTTCTTCTTCTTCTACAACACTACACCACAGGATGACAAAACAACAAAACGACAACACAAAACAGCTGTTGAACTGTCAGGGATCACGTAAAAATTCAGTCATATCATATCATCAACACATACTCACTAATAGCACATGCTGACTCATCTCTCAGACATACACATGCATCACCTTTATACATTATACAAAACCATTTTAGGGCCTTGAGAAGCAGACACAGCCGATGACATCACATACCAAAGGTGTAAGAGGGATCTTAATAATCTTCTAATCATCATTCATCATTAACCTGATAAGAATCTGTTTATGGAACCTGAAACAGAGAGGTTTAAGAATTGTAACAATATGCTTAAAAGCAATCACATCATGCATGTTAAATTATAGTTTCACAGTTTTGAAGGCAATCTTTAAATTTTCAGTATGTACATTAGAGGTGCTTTTCCTTCCTTATGTCCATACTTGTCACAAAGGGTCCCAATCTAAGTGAAACATGAATCAAATCAACCCCTGTTTCAGTGCACATTCATAAACAGGGGTCAGAATAGGAATGTGTACTTTATTTACAGGGATGGTGGATGGTTAAACCATATATAGAGGGGGAAGGGTATGGTGGCATACTGAATGTTGACAGAAAAACATTTAACTGTCTTCATACCAGGGGTTAAACCTGGACTGCCTGGGTTAAACCAGGAGTTCTAGATTATTACTATTATTGAATAAAACAGCAATTTAACAAGTCTTAACAGCTAGACCACTGAAATTTGGCTCTAAACACACATTTTCCGCCAAAATACAGAGTCATATGAGTTTTTAGTTTGAGACTGTAACTGTTGGCAAAATAGTAAAGAAGCTTTAATACAAGTGATGGAGACAAATCCCGAGCTTCGGGTGACAAATTCATTTAAGTTTGGCTGAAACGATGATGAAGCCTCATCAGTCGGGGTTAAGCAAATAGTTGAAGTCTTAATAACATGAAATTCTTTGTTTTTGCTTTCACGGTGTGTCCTTTCTAAAGGGCAAAGGAGCAGTAACACAAGGAGGAGTAAAGTCTTTGGACAGAGTCCCTGCTTCCACTCCTTTATGCTAAGCTATGACAGCCTGATCTTTACTTCTTAAAGACAAGAACATGAGATTAATATCAGTCTTTTCATAATCTAGTCAGGCATCCCTTCTTATACTCAGTCATCTCATTTTCTTAAGTATGAATATTTCTGATCATCTTTTTTATTTGTTTAGTTTCTACTTTGCAGAACCAGATTTTTATGTGGAGTACAAAATAAAATAGTTAAATGATTTTTCTAAAAAGATCATGTTTCAATAATGATATTGCAACATTTATTTTTCTGTAAATAGGTGGGGAAATTCTTTAGTGTTCATCAGGAATGAATGCCTCCCATTCACACACACGTACACACTGATACCATCCACCAGTCTGTCAAAACACAAAACCGCATCATTACCTCTTGCCACAAACACACGTTGGTGTCATTGTTGCTCAGTCCCTCTCTTTCAAATCACTTCAGTGACTAACATGTTAGAGGTGACTTGTAAAATGTCAGTTATTCGATCTGGTGTCTTGAAACCTTTCCCATGTTAGTAATAGTGTCTCCAGGTCTCATACCTTGACACACCTCACATATCTGTCATATCTGTTTGCATAGACCTTACTCTAACTGAGGTAACAATATGTTACTTGGGAAACATTTTTTCCAATAACAAACAAACGAATGTTAGAATAATGATTCATGGTTTATTGATTTATGTCAATGAAATGAGTAAAATCTCTGTAGCTAGCATAGGTGGATGCAAATACAACAGCAATAAGCACAAAAACACAGGCAATTAATACACAAAAACAACACAAATGATTTATAACAACAGCAGATGTCCTTGATGAGCCACTCTCCCAGCAACTTTCCCTTTCAATGAATACAACATGTTCCTCTTTTCATCTCTTCTAGGCCGTCTAAGTGAAATGACGTGTTAGTTTTTGTTGGAAAGCAAATCAAGCTCCACAGGGATCCAGAATTTGGCAGGACAGGCACAGGGCACCCAGAGACTGATTGGGAACACATTCAGTAAAGCGATGCTTAATTGGAGTCGAGAACCAGCACGTAAGTTCAGCGTCAGCTGATGAATGTGTGTGTGTGTATGTGAGTGTTAATGTTTTTAGTCATCCAACTTCCTCTTTCTACTCGTTGGGACTTGCTCAAGCTTTCTTAGGCTAGTTCTAAAAAAGCCCAGTTCAAAGGATTTAGAGGCACATATTTGTGGAATAGGGCAAAACAGAATTTGATATTCAGTGTGTTGTTTGTATTTGGCATCAGCAATATTAAGTATGATTACATATGTTTTCATTAGTGTATAATCACCTTTGAATATTCAGAAGGGTGCAATGTACAATGTCAGCACTAGATGAAACAACTTCCTACACAGTTGACATTTACTTTACAGGGATGCAAAGCCTTTAAACAAAGACTGTGTGTGGATCATGTCAAGGTGGTGAAAATGTTATAACTCTTTCGTAATTTTCTATGCAGAACAAGACTCACATTACAAATTTCTTTGTAGTCATCAAAGATGTTTATCAACACCTCTATTTAATTTTCCATTTCAAGACCCTGCATTTCCTGTATCTGCCAGAAAGAGTTAATTATCACTCAGCATCAGTTTACTCATGTTGCTACAAGTTATTAGGAGAAGGAGGAGTGGGGTACAGAGAAAAGCTTTATGATATCAGTGACCCAATTTCCATAGAATGCTGATGCTCTGTTTGACGTGAATGAGATCCTAAGAGAAGTTGATCGTAACAGCAGCATTTCCTCATGCAAATGATGAAACAATCAAAAGGATGAAAGCCTGGAATTACCGTTATTACTATTATGAAATGGCACAAATACAAAAAATTGGTCTTTATAAGGAAATACTTTAACCAAAATTAAGGAAAGATAGAATGAGTTTCAGCAAGGGCCACAAAATTACATGTTACTTTAAAAAAAAAAAAAAAACCTCTAGCAGCCATTTTTACAGGATCAAGTTGTTTTTGGGCCGAAACCCAAAGTAACCCTGAATGTAGTGTTGCTATGTCATAGAACTACTTTATTTTTTAACTGTGATTTACATGTGTATTTCTTCAGGACAGGATGTTGGTATTTAAGGTATGATTGTGTGGTAAAGTTAGAAAGTTGGAACACCGTAGGGTGAAGTGGCCTGCCGCAAACAACAAGAAGTGTCAGTGTCAGTCCTTGAGCAGCATGGCCTGGTCCGGGCCTCTTCAATCTGGTCCAGACCAGATTGAAGAGGCCTACGAACGCAAGAGGGCCAAGTACGCAGAGCTTAGCACAGAGTGCCAGAACAACGGCTCAAAAGCCCGCTGTGAGCCAGACGAGGTCGACTGCCGAGGCTTCGCTGGCCATTCACTTCTGCAAACCCTCAAACTCCTTAGAGTGAAAGGACTGTAATCGAAGAGAGCCATCAAAAACATCCTAGAGGCCACAGAGAGGGCCTCACGGTGGCTGTGGATCCGTAGAGGGGATCCGTGGAACATCACGCCACTTGGACACAAGTTGGGGACTGATCATCCCTGGCTGGGTTGCCCAGGCGAGGGTGTGGAGATTAAAGACCCAAAGCACCCTATGACCCCAGGTAGTTCACTGATGACGTGTCCAAGTAGCACCAGAAGGTGTAGTCAAACTCTAGAAAACCGACCAAGATTTGATGGCTTGCTTTTATGTGTATCTCACTGAGCATGGTGGGCAGAAAGTTCAAAATAGGTTTATATGTCAGTATTACTCTGTTTTATTAGGAAGCTAATGTTGTTTAATGAGCTGTTTGCAATGCTACAAGAGTATGAAGTATGAAGATTTACCGGTTCTTATCCTGCATTGTTACTTACCTGTCTTCAAGACACAAAAAAGTTAAAGTACAGCCCTTTAGCTCACAGTAAAAAGTTCAAGCATATGTTTTAAATTATCCGTTGAGTTTAATCCTCTGACCAGCTGTTTGTGTCCATTACATAAGCAAACATACCAGAGTAAAATACAAGATTGCATTCAAAATGCCACCTAAGTGAAAGTATGTAAGTATTTTCTGCAAAATTTATTTAAGTATCAAAAATAGAAGTGCTTAATGGAGAACAAATTCCTCTGTGAAGGTTACATCATAATAAAATTTTAAATCTTGTAGTTTGTCAATAAGAAGCTATTACTATTACTAGTACTATTATTCTGTACATAGTGTAGTATTATTTTAGCCAGGAAAGTTTTGAACTGGAGATACAAATCTGAAGTAAGGTAAAAATATCCAGTACAAGTCACAGAACTTATTGCTGCTTGAGTCAATAGACAAGTCAATAGACAATGCACATGTGGTGGGTGGTTATGACTGTGATTAAAAATGTAATTACAAGACACCTGTTTGAGGTTAGCTCAACTCCTCTACAAGTTTCCTACGTTATGTTCTTCCACTGTGGCAGAAAAGGGAAATTAAAGTAACAAGATTTCTTTGATGGACATGATGATAAACTTGTTCTCACGAATACAGGTAACCCTGACTTCTCCAGAAATATAGATAAAGCGTTTTGCAGTGATATGGGATCTTACACTAACAAGAGTGTGCTGCAAAAGTTTCCATGACATGTGTCATCTTTGTGTCGTGTTGTCAAAACATGTCTGGTGACAACATTCTGTGCTGAAAGCATATTATTAATGCCAAAATATACTTCCTTGTCATTTTGCCTGTGATTGTAACAGAAAGATGTCAGACAGGTGTTTGAATGTTACCCACACTGGTTTTAACTTACAGAAAAAGAAAACTTGCAAAATAACGGCATTAAAATGTTGCACTGTATCTAACCTGTAATGGAGCCAAGGTTTTCAACTATGACAAACAGAAGAAGATTTGGAAAAATTTGATTTTATCATACAGAATAAAGCATGAATAACAATAACATATAAAAAATTTTCATTCCGTTTTTATACTTTTAAAATCCTTTTCATTGCAATGACACATTTTCACTCTTACAAATGTAAAAACCCTGTTGATCATGACACTACATTTATTATAAAGGTCAGTATTACTTAACGGGGTTCGAGAATAAGGCTGGTCATACTCTTTTTTTAATTGTTTGTTTGTTTGTTTGTTTGTTTTGTAAATAAAACCCATAAATACACTATAATATGTTTGTCTATCAACACTCTCTGACTCCTTTACCTTGCTGTAGCTCTTAGCCCTAAGCCCATTGGTCCCAACTGAAGACATCTTTAAAAAATGCTCACTTATATGTTGTTTCATATTAAATTAAAGACCTTATCATCTCCTTCCTCTGTAGTTGTAGCAAACTTTACTCAAACAGTAAATTGCATTTGGTAAGAATATTTTATTAGCCGATTAACACACCTGGTGTCAGCAGGTTATTGTATGTGGGACTGACTTAAATTAAGAGCCTGTGTTCATTATAGTGGAAAAATATGTCACTTGGTGTATGATTGCATAGTATGAATCAAATGGCCAGTTCCTGGTTGGTGGCAGTCTTTTCATGCATTTTTTGACAATGATAAAAATACAGAGTATGTTCACACATAAAATAACAACTAACATAGCATCAAATGTGATGGACAGAAAATCATAGTTCTTCTAAAATGAGGACAAAGTTTAAGAATAGTGTCAAATAAGTTATGCGTGCACTACAGGGATTTGATGACATAATGCAAGAGGTATAGGAAATCCTCAGCAGTTAGTTGCATGTTTAGAGTGGGTGAGTCATCAGACTAGCGACTGCACATAAAACCCATTTAATCTGAAGTGGGAGTCAGCTGGCAGAGGAGGTGAAGGTGGAAGTGTTTGACAAGCTGAAGGGGTGTGGTAAAGGGTGAGAAAAAGAAGTTTCTATTCAGGTTTTTGCATTCGCACCCAGAAAATGTAGTATGTATAAAGGTTCAGATAGAAGTTTGCATTGTTAAAGGAAAGTACCATAGATTCAGGATTGGATAATCAATAACTTAAGGTTTCAGCCAAGCTAAAATACCTCCAACTTTCCAACAAAAAACACCTAGGAAACTCTAAAATCCTTCTTTATTTTTTTTAGTGTGTGATATGTACAGTTAATCCCCCCAGGTGGGATTCTTTTGTGTTTAGGAGTAACATTTGCCGCATTCACACAGCTCAATCAAGAAACCTTACACTACCCTGAAAGTTGGCAGTGCTGATGTTTCACCAGGTATCACTCTCAAAACTCAAAAAAACAGATGCTGTCAGTGAGCTCACAGCTGGTTTGAGCAGGTCTGCGAAGCCAAGTGCCTCTTGTACTGTAGTCCTAATGATCACTGAGTCACACAGAAAGTCTTGGTTGTTGTAAGATGCATACTTTGTCTTTTGTAATAACTGTATTACAAAAAGACGGAAGTACTTATGTCTAATGATCCGATGACACATTAAACTATGTCTTGTATTTGTTTACTTTTTGCATTTACACTGCTGTGTATAATGAATTCCATTTATAATTACAAACACTAATATTCCCTATTAGAGTGTATGCATTATATGTTGTATAGTGTATATATAGTGTATATATATATAGTGTATATAGAATAAATGTTTTTTTACCTTATCCTATTCACTCTAAACACATATAATTGGCTGGTTTTAATTAAAAGATTTTGTTTACTTTCTATTTGAGTAATATCATTAAACAATCATGGTATTTTTTATTTCAGCCTGACAAACAGGTGCAATTTTGCAACAAGAAGAGAGCTAAATAGTGGTCTACAGTTAAATGGTATTCTTCTTTTAAAATGTGAGGGCAGATTTTATTTACATAATTGTATCGTTGAATCATGTTTTCAGGATGCATATATTTTAATGTTGACACAAAAAACATTAAAGACTGACTGCAAAAACCTCTCTGAAAGAAATCACTATAATTTAAGTTTACTTTCACGTTAACTTTCACTTTGCCTTCCTTTGTTTTTATGCAATTTTCTTCTTCTTCTTCTTCTTCTTCTTCTTCTTATTATTATTATTATTATTATTATTTGATTAATCCTATTTGTTTGATAGTTTTACCTTTTCCTCCATGGTGTTATTTTCCTATCGTCTTTTATTTTTTCATTCTTTTCAAAATATTATAATCTTTATCATATTAATATTTATAATGCAGTTTGATTTCTTAGTTTATGTATGAATAGATTTCAATAGTAGTACCCTTTAGTTTGCTGATATTTTACATCAAGTTTCCATCAGTGACAGTTTGTCATTGTCTTGAGATCAAGATATTTGCAAATAATAACCAATTAAACTATAGATTAAAATCTAATGGTAGTCCTATAATAACTCTTGTAGTCCTTAAATTACCACCCCCTCACAGATCTGCTGTATCTTGCTGCCTCCCTGTGTCTTTGCTCTGCGTTCCTGTAGCTCCTCCCAGTGGCAACTGAAGTAAACATACTACAGTGTTGTGTCTGTGCGTCACTTTTTCCTATCAGACTATGAAGCTGTTAGGAGGGCCTCTCTGTTGAAAACCGAAACACCAACATTGCTGCGTGATGACTAATATTTATGAATGGGGGTCACAATAGTAGCAACAGTGGCTGGGGAGAGAGAGGGCCTGTGATTGCCACCTTACTTCTTACACACTACTGGCTGAGCCAACGAAAGTTGCACAACAGACACAAACACATATGAGAAACCAGAGTGAATCAAGCGTCTCTGTGGAGCTATATGACCACTAAACCACAGATTGTTTCAATATTGTAATCCATTTTCCTGTGTCCCGTGACTTTCTCATATTTCTCAATGTCATGAACAGTCAAAACAATGATGATGATGATGATGATGACAAGGGAAAATTACTGACCAGCAGTGCCAGGTATTTCCATTTAAACCAATATAGCGCATATACATTGACATCAAATATCTTAATTGCATTGTAATGTCATCAGAAAGACGTGAAAGACAAACATCAGGTAATTTTCTGCTATGAATTCAAAAAAAGAACTGGATGTGAACAGGGGTCTATATTTCACTTAAATAGTAGACATTGAGAAAAAGGAATAAAGTTCAGGAACATTTGCTTCAAAATATACATATATATGAAAAAAGTGTTAATCTAACTTGAGTAAAGTTTTGAAAGTGTAACTAATATAAGCAAAAATATTTAATGATTAAAAAATGGTTGCATATATAGCTCCACAAAAGAAATACAGTGTAGATTGTATTACCATTTTCAATGCTGAAAGGGCATTAGGAAAGAAAAACTTTTATTCACAATGAATCACTCAATCACGTGCATTTCCTGTGCTCACATGCAGACATACATGCAAAAAACATCCTTTTTTGTGTTAAAACCATACAGGTCTATTATATTGTTGATTCATCCTCATTTCCATTTTTTGTTTGAGTTTCCCCCGCTTTGTATTAGTCTTCAGTCTTTCATCACAATTTCCATTTGTTCACTTCAGAGTCAACATGCACTTGCAGCTACAGGCATTTTTTGTACTTTCACTGTAGGTTAAGTCAGTGGAGCGTAACAGTTTGCTTCATGTAGTCTATTGGAGAAATAGTCTCAGTTTAATACTGATGCATCTGTAACATTGCTTTGCAAACTTGGCTCGCGATTAATCCCAACTGAGGGCAAGCAGGCTCGTAACTGAGTGCCTCTCCCTATCTGTATACCATTGAGTTGTACAGTATGTCCTAATCTTCTCTGTATGCGTGCAAGCTTCACTATCTGGAGGGGTTTGTGTGAGAATATCTCACCAGCAGCTTAGCAGGCCACTGTTTTACTGTCTAATGAGCAAGTGTCTCTGCATGTGAGCTCTGCCAGCTTTCCTCTGGAGCCACATGCATCTGTTCAGTCAGCTAGTTGGCATTAGGTTTAAAGGGAGGATATTTAAAAGTTGAGCTAGTGGGTGACACAAAACTCAGTTTAATCAGTCTTAACGGTGTCTTGCAGTGGGGAGTCATGTATCGTGTCCTCTTCAAATCAACCCAAAAGTCTTTCTTTCTTCCTCTAATCCTCTCCTAGTGTTAGATTACTGATCTTACATATCCACAAATAGATACAGTTTATTAAATTCTCTCAGTGCAGCCTGCAAACAGTACAGTTTGATAAAATTAAAAACTATAGTAAAATTTCTGGTGTGTATTTTTTAATTCATTCCAAATCAAATGCACATTTTAACTACATCAAGATCTTCATGAAGAATAGTCTTTATAATTTAAGTTTGATTATAAGTTTTTTTCAGTTTAATTTTTTTTTTTTGTAAATTTTAATCACTATGGGTTCTAAAAACATAATTTTCACCTCTATCTTACTAGATGCAAAGATTAAACAAAAAATTTGGAAAAATAAACCAAAACTTTAAAAATCTTTGTTTTTTAACATAAATGATCCTTTAAAAAGTTTAGTGCAGATTAATTTTATTTGTTCATAGAAAGAGCTAGAGCCAGAGCGTCCTGAGAGAAGGACAAGAGGAAGGGAAGCATCACTTAAAGAATAAATAGATAAAATGTATTCAACTGAAAAAAATGAATGTACTTAAGTAGTAAAAAGAAGAATGTAGAGAAAAGAATTTGCGGAGGCGGAGAGCTTTCGCACCTGTGTGCACCCAGATGTAGAGAGTGGGCGTGGTTTGGGAACATTTGACAAAAGAAGCATTGTCAAAAAGTGTGAAAGTAGCTCTTCCTTTGCTTGGATTGTCCAGCACTTCTGAAAACAGTGTATTACTTTGTACACGATGTCATCTGTTTGGAGCTATGTAATTTACCGTCAACAGGAAAAAGAAGCCCTGCACTTTGCAGGTGTTAAGAACACCATAACGTCACTCCTTATGGCATTTCAGAGTGTAATAGGCTTGATTACTCAACAAAAACTAAGAATATCGTTACTCTGGTTCTTGGTGATTCAGGAAATCTCTCTCAACTCCTTCAGCAAACTGGAAGTGAAAACCCCTGAGTCAGAGCAGCAGAGACATGTTGGCTCTGGGCCTTAAATAGAGCAAGGCTGGACTTTCAGACAGCCTCTCATTACGCTGTAATAGTCTACTGCCGTCACGATTTTGGATGACTTTCAATTCCTGTTTCTAATGAGTAAAATGTCAGAGGAAGAACCACATCTAGGAAAGAGCCCGGCCAGAGGAAAATTACTGAACTGTAAATGTTTTTCTTTCTACAGACCAAAAGACCAGGCACTAACTCATGAGACACAACTAGTCTTTCATTGATTATGAGAAGCTGTAGTTATGAGAGCAGTAAACAAAAGGGCAACAACATTTTAATTACACTGAATGCATTTGCTGGGAGGAGGAATGCCAAAATAAATAGGCTGCTCAAGAAGTTTGTTGTCTTAAGAGATGACTTGTTTCCTCTTTGAACATTCCTCGCTGTGACATTTGCCATCAATCCATGACAGGTGTGAAAACAAGAGCCTGTTATGGATGCTATATTAAAACATCTAAACCAATCAGAATCCATCATCTGACGTGTTGCTATTACCCCAGAATGAACCTAGTGCGTCAGTAACAAAGAGCCATTGTGCCTCCCACAGGCCACCATACCTGTGACTTCCTGTTGTTAGCATAGCTAAGTCAGTTATAAACAGCCTTGGGTGAAGCCATTGCCTAATGTAGTGGTTCCCAACACCTTCAGCTTATCTATGGTATGCACACACAAGTGAGTCACCTGAAGAAAACAGACAAAAAGGATTTGCCTATATACCTTAAACATGGGGGAGACAGACAAAGATCTGTTTAAGTGCAGTTTCTCGTATGTGCCACACATCACAGTCCATATCTGCTCTGTGTGACTCAGAGCTTACTAAAGAAAACCGCAGTACGTAGAAACCGCAGTGTGGATGTGCTGTATGGAAAGCTGTGACTGGGTGTAATTGTGGGCTTTGTGAAATGAGGTAACTGTCCACTCACGTGGATATACAATGCATACCTCTAGATACATATAAGGTAAAAGCAAACTGACACACACATGCACACACACTTATCCCCAACCACTTTATTTACTGCAAGTCTCCTGGTCTGTGTATCCTTTAACTAGTCCTCCCGTCCGCCCAATGTTTTTTCGGGGGGAAAAATACTAAGTGTTTTTTAAATTGGTTACCATGGTTTTCCAGGTTTATTGATACTCTGTAGTCTCCAGCCCCTGTTGAGGGGACATGCCGGTAGACGTAAATGCATATTTATAAACCAAACACAGACATACTGGTGTTGGTGAGTCACGAGAGAGACAAGGAGATGTAGGAATTACACATTTCTTGTCTTTTCTTTAAACTTTATATCCGCTGCACATTTCTTAGTCTAAATATTCTGCAGCGCACTATACAGCTGAAGAGATCACAGTGAATATAATAATGATCACTTCCTTTCAAACCATTTTTAATTTTGCTCATATGGTGAAATATTTCTGTCTGACAAAATGTATATGTTTACTGGTCTTTGTTCACTGGTCTCTACAAAAAACAAAAAAAATTAAATTAAATTAAATGGTTGCTTTTGTGTTTAGTTGAAAATTTCAAGAAAAGGAGGTTTAAAATACAACACAAAAAACATGTTAAATTAAATAAACTATATATTCCTATACACACACACACACACACACACACACACACACAAATGACAGTGCAGCAAAAGATAAAATTATTATTTATGCAAGCTGTGATACATAACAACTTGATCGAATATGTAATTGATAGTGTGACTATTGCTCAATTACTATTATAGTATTAGTATCTACAATTATAAATAGAATTAATGATATATACATCATAGGAAGTAGGTGTATATTCACCATGGTGTAAGAGCAAAGATAAGAAACACACTGAGAACACTATTATAAAGACATTTAAAGTCTAGCTATTAACCATAAAAAGGTCCTTGTGCAAAAGATCATCTTAAGAGTAACAACATAATTTTTCTTGGCTTATTAAAGGCAGAAGGCTGCCCTCTAGCTTTTAAAAAGTTGTAAGAAAGAAGACTTGGCACCCTGTTATCCAGCCAGAAGTGATCCAATAAGTCATGATGATATAACACACTGATTGTGAATGAGGTCAAAACTAGAGATAGACAGATAAATTTTTTCAGATACCGATACCAATTATTAGTATTTAAGGAGGCTGATAACTGATATTTTGAGCCGATATTCATATCTGCTCTCAGGAGCTTCTCCACTCAGCAAACACTTTTTCTCCTCTCTGCCTGTGTGAGCACTGTGTATACACAGCTTTCACTGCTTGGACTCAAGTCAGACTCGAGTCATGAATTTGATGACTTTAGACTGAACTTGACAAAATGTTAAAAGACTTGCAACTCGACTTGGACTTGAACAGCAATGACTCATGACTTCACTTGGACTTGAGACCTTTGACTTGAAAAAACTTGTTACTTTCACCAAAACACAAAGATTAAAATGTATGTCATTAACGAAAGCTCTGCATCTCTCTTTCCCGCTGTGTGCACATTTGTGTGTGTGTGTGCGAGCTGCAGGCAAGGCATCCAGTCAAATTACAGTCATCCAATTGTAGGACAACAACCAACGAAGAAGAAATGGTAATCAGAGCATTGAAATCAGGATCTGATTCTTTGGCCATGCAAGCAGTGTTTGTATTGACAGCAATGTAATCAAGCGTCAGTTTGATCGTGCACTTTTTTGGGTTTGGAAATGGGGGAGAGAGATAGGGGTGGTCACCATTGACTGTATAAAACACTGGACAAACCCTCCGTGACGTCACCCATTGGTTTCTGCCTGAGCAAAAGTGAAGCTTCGAAAATCAAGTCCTAGGCGCCGCCATTTCTCTGAGCCTGACTCTGCTTAAAGCCCGCCTAAACGACAAAAAAAACAAATATGGGAAAAGAGGAGGGGCTAAGGCGGGGTCAAAGGACAGACACCACACCCAGTCAGCTAACAGCCCCCAGCTAACCGTCAATAGGCTGTCAATCAACAAGGCTGCACCCTCATTTATGCAAAAATGGCTGAAATTTAAGCTTAAATATAAAATAAACAAATGAGTTAGAAAAAAATTCACCCCCCTCAGAGTTTTCATGAGATGGTAGAG
>JAPZDV010000021.1:6836691-6856050 GCA_029814665.1 Acanthurus lineatus
TGTAAATATGTTTATTTCTGCTATAAAGTTGGCCATTTTAACATGGGCTCCAATGAGAATTTGCTCCCTTTTGGAGCCAGCCTCAAGTGGTCAGTCGAGGAATTGCAAGTTTTTGTACTTCTTGGTTGGCTCCAATGTGGAAGTGGGGAGTTTGCCCCTTGCTTTTGACATAATTTCCGTACAAATTTTACGTGGGTAGGCCAAATGTAAATGTGTAAAAATGAAATGATTACATCCAAAAGAATGATCCATGTGCATTAGGCACTGGATTTAGAATAAAACTCAAACCTGCATAAGTAGGTCTTAATTATAAAACGTTTAATATCATTTTTGTCTGAAGAAAGCGAAATATGTTCCCTGGGATGACCTGTGCCTCCCCTAGCATTTCACCCCACTATTTGAGGAGCACTGCCCTAGCCCAAACACACAGCAATCTGTAGCCATTAAGACCCTGAAATGGCTCTCCTATTTAGAGTTTTTCCCATTTCTCTGAATTTTTTTAAAAACACACTTTATCGAAGTCGGAATAGTTTAAAACAGACCAACAGCATAAGACAACTCAGACTGGAATGAGATCCAACAGAGGTTCACTCATACCCACTTGAGTTCCCCCATGGACAGACTGAGGGGAAAAAAAAAACAAGAACAAATGGAATGAAACAAATAATACACGCACACACAATAAAAATATAAACACATTTTCCCACTGGCATCTCCCCCTGGATCAAACATACATCTACAGTTGCTATCATTACCTGTATTTTATGCATAGCCAGCCAGTAAAACGGCCACATGTTATCGTGTACTGATCGAGCTTGTCCAACAGAGATTATGCCACTCTCTCGTAAGCAGCCATTGTTTTGGTCCATTATTCATAAGTGGGTGGGTGTTTTTTTCCCTCAGTGTATCATTAGCATATATTTATATGTTGTAAAAGCCAAGATAAACCATCTCTTTTCAAAAGGGGACAAGTATGTGAGTTTTTTTGTCGTTTGAACGTGTCCTTGTACAACAGAAAACACATTCACTCTGTCATCATTATCATTAAGGACATGACTTATGTGCATGTGTAATTGCAGTTCTGGGCAAATGAGATGATTTGTGTGACTGTAATTTGTCTACCTGCTTAAGGGTGCATTTATCTCAAAATGAGTAATTTCACTGTTTTGGCATGGGGCCTTGTTTTTTTCTTTAAATGGCCAATCTTTTGCTCTTTTTGGTTTTACTTTTATAGCATTTTGAATAGAGGCTTTCTTTGAAAAATATAAATCATACACAGTTTTTATTTTTAGTTATGACTGTTTCAGAACCTCTTTGAAGTCTTTCTTGGTTTCTCTTTGACAAACTAGTTTCTATTTTAAGTTTCCTCTGTCCAGCTTTTCAAATTTAAATATATTCATATTTACTTGTTCTGTGATCTTTATGTTTCGCTTGTTTTTGTGTTCTTTGTTCTCTATTTTCTATTTGATTAGGAATTGTCGATGGGAAAGTGGATTTAGGTAGGTGGTCAGGTAGACAGGTGGGTGGGTTTGTAAGTAGGTGAAAGTCTGTAATTGGATGGACAGGTAGGCTAATATTGGACTCAAAGCTATAGCTAACAAACATTTTTAGAACAGAAGGTGCTAAATAATTTGCTGAATTCCATTTTTAACTACCTTTGCTGACTGAGGGACTGAGACTAATGAAAACCTCACCTGACACTCATACTCTTTGTGCCTGAATAAGACAGTCTAGTAATCCTTTAAGCCAATAAATGCAGGATACAGACACATTGGCCAGGACAGAAGTCAAACGCGGTGACATGAGCTCTCCCCGAAAATATCATGTGGGTGTGGAGAGTATTTGCCCTCCTTTTTTGCACTGCCGTGATTCAGCACTCAGCTAACATAAAGCTCACAGTGACGAAAGTAGGGTAAGACAAAGAATTAGGAGTGTTTTTCTTTCCCATTGCAGTTTGTGGAACTATGACACCTAAAACTTAAAGAATGCATGAATGTTGTTCCAAGCTGTAAGGAAAGAATATACACTATCAATAGTTTCCCACAGGAGTATATATAAAGTTACACTGGCACTGAAAGTACAGACAGTCCTCCATCAGTGTAATAAAACAGGGGAGCTGTCACAAAGACACATGTAATCTAAATAATTTAGAGAATAGAGACATTTATAGATGTGATAATGAGACTAACAGTTACTTTCTTTCCACTATAAAAGCAGTAGTGTTGAAATGTGGTTACATTTTACTTACTTCATTGCAGGCAAATACCTCACTTGAAAACTTCTACTGAATGACATGTCATTGCCCTATTTCTTTATTATTTTTTAAGAGTGAATTATTGTTATTTTTTTCCACTACTATTATTTACTACAGATCAACTTTTCATATGTAAAATAGATGATTGGTTTACAAAATATGTATTGTCATAGATTGAACTTCGTGACAACATTAAAATGATGCATGCAGGGAATTTATCAGTAACTATACTATAATCACATATTGATGACTCTCTTGAAAGTACTTTTACTTTGACATTAGGGTTTTTCTGATTTTGTTGATACTGCATCTGTTCTTCCACTTAAACTGACCATATGCACAATTTCATCATTAAAATGTCTAAAAACAACCCTGTCTTTGTTACATATATTTTGTTGAGATGTGTGCTTTCACTGTCCCAAATGTTTGTTTAAACTCAGAAAAATCTGTGATTTCATACAAGGTAAGGGTGTGTTTCATTTTGTCGCCTGCCACTAGTTTCCGGGATAAGACCAGTCAGAGAGTGAGAAAGGAAGTCGGCAAAACATAACATGAACACAATTTTAATACATTACCTCATCTGTGTACATTTCTGATTGAGTCAGCCGGATAGAAATGGAGGCTTTTTGACAGGCAGTTTATCAAGTCCCATAATCCCATGCTGTATCACATTTTTTATTGTCACTGTTTTGATGGATAGACTTCTGGTGGAAGATATTAAATATTGTGCTTTTAGTGAAATTTTGAATACAGAAGTTCTAATTGAACATTTCCGTAGTATTGACACTTTTAAATTTGTCAAATACTCTGAAACTTGCTCCACCACAGAAAAGCAAAGATTTAAAGAGATGGAGACAAAGAGATATCAGATATATTATTATTATAATAAATTGCAACTTTGTTTTTAATTACTTCAGTCTTGAGCGCTGAAACATAAAATGATTACTTTTTCACATTTTCTCAGAGATTTTTTTTACAACTTATTCATAAAAGTACAGAAAATCGTATTTAGCTCTGACAAAACCCAGGCCTGAAAATGTTTCAATTTTTTTATCTTGAATCTTAAAAATATATTATTTTTTTTACTATCAAACACATTTTATCATGTCTGTGTAATTATTAAAAAAAAAAAAAAACTCCTAACTTCAGGGCTATTTCTTGGAAAATACTGAACGAAAATCATAGTTTAAGAGAGGATAAGAGCGTACAGTGATATGTTTGGGTGGAAAGTAATCAAGAAGCGCATGACAAAGCATCACTAGACATTTCCCACCCTTAGCTAGAGGTGTTTTGTGTTTTCAAAGATTCCCATCATGTGTTCATTTTCGTGTGAAGCTTTATGCCTTGAAGAACATTGAATTCCAGACAAGATCACTTTTCAGAGTTCATCTCGGGGATGTTTGAGTTAACCCTCAATGTACCGCTGAGCAGTGAAACACAACAGCAGCTTTTGTGTGCTGCTCATAAATGAAAGAAGCTCTTAATTTTCCAAAGTTTTTGAATGTAAGTGTTCTGTTCTCTCTCTCTCTTTATCTGCGTGCTCTCTCTCTCTCTCTCTCTCTCTCTCTCTCTCTCTCTCTCTCTCTCTCTCTCTCTCTCCCCCTCTGTCTTCATTGTGTGTTGTTGTTGGGCCTTTATCGAGTAGAGGCTTCTAATTCCTGAGGTGCAATCCTCTTAGGATCTGTGCTCTATTTCTGTTTGGTCTATAGCGTCTTTTTTGAAATCTCCATTAGACCAAGCTCATTGGCTGGAAAAGACATACGAATGCACACGAAGCACACACACACCATCCAGCAACAGATAGCTCAGTGAAGTGAGTGTAGACCAGTGCAACGTTTGCTACTGACACAAAGGGAGGAATTCGCTGTGACTTTTGGGAGGTAAGAAAAACTTTTTGGATGTTTCTTTATCTAAAACTTTGCATAGAAATGGCAGATTTAGTTTGATTGAATGTAAAAGGAGGCAAGTTATTTGGTCTTTACATGTCACATTTTGGAGGCCATCTTGGTTTGTCATGAGCATGATTTGCCATATGTAACAGCATAAGGTAACACATACAGAGGTTTTTAATCTCTTTCTTCTTTTTAATGCTTTTGCACAGAATAAGAACAAAGGATTCTTTCTTTTGATAAGGTTATTGGTCATGGGTCTGTATTTAACTACAGATCAGTTGTTCACAATAGTTTATTATCTTGTCCCTTGCAAATGCACACACACACACATAAACAAACACACTCACACACAAACACATACAACTCACGCAAGAGTTCATTTGCTCATGTTAAAACTAATCAAGGCAAATCTCCACTTGTGGATTTGGAGGTTAGAGAGGTGGCCACAGAGATCATCAGCCCAGATCAGCCATCGTGACTCCATGCAGGAAGGAAGACTATGCTAATTGAAACATGAGCATAGGTCAGGAGACACTGGCTCTGCATACGTCACACAGCTACTGATCCAAACACTGATACCACACACACTGCAAAGCAGTGTACTAAGGACTGATGTGAATGATAAGGAAAAGTTGAAAATTGCAATTTTGTGCTCATGAAAGAACGCACATTATAGCTTGGAACCTAAAAATGTATGATGTATAATATATTTGTTACTTTTTTTTCTTGTTTAATACAGAAATAAATACATCAGTTAAGGTACATCCACACACTATTATTGTTATGATGAAATTTCAAATTTTTGTCACAACAGTTTAATTTTCTTTATTCTTTTTTCTTTATAATTTCCCGCTTTTTTTTACCAATCCCATCTGTTCCATCTTACAACAATAGCAAGCAAGAGAGAGATCTGTTGCAGTTAAGAAATCCTCTTAGACTGCATTACTTTAATTAAGTATCACGGGAGTCATTTGATATCCTATTGCTCTGTTACAGTGCAGTGATTTGAAATCTGTAGCTTGACAATCACCTATTTGAAAGCAATAAGAAACAACAAATGTCGCATGACATAACCATAAAAACCTTTTCTCAGTCTGATTCTGAATGTTTTTGTCTTCCAGGTCACTAACAAGAAAAATGTCTGACCGCATGATTGATTTGGAAGAGACCGCAACCCACACAGGTGAGTCAAAGCAATGGTAACTGAGCATTCTAACAGTTTGATGGGGTCCATTTTTGGCCCTGATGATTTCTCTGTGTAGACACAAAGTTGAGTTATATGTCATTAAGTAATTATTTGTGCCCTTGATAGAAACTGCCCTACAAATAGTTAAGTAGAATCATTGATTACAGAGCACTTGGCTCATAAAACATGACAGGAAGACCAAAGGAAAGTAGGGCACAGATCTGTGGAGCTTTGGCACTTTAACGGACACTCTAATCTTCTTTTTCTTATGCAACAATGGTGCAATTAGGGCATTTCCAGGTGGGTTACGATGAAGCTTTAATCTCAAAGTTAAAACAGGATACAATGCCTGCCTCTGATTTACAGATACATAAACTAGTCATTCAGCATAAAATCCCACATATTGTTTATTATAAGTATGGCAGAATTAAAGCTCGAAAAAACAACCAAGTAATTCCTGCTGACCAAGCACTGAATTGTGTCTGCCTCCATTTGTTTTTTCCTTTTTTCTTGGATCTCTTTGCCCTTATGCTGAAATACTAAATAAACTGTCAACCAATTATAATTTTGTTTATATAGCAATTTAATATTTTCTCAAAGACTCAAAAAACTAAATACAAAACGCTACTTGCCTTCCTCATAGGTCCAAAGGGAGTCATCAATGACTGGAGGAGGTTTAAGTTGGAAAGCATGGACCAGGATAACTTGCCTGCTGCAAAGAAGGAACTGCTGAGACAAATGTCCTCCCCGAGCAGACCGAAAGATGACACCAGAGCAAACCTTAACCGCAAGGTACAACCAAACAGACTGCAACCAAGATGGCAAACATTTAGTTGAAGCGAATGCTGTTCTTGTTTCACTGTGATCTGTGTGCATTTTAAATCAGCCTTATCTTAAATGAAGTTTCTTGTTTATAGAACAGATCTCCAGTCATAGGCTGCTACATAATTATGCAGGAAAGGATGTCTGATGTTAGTTTCTTGGAATAATTGACGAAAACTTTTTATGTCATATTTTTGTACTCATTACAGTACAGGTCATAAATGAAAGTTAAATGGTTCAGTGTAGTGTATAGCTTGAGGTCTATGAACCATGCTATGTAAGTACACGAGAGTATGGCAGTGTATGCTGCTATATAGGACTGGTATATTAGAGAAATTATGCCTTACATTCTGACCCGTCAATTGAGATTAGGCTGAATCATTTGAAACAGATTTGACCACTTTAATTTTGTCCATACTGTTAAAGAAATTGTAATAGAAGTGGCAATATGCAGTCACTTATAGTACCTTCAATGTATCTAGTAACCATTTTGAACAATAATGCAGATAATGCAATGTCATAGATAATATAAATTATACACTATGATGTAATTTTTTCAGATGAGTGTCCAAGAGTATGAACTGCTTAAGGAGGAGGATGAGGGCTGTCTGAAGAAATACAGAAAGCGCTGCATGCAGGAGATGCACGAGAAACTCAGCTTTGGGCCCAAGTTTGAATGTGTGCATGACCTTGAGAGTGGAGAGGCCTTCCTGGAAGTCATAGAGAAGGAGCATCACAGCACTGTGGTGGTTGTCCACATCTACAAGGTTGGGGTCAAAGGTTGTGAGCAGCTCAACAACTGCCTTGATTGCCTGGCCACTGAGTACCCCACCGTAAAGTTCTGCAGGATTGATGCTGTCGCGTCTGGTGCTGCTGAGCGGTTCTCGGATGAAGTTTTGCCTACGCTGTTGGTTTACAAGGCTGGAGAACTACTAGGGAACTTCCTGGCATGCACGCAGCACTTAAGCGAGGAGTTCTTCGCCACTGATGTGGAGGCCTTTCTCAACAGCTACGGCCTGCTGCCAGAGAAAGAGCTGCCTGGTCTGGATGATGAAGAGGAAAATGAAATAGAGTAAACAGATAGATTGGCTGTTAGGGAAGATGGAAGCTTTCACAGAAGGCTGGATGAAGAGCTATGAGGGACAATTTCTGACGCAACTTTACTTATTTTTTAACATCTCCACTAGCTCACTAGTGTTTGAAGATTGTTCTCTGAAGAAGAAATTTTACATCCAGTTGGTGAGGAAACCTCAACGTCCTACGTATGGGTGCTCTCAAATATGGATGTGGGTTTCAGTAAGGTGAGGAAAAGCAGCTTTTATTTATTCATCAAAATATATCACATATACCCTCACCACCTAAACAAAAGCCAAAACCAGGAAATTGTAATTTAAATAAATTGAGTTGTTTTATTTTGTAATGGTAGAATATACTATATGCTAAATGTACTTTGAAAGATGTTTTAACTCAGAGACATTTTTGTAGCATTTGATGTGCTTGATCTGTACACCAGTTATTTCTAAATCCAGGGTTTGTACAAGTGACATCCTCTAATGTGATACAATATTTAAAACACATGTATACATAAGGTCTCAGATGTCTTTTTGCCAAAATTGAAAAAACCTTGAAGAGCTAAACAGAACAGGAACTCTTAAGACTTAAGAGGCCAAAGCACTCTGGCTTTGGAAACATCTCTGTGTAAACATGTCTTCCAACTGTCCAGTCCAACATTACCTACCCCTGCTTCTTAGAGCCAGTGTGGTGGGAGGTGCAAAGTGCGTCTGGAAAAAACATCAGTGAGCCTCTGGTATTTTAACATCATCAGTGAAACATCATCAGTGAGGAGTTTATCCATTTCTGTGTTTTTTACATTGTGAAAGCAGGACAAAGTCATGGAAATATACAAAAAGGAAACTGTGAGTCTTTGGATTTTCTTACAATAATACGAATCAGGCAACAAGTCATCAACTCAGTCTGATGGTTCATATCATCATCATTATCATCATCATCATATTAAATTTTGCTAAGGATTTGGTTGCTATTTTAAACAATGTGCTGGAATATGATGAAACATAGCATAAAATAAATGTTGTCCAGAATAAAAGAAGTACAAAAAATAAAGTTTTGCATTGTATTTTATTGATTAGTGATACCAAAAGGTCTTGTGGCTGCTAACAAGACTCTAGGAAGTCAAGAAGTAATCAAGACATGTCATTTTTATACAGTTTTTTGTACTAGTTAAAAAACAAGATTTAGAGTGTTTATTAAGGAGCTTTAAAGCTGCCGAGAGGAAGATTTATTTACTGTTGGACAGAGCCAGCAAACTGTTTCCTGACATTATGTAAGCTGAGCCAGTCAGTTTCTATCTCAAACTTCATATTATGTTTACAGATATGAGACCAACACTTTCATCTGACTCTTGGCAAGAAAGCAAAGGGGCATGTTTACCAAAAGTCAGAATTTTTGCTTGAAATGTGATTCCTTTCTACAGACTAAAAGTTTCAAAACTCACCTCCTCCTCAGTCTCTAATGATTATTGTGAGAGATTTAGCCAAGAATGAGTCTTCACTGTCATTTTTTAACACTATCATCAGTATCCCAATCAGTCCGTCACAGTTTTGCCTTTTGCTTTAAAAGAAATAAAGTCCAATATGTTTCTGAATTTCAAGTTTTAAATCCATATAAGAAATATTTGCCTTTTTTTTTTTACCAGGAATATTACTTATTGCCTGTGTACTTTTCAACATCATTTTGTAGGAATCCAAATCATGTAATCTAGATGTTTTAAGCACAGGGGCTTAAAGACAGAACTGCCAGATGCACACATGTAGGGTTAAATACCATTTCAGAAGATGTCTCCCTTCTCTCCTGTTAAAGCAGGCTGTCACATGTTAAATAACCTCATCTCAGCCCCATCTAGTTTTGGAACCGAGTCTTGACTCCCCTGTGACCCGTGTGAGCTACAGGCATGCCAAACCCACAACATAAAAGTGGTTAAGATTTTTGAGTAAAGACTTGCAATATTAACCCACAACTTGATATGTTGTCAGTGAAATTAAGCTGCCTCATAGGAACTGCCAAAAGGAATTACCACACAAACAAATCCACTGCTAGTGGAGGAAATAATGGTTTGTAATGAATGCAGACCTTTGGCTTTCATAAAATCTAATAGAAAGTATGTGTAAATTTCTCTATTACTATAAAAGCAGTACAGCTTTATCTTTTTAAAAGTCATATCTCTTTAATAATCAGGCAGTGCCAATGAGTTTTCTGTCTCCTTATCTCTTAAACTGAATTAACAACCACAGTTGTGCTGCCTCACTTTTAGCGTGCTTGACAGTTACAAGAAAGCACCACCTAATGCTTCATCAAAGAGTTTTATTTAATGAGACGTAGTGCAGAGATCCACCCTGAGATAATCAGGCCAATCCTCTTACAGGATTAAGGTTGTAGCTTTAGTTGTTGAGATATACTGAGTGTTTTTACACCTACCTAGATCCAAAGAGTGAAAATGGTGATAATCATCTCAGTCCCTTCCTCGATGTGAATATTATGTGGTTATAGAAAGAATACTAGCTTTACATCTTTGCAAAAGCACCTGCAAACATATTCTCAGGTTTCTACTTGTGTGTGGTTTCATGTAAGTAAGTTTTCATAATCTCTGAAATGTTGCCTGCAAAGGGGGACTTTATTTCTAATTACCCAAAATGCAAGAGCTATAGTGAATTGTGACACGCCAACGCATATTTCTCTGATGATATACATCTGTCTGTGTTTCCCCAGTGCCGCATCTGGCACGACTTGCATAGCCTCTAGGTGGTAACACCTCACTTTTGCACAGTAGCGTGTCTAAGGTTTATCAAACTTTTTTGATACCTCTTCCAAGAGGGTTCTGAGGAGGAGAGGTATTGTTGAGGTGCCCAAACATGTTAGCCTGACTGGTTGTTACTGACCTGCAGCACTGCATGCAAGAGAGACAGCCAACTAGCCAAAACATCCTCCTTTAATGCTTCAGACTTTGCCACTACTGGCCCACAGAGTTTACACGAAAGAAAGGAACCTCTTCCCTGGAATATGCCTCTGAGCCTCTGAGGGATACTCAACTTGCTTTTTGCTTGGCAGCCCCTTTGCAGTATGATGTGCAAGCCGATGGCCCGGTAATACATAAACATAAATCAACAAGATGAACAATGAAAATAATAAAGCTTGCCCTTTTTTGCTAGTTCCCAAGTTAAAGTGAAGCAGCAATTTTCTAAGCATTTGTTGCTGCTGTCAGGATTGCTGATGTTGCAGAATAAGGCATCTTATACATCTAAAGTCAGAAGTTTTTAATCTGCTTGAGGTGCTACCAGGTGCTGCACTGATGCTAACAGGTTTTGACTTGTGATGCGCCAGATATGCATACAAAAAAACCTTGCATACTAAAATTACCATATGGTAAATTCAGCACAGTGGTTTAGGATTGGTATGAGATAGCAAAATAACATTACACTCGTTTTTGTCATTTTTTCGCTTCTTTTTTAGTCAACCCTTCAATGTTTGCTGCCTTTACCTATCGACACTAACATGCAAATCCAATCACAGCAGCCCAGCACAGGTCAGGATGCACTTGAACCTTTTTTTTGGAGATATAATGGTGTTACAACTACCGCATACCACACAGACCACTGGTAATATACATCTTCTAAAGTAACAGCAAACAACACTGATGATCATTAACTGGTTGGTATAACAAACAAAAAAATTATCTAAGTGTGAACCAATTTACTTCCATTTTTGATTACAAAACCATTAATGCACCACCCAGCCTGCAGGCGGTAAGTTCAGTATTACTGATATACAGAATATGTTGCATCCCTCCAGCGGGGACCCGAGGTTCAGTGAGTGCAACAGAAGCCAGTAAGTGAGTTCAAGCAGGGATCGAGAGGAGATTCACTTCTATACAAAATGATTCATCTGAGAGATTAATAAACAAACAGTTAACACATGAGAGGGTTCATTAAACCCCAATATTCTGTTGAACATAAACATCACCCCAGTGTTGTCCTTTTCTTAGGGGGCATGTTTACTGAGTTATCTCAGCTTGCTAAGTGTAATAAAAAGTAAAACTGTTTTTGAGTATTTCAGACTTCAGGTGGGGCTCGAGGTTTTACCCAGCAAACTTACCTCGTTACCTAGTGACTGAAATTGATTCTTGGAACAGGCCCCTCAACATGTTTTGACTCATCACTCCCATCAAACCAGTGTTTACTTCAGTGTTTACCCCCGCAATGACCACCTGATCCCACACCCCATTTCTGACGTGATTCCGTCCTATTGTTTATACTGCTTCGCTAATTGGAGAATTTCATGATTTTTGTGTTTGGACTCTTGGAAAGCCTGCCACGCTCCAGTTCACCCACATAAGAAGCCATCTCACTGTAGTGATGTCATGACACAACAGCAGAGACCTGGTTTGAGGCACACAGGGCCCCTGTGACCAAATATGGAGAGTGAATGTGGACAAGATGACATAACTTTGAATGGTGCTTACTGGCTGTTATCATAAATGTATTTTAAGTCCGTTTGTTTAGATACTTAGAAGATTCTCGTGGCTCATTATTTTCAATGGTGAAGTGATGGTGTAAATGTTATTATTTGAGTCATTTACTCCAGATGCAGCGTGCAAAAACAAACAAGTCTATTTCTAATGAGTGGAGAGAGTAGATACAGTGCAACCACCACATCAGCACAGAAAAATATTAATCTATTGCTAAAACAAAGGTGGAGTGAGTAAACTGTTTAATATAGCAAGAAAAGGGGGTGGAAGAGATGAGCATCTGGCATATGAGAATAAGAAAAAGAAACAAAGTTTTGAATTACAGTGCACATATCATCCCTACTTCACAATTCGACCTTTGGTCATTCGTCCAACCTTGAGTTTCATATGCTAAGCTGATTGTATCACTTGTTAGAATGAATGGACAGATAAAAACATGTACTTGCACAGGGATGATGATAGGGTGTGTAGATTATGTGGAAAAAAAGGTCTAAATCATTACACATCAAAAGTTCTTTTAAAATTCTGCCTTGCTGTAGGTGGTAACATCTTTTCAGTGTCATATGGAACCTGGTGTGTAGGTGCCTATGCTTTTGTGTTTTACTCTTGTGACATGTACTGACAACAACCAACCTGGCTAATTCAGATTAAGAGATTTGCATAGCAATGTTGCTATAGGTTACTGTAAGAAAATAATTCTATGCCTCGAGCAAACATGTGCCTTAACACTTTCCATGTTCGTGCCACCAGTCTTTTGTCTCGTTATGAACCAATAAACTCTCAGGTACAGTATGTGTCAAAACTGGCCCAGACAGGGTCTAAATACCTATCAGGCATATGTCACCAGAGAAGCAGTTAATAAATCCCTGATACTGAAACTGGGGAAGTAATTAAACCCATTTACAAAATAGTGAAGTGCCATGTTAAACTATGCAGTTGCTGTATGAAAAGAGCTTGAGCTTGATTAATTTTAGACATTAGCATTTTAAAAACTTTAAGAGGGATTTTTAAATGCATTCTCTGATCTAACAATTTTACTTGGCTGCTAATAGCAGGAAAAAAAAACATTTAATTGATATTTTAAGTGTAATAATCTGAATATGAATTTCTGAAGCAAACAAAGATATTGAGGTCATAAGTTAATATCCCAGAGGCCTCCAAAATACAACCTGTGTAAAATATATGCGTAAATCAAATGTCCTGTTAATAAATTAAATTGTTAAATTACATTTTCATTGAACTTATAACCTAAAATTTGGGGAAAATGTTGTTTCATTGATTTATCCTCACTGTCAGATATGTATTTCCAGGTAAGGAGACTAAATCCTTTCTTAACTTGTTGTTTTCTGCTTTTTGCCTCTACATTTTAGGATATTTAGACAAACAATTGACATAAAAACTTTAAACTACCCTACATGCTGTATGTGTCTAAATGCAGAGTGTAAACTCGGCCAAATGTTAGTAAACCCTGGAAATTCCCATTAATATCACAATGTCATGACATCCATGTTTTCAGTGTTTGCAACAGTCCTACAGCCTTCACTTTCCTGCCTTTTTCCCATGCTATTTTCTGTTACATTGTTTTCACTTCATCATTATAAAACTGGAATCTGTCAGAGTGGTCTGTTTGGTCATCTCTGTACTTCCCAGGAATGCACAATTAAAGTTCCCCAAAAAATATAATTTGTTGAATTTTTTCCTCCCTATGAATGACACACATAAACACACACTCACCCGACACACGTAACGGCTACTGAATACTTGCACACAGACACATAGGCACACACACGCAGACACACATACACACAAACGCACATACACACACAGAGCTGTCTTTGAACAGTTATGTGTTGGCGCCATCTGCTGACCACCTATAACTGGGGGGGGTGGGGGGGGGGAAATCCAGTCAATAATAGAGATAAAAAACAGAGGACAATTAACAATAAAAGCAATATTTTTAATCCACAACGCTATTTTACAAACAGGTGTGGAAAAAATACCATGCTAAGTGATCCAGTTCTTCAGCATGATTTTGAAGCAGTCCTGTAGAAATAATCTTGATTTTACAGGACCAGTTTACTTTTTCATAGCCAAACATTCAACCATTCTATCACTGATGTTAAAAAAGTGATAACACGGAATAACATCTAGGCCTTAATTTTACATTATGCTGATGACAGATCGTCATTACAAATAGACATGACAGTCAGATTTACGTTTTTATGTTTACGTTTTTATCAACATATCAAATATTAATTGTTCTTTTTTAATTAAAGTGTTAAATTTCATTTTCCATCACTCTTATTTTTCTAAAATATGCGGGAAAAAAGATTCAGCTTTGTATCTAAAACTATTATTTTTTAAAAAAATACAACTCCCATGATGCTCCAGTAGCGTTGAGGATCTCAAAACGCAAACTGCGCCTGTTCCTGGTGGTGTTGTCGGAAAAATGGCGGCACTGCTGCTACAGGAGTTTGATAGCTCCGAGCTATCTAAGCTACCAAAAAACATTCAAAACAAACTAGAGAGGGTACTGTCGGATCAGCAATACGAAATCGATTCTTTGAAAGCTCAACAGGAACAATTTCGGGTGGATAGCGGTAAGGCATTGCATGTTGTTTTGTTGCTAGCTATGCTAAAGTGTTTTGCTGTCCTCACTTTGCACGCCTGTCTGTCAACGGAGTAAAGTTCAAGTTAGACACGTTACTTTTGTTTTGAACATGCTAACATATAAACCTTTTATTAGTAGCCTGTTACGTTTTTATCAGTGTCTGTGGGAGTCTGAACTAACGCCAGCGCTCTGTAAAACTGAAAGTTATTCTTAACCACGACTTCACGCTAATGCTAACGATAGCCACCTTACTAGCTAGTGACGGTGGTGTTGACATCCGAAAGCACTGAACACTTCTTTGTTGTTTAAAGTGGGATTAGTCATTCAACTTATACAACCTTTTATGTTTCTCCTTGCTTACAGAACAACATTTCTTTGAAAAAGTGAAGCAACTTGCTCAGTGTCAAGAAGACTTCTTGTCACAGACTCAAGAGCATCTGAAACTCAAAGAGGAGTTCGCCAAGCTTGGTAAGAGTGAACTTATTGGACTATCATAGAGGAACAACCTAACTAGACTATGCTTGGTTTTAATGCTTTATCACAATGACTCTATTGACATCTCCTCCTTAGACGCTGAACTTAAAACTTTGCGTGAACAGAACAGGGAATATGAATCCGCCCAAGAGAGACTGTCATCAGAGCAGGTAAGGCAAACAAAATCAGCCACGATAAAAAACAACTTGTTATGATACGTTTGGTTTGTTTTTATTCAGTGTGCCGCTATCAGATGTATTTAGTGAGCTTTAGTCATGCTGCTGAAAAAGCCATAGTAACAGGGGATGTCCACACTTTACTTGACTCTGCCAGCTTGTATTCAGATGTGCAGCTTTTCTCTTTTGGGGGGTTATATGATTTTTCTACATTTGTTTTCTGTGTTCTTATTTCATCAAGTCTTTGTAAACACAATGCAATACCACTTCAGTGGTTTAAAGGGTATTTACATGTAAGGAAAACATTTTGATAGATTTATGAAAAAAATCAATCCTAATCAGATGAAATATGGACCAAAGTTTCAAAGCAACATGTTATTCTAACAGACACTAGGCTAAATTGATTTAACCAAAACTTCACATATAATACTTAACCAGTACATTTGAAAGCCGTACCAGCAGTTACCTTAGTAATAATGTATTTGTTTAGACTTGGCTGTCAAAAGCCAAAGAGGAACTGGAGGCAGAAAAGCGAGAACTCATGCGAACGCTGGAGAGGAGATCCTTGGAAGTGGAGCATTTAAACGGTATGAAAAAATAAAATAGTCTTTAAAAATTTGGTATAACTTTATATTTCTCTTCATACAACTTAACCATCACTTATACATTTCACCTTCATTATTTCTGTTGTGCTACCAGATGACTTGAGGCAACTCAATGATAAATTGGTGGAGGTAAACGCTTCTAAGATGGCTTTACAGATGAAGTTGGATGAACTTGAAGCAGCTGAAGTCAACATTAAAGTAAGCTATTATATTATTTTAATTTTAACAATTAAAGTATGTCTTCTTATCAAATTTGTCTGTAGAGGAAGCAACAGCTGTTACCTCCTATTATCCTGTGCATGTTCCCTCGTAAGCAATTCATTGAAAAAGTTGTGGTGTTTTGTCGTTACAGTACAAGGAGAAGCGAATGGAACAAGAGAAGGAGCTGTTAAATGGCCAAATATCTTGGCTGAATGAAGAGTTGAAGGCTAAGAGTGAGGAACTGCTGTCTCTGTCACGACAGAAGGGAAACCAGATCCTGGAACTGAAGTGCAGCCTGGAGAACAAGGAAGATGAGGCATTACTTTATTTCTTACTTACATAAATAATAATAATTATAATTATCATGATCATGATCATTATTGTATTACAGTATTAAATTTTGTCACATTCCATCACATTTTACGCAGAATTGAATGTGATGCAACAACCCTACACCAGTAGTTTTGCACCTTGATAGATGTGGAACATGGTGGGATCTATGCAGTCTAATTAAAAAACGTCACTTTAGTGTGCTGTGTTTTGCTCTGCCTTTTTATGTATCTAGTTCTTTTTTCCAGTTGTAAATATTTTATTCAAGTTGATAATAAATATCACCATCTTACGCAGTCATCACTTAATTAGCTGTTTTCCTTGTGACTTTTAGTTAAACAGACTCCAAGACCAAGTGAGCAGTTTGAAGACTTCAAATGAACACCATCAGAAACAGAATGAGGATTTGATCAGCAAATTAAAAGAAGTATGTGTGTAATATCTTTCACTGCCTATTCTTAAAGTTCATTCTGTCATGTTTTACACAGAAACAACAATTCAACTAATGTACTGTTCTTTTAAATGTTGTCCCACTCAGATTAAGATCTCTTGAACTGAATTACTGGATTTTATTCTTTCCAGGTTAAGGAACAACAAGCCACCATGGAGGAAAAGTTCAAGAATGAGCTGAATGCCAACATAAAACTTTCCAATTTATACAAAGTATGTATATGTATGACAGTAAGGCAAAGGGATGCCCCATTTGTATCACTAGGGGATTTACTGCCAGTGTTACTTGCTTACTTAGTGTTACTGCCAGTGTTAGCTTCAGGTCGTTTCACCCAGCATAACATTCTTTTCAGAATGTGCCAGTGCAATTTATGTCTTTGTTTAGGTGAGATGTTTATGCCCTCACATTGGCAACAGGTAGCGTTATGTTTCTAAGTTTTTCATATGTTCATCCATCCTACGCTCTGGACTGTAGGATGACATGACTAGAATTTGGTTGTCCAAGATCAAGATCACTGTGACCTCACAATACACAATTTTGACAGAAACTTAAGAAGACATAGTCAATAACAACATAATTTCTTTCAAATAGCATAAAGTGATTAAGTGAGTATATTTATTCTATGCAAAAGGTCTGACATAGATATGGGCTGGATATATAAAAGAATTCAAATGGTTGGCAGTAAAAACCACTGCCATGATTTTTTCTCATTTTAAATTAATAATAGATAATATGTGTTGATGTTTTTTTGAACACAACTTTTAAAATCAAAGCTATGGTATTTTTGCCATGAAGAACATAAAAATTTAGTAATGTAGGACTTCAGAACTTGTATCATCCTAAAGTCCTCATATTGCTTTCATCTGAGGCTTTAAGAGTATTTGTTATATTAACCATGACTATGTTATTACGCGTTGTATGTTAAGTTTAGGTTCCTTTGCCTTTGTATTGCCAACACTAACCCTGTTGTTGTGGTGACAGGGAGCAGCAGAAGATTCTGAGGCGAAAAGTGAAGAGCTAAGTCGGGCTGTGGAGGAGCTGCACAAGCTGTTAAAGGATGCTGGAGAAGGTGTGAGGCTATCGTAGAATGACAACCACCATCCTCTTGTTTAGTACTCTTTAGTGGACAAAGACACAATAAATACACCTTATTTTGCTTACACCTTATTCTAGCTTTAGTGGTTTACCAGCTGATTTAGTTTCCAGGGGTTGGTATAGCCTGACATTTGCTCAATTTACTCCTCCTGCCACAGCCAACAAGGCCCTGGAGGAGAGGTTGCAGGAGATGAATGGTGCCACAGACAAGAGTGTTGCCGAGCTAAAGGAGAGGATCCTGGGTCTTGAGAAAGAGCTAGACAATGCCAACGAGCTGCTGTCAAGTTCAAAACTCAGAGGTGTGTTTGGTTGATTTTTTTAATTCCTTAGCAATTGTTAACATTGCAAACATTTTAAAAGAAACCCGTCCAAGCTTTCTTGAATTTAAGATGAGCCAACATCAGGCCTTGCAGGGACTCTTTTTAAATTAACATATGACCTGTGATTTCTCTTCCACTTTTTGAATGTCAAGGGCCTGTGGGTACAACATCAGTACTTACAGAGGAGCAAATGACAACAATGTCTCCAACAGCAGCTGCTGTATCCAAGATAAAACCCGGCATGAAGCTGACAGAGGTAAATGCATCGGAATTTTAACACCCAAAGCACATAATAATAAACCATAGTAGAAACTGGAAATAGGTCTGAGGTAGCACCTTGTGGATAACAAAAAAAAAACAAAACAAAAGGGTCATTGACAGGGTACAATGGACTGCCATTATGGATTTGTAATAGTTACGTAAAGCATTCTGTAGACCAAATTAAGTTTGAGATTATTTTGGTCTTTATTTGATTTAACACCTCATTGTTTGATGACTGCAAATGGACTGCTCTGTTATGAGACTGTATTTCCTGTTGTTGGCTGTTATTTACTTGCTAGTGCTAATTGCTTGTTAAATAGCACTGAACTGTGCTGTCTTAAATCTTGTATATTGATACAGTGTGTCGTCTGTATTTTTAGTTGTACACAGCATATGTGGAGAGCCAGGAACAGCTGCAATTGGAGCGACTGGAGAACAAGCGGGTCAACAAGTATTTAGATGACATTGTGCAGGAAGTGGAAGCAAAAGCCCCCATTCTCAAACGACAAAGGGATGAACATGAGCGTATGCAGAAGTCAGTGGCCAGTCTTTCTACCAAGCTGGAGCAGGCAGTGAAGGTGGGTAATGCTGAAAAGTTGAACTTTTCTTCAATGAAATTTGACTTTCTGTTTCTTTGAATTTTTTATTTTTTTCTTCAGCATTGATACATTTTTGTTTTGTTAGACATTTAATGTGTAAAAAGATATATTTATGGTTCTTTCATTTTCATTTTTACATTTCTCTTTTGAGGAAAAAAGGTTAAAGAATACCGATAATTTGCCTTTCGTAAATGGTTAGTAATAAATACATTCTGCATTTAATACTAACATAATAACAGTAATTGGTCCCCCTCCAATGTATGTTCAGGAGGTGCATCGTCTGCAGAAGGAGGCTGATGAAGCTAACAAGCACTCCTCTGTTCTGGAAAGGGACAACCAGAGATTTGAGCTGCAGCTGGGAGACATGGCTCAGCAGGTGGGTTTATGCTCTTTCCCTCTAGTTAAAAGAATAATTTATTATTTTCATAAAATATCTTTTTTTTTCCTAATTCTAACTGTCTAATTTCTAGGGGTGTAAATCACTAGTTTCATGACGATATGATACTATATCGATTCTTTGGACTACGATACAATATTTGCCGA
>JAPZDV010000021.1:6856150-6882434 GCA_029814665.1 Acanthurus lineatus
AAAGAATAATTTATTATTTTCATAAAATATCTTTTTTTTTCATAATTCTAACTGTCTAATTTCCCTCCTTTGACTTTTCTGCCAGGTGCGTGTGCTGCTGATCGAGCTGGAAGAAGCTCGTGGAAACCACGTGGTTCATGAGGAGGAAGTGAGCTCAGCTGATGTCAGCAGCACATCAGAGGTGATCAGCCAACACCTGGTGACCTTCCGCAGTGTGGAGGAGCTACAGAAGCAGAACCAGCGTCTTCTTGTTGCCCTTAGAGAGCTCAGTGATGCCCAGGAGAAAGAGGAGTTTGAGGCAACTGGCTCTAAGTATGTTAAAATGTGTGCTGATTTACAGCACTCTGAGTCATGAAACTGACTTTATGTTGTTGTTGCTGCTGTTGTTGTCTCACCATTCAAATTAAGTGATAAGTATCTGAATGTCAAGTTTATTAGTCACGAAAACACCTAAAAAGTCCAATGAAGCTAAGTAACATGAACTGTTACAGGCGTGGTGAACTTGAGCAGAGTCTTGATAAAGCCCAAGCTGAGCTGGAGTCCCTGAAGGAGCAGCGCAACCAACAGGTGAAGATGACAGAGTCCATTGTGAGACAGAGGGACATGTACCGTGTGCTTCTAGCTCAGGCGACAGGAGTCAGCTTCCCTCAGCAAGGTAATGACAAAAGATGAACCATGTTATATACTGTTGAGACTAGACAGGCCACCCTGTACACGCACATTTAACCATTATAATTTAGAAGCCAAGCCTTTTGGATTAGTTCAGTTTCAGTGAAGCCTTTATATCACAAGATCACCTATGAAATTGTTCTGTTGTGATTTTTTTCTGTTTAGCTTAACATCCGTGTGTTTTTCTGAAGGTACACCACCTGAGGAGTTCTCCCTGACCTCAACCCCTCGACGCTCGCCAGCAGCCATTCCCGCCACAGGAACACCCACTGCTCTTGTCTCCATGGCAACAGAGTCAGCTGAGGCACTGGAGGCCAAGGCAGCTTTACGACAGGTGAGTGCCATGTCAGCCAGACCACAAGTGTTTCTAAGTAATGTTGCTTTAAAGCCTATTCACTTCAGCACTGCAACACCTGCATACACACACACACATACATAGACCTCATGGTGCATGTCAAGCTGTGAAAGAACATTTTTATCTTAAAAAAAAAAAAGACTTCTGTGAAAAAGATTTCTGTGAAATAGTATTTAGGACGTTGTTACCCCTGCACTGAAAAGCGTAGCTCATTTGTCTGCTACATCCACCACTAGGTGGCAATGTTTCTTTGCTAAAAAATTACCTGTACTAGTTACAACTGAGAAAGATTGAAGTTTATTTTGTTGAAAATCCTCTGATATGAGAGGGTCAGAGTTGGTGTAATGTGTGTTTACTGTCACCCATGAAAACTGCATTTCTTACAAAGTGACTTGGTCTGTCCAGAAAAGTGAAATATGTCTGATTCAATGTGCAGTTGCAGGAAGTGTTTTCTGCCTACAAGACGGAGCGAATGGAAAGTGACAAAACGCTAACTGAACAGAACGACAAGCTTCAGAACCAACTTTCTGACCTCCACTCCCAAAATGCAAAGATAGCCACCCAGCTAGAGTTTGCCTCCAAGAGGTAAGTTTGAAAGTGTGAACAGGAACGGCAAACTCAAAAAACTATTCTAATGTGCCTTTCTAAGTAAAAAAAACACTTGGCCATCACCTCTGCTGGCTTTCTTTACTCTTATTGTTTTTAAAGAATACATAATAGAGTGCATAGGCCACTAATGAGAATGTCTGCGTCAACAATATCAGGTATGAGATGCTGCAGGACAACGTTGAGCGCTACAGGAAAGAAATTGCTTCCCTCAGAGAGACTGGACAAAAGACGGCTGCTGCCGCACAGAAGCATGAGCAGACCATCCACACTTTGAATGAGGATCTAAGAGCCGCCAAAGAAAAACTTGCCTTGTCTGAGGTTTGTGTTCCTTCTAGCAACCCCTTTCTTTTCCATCCTGAGTTTGTCTTCTTTGCATTTTATCATAACTTTATTGATTGTTTGACAGATGTATGAGTCGCAGAACCATCTTGACTTATCTCCATGTGTTTCTCAGGGCCATGCTGAGAGCCTGCGTAAGGAAAGAGACATGCTGAAGTTGGTGGAATCTAGACTGAATCAGGAGAAAGAGACAATCCTTGGCCAGCAGCAGACCCAGAACCTGCTGCTCACCAACCTTCAGACCATCCAGGTAATCTGAGTTTGAAATTTCTGTCTCATTGTTTCTGACAAAATAAATACAGTTTAAAATAATAATAACCTCTCCTATTTTCAGACCACTCTAGAGCGTTCGGAGGCTGATACACGTCAGCGTCTAAACAGTCAGTTGGAGAAGCAGGAGCGAGAGATTTCCCAGCTGCAGAAGAGGCTGGAGCATGAGGTGGAGCAGCGCTACCTGCTCAGCAGAAACCAGGAAGTAAGTGTACAATTAAACACTTGTTCATCTGTTTTTGCTGTTGTACAAGATTGCCCTTCATAACTTCCTTAGTCATGTTCAAAGCTGCTGTGAGATAGTGTTGATCGAAATTGTTAGATGTTTTTATAGAAAAATTAAACACCTTGATCAATCTTAAAATGCCAACTTACACCTTGTAAATAAAAAATGTTAGTCAAGGAAAAACAGACAGATTAATAGTTTGCTCCCTGCTCTTCTCACTGTCATTTTTTCTCATGCAAAGGTCCAGTTGATGGATGCAAAGAGGCAGCTGGAAACACAAGTGGCTTTACATCAGAAGACCAAGGAGCTGCTGAATGCTGCAGAGCTGGAGCTCAATGCCCTCAGGCTGCAGCCAGGCAGCAGTGAAGCACGTCACCCCCTGAGCTCCCCCTCCACGCCTATAATGCGAGGTTTGCCAAAACACATACACACACACACACACACGCACACATAAATACACATATACACATTCAGGCAAATTAAGTAACACAACAGCACAAAACAAAAATAAAATCCATGCAGGTATGCTCCTTTATGTATAGTATTTTAACTGGATGTCATCAAGTGCCATAACCTTAAATTTAAGGTTTTTCTGCATTTTCTGTGTAAATGTCTTTGAAAGTCACATGAATAATAACTTATGGTACAGTTACTGTCTGTGCAATTGTTGTGTGCTACACTGACCAATTACATGCTACTTGCATTTTTGGGAAGGTCATAGGAAAACAAATAAATTGCTTGAATTTTACAGGAGCCTTTTTTTATGGCTGACTGACCCACTTTTACACTTGAACTAATTTTTTTTTTTTTTTAGATATACTCGCTGTGTTTTCACACATATTATTTCTAACAGTTTATGTCACACAAAACCAGTAAAAAGCAAATAAGACGTCTAAGCCACACTCTTTCAAATGTCTGTGGTTTTTAGGCACAAACTCACTTAAATGGTATTTTCATTTGTCCAAAATCCATCCTCCCCTACTGAAATCCCATAATAATTGTACAAATGTCAGTATGCATCACTCATATCTGTCACTGATTCTTCCTGGATGGTCTTCCCTGCAGGTCTGCAGGGTTCAGATCAAGACAGAGAGGACCTGCAGGGCCGTCTGCGGCTGGCTGAAACTCGGGCAGAGGAGCTGGCAGAGAGCCTGAGGGCTTCTACCTCCAACATGGAGCAGTACAGATCCATGGCCCAGAGCCTGGAGGAGTCCCTGGACAAAGAGAAACAGGTGCAAAATACCTCAAACTGCTTGTCTGTGTGACTCTTCTCCAAAAAAAATGAATGAGCTATTTAGTGGGACTCATGTAAATCTGTGTTACATCTATGCACCTGTAGTATTTATTTGACAGTGAGTGCTGACTCACTGTAGCTTTGAAAATCATTTGAGGTAACATTGCAAATAAGGAAGTTTTGGTGGATACAGTTGTTGTAAATTTCATATCGCATATCTGACCAGGTAACAGAGCAGGCACGCTCATCCATTGAAGCTCGTATGAAGGAGGCTGAGCAGCAGCGTCACAGGCTGGAAGAGAAGCTTTTGGAAGCAGAGAAAGAGAAAGAAGACTTGGTGGAACAGCAGAGGAGAACACAGGCCTCTCTGGAGGAACAGGTATTAAATCAAAACCTGTTAATTAAGTCATTTTTAAACATCATCAAAAGGCTGTAGATATTTTCTGTGCATTTTTAGTGTGTTTTGATTTATTATCACACAAGTAAGGAAAACTGTTTTATCAGATTAACAGTCTCAAGAGAAGTCTCAGCAGTGCCCAGGCAGAGCACCAGGCGGCGCAACAGCGAGTTGCAGTAGCTGAAGCCCAGCAACAGCAAGCTCTACAAGACAGCCAAGAGCAAGTAAGCAGCCATTATAAAATTTGATTAAGATCATGATATTTTATCCAATATTATCTTTTGGAATGTTTTAGTGAAAACTAATGCAGGTAACTTTTAATCTAATTGAAATCAATAGATCTAATTCCCATTGTTATTTGGTTTCTGTCCTGTAACACCTCTTAGATAAAGCTTCCACAGAAGAAGCTGCCTCTCATTGTTTTTCCCTATAAAATTTGATAAAATGTAAATCTCACATGTCCCTTTGTACACCTATTTTACTTTAATAGAGAGCATAGGTTTACTACATCTTTATCATTCTGTCAAGTTCAAATTGGTTTCTCTTCTTTGCATACATCTATGAGGGATAATTCCACTGCTTTTCCTTGCAAGTCCAACTTTCACAGCAAAACAATATTGATCTTAAGCGGATGTGACAAAGAAATTTGCCCGATATGGGATTAATAAAGTCTCTCTTATCTTACCTTATCTAAATGCCAAGGTTAGCCTATCAGAGGCAGAGTAGGGTGGATCTCGTTAGGAAAAGCAGTTCTATCCTTAATGATGTCTCTCAAAGTGACTACAAAGCAAATTAATGCATCATGTAATGTTCAGTAACAGCAATTTCTGTGTTTCTTATGCACCTAATAAAACTTATAACTAGATGGCTCGGACAGTAAAAACACTCAAGTGACCTTTTATTAATATTTTCTTCACCAATTCCAAGGCTAAGCTGGCCGCCGAAGCACAAGATAAATATGAGCGGGAGATGATGCTGCATGCAGCAGATGTGGAGGCCCTTCAGGCTGCGAAGGCTCAGGCCTTGCAGGCCAACGAGCTGAGACACCAGCTGGAGGAGAGAGCCCAGAGGATGAACGCTGAGCTCCTGGAGGCCAGGGTCTCCTGGGAGGAGCAGGAAAAGATCCTCAAGGTTGGTTATCAAAAGGATTTCAGAGATGTATAGATGATGACCAGACAGAATGAATGATGAAAACATGGGACATTTCTTGTACTGTCAAATTGAACGTTGGGAGCTTAACAATGACAATTTATTTTAGGTCACTTTGACCATATTTTAGAGTGTTTATGATTTTTAAGTCAAAACTCTTAGGAATAATCATTAAGAAAATGGCATTAAGCTTCAGATCTTAATTTCTTTGATCATAACATAGGAGGAGATGTCCAAGTTGGAGAGCCACAGTGAAGAGCTGCAGAGACAGAACACCCTTCTGCACGAGCAGATCCAGACGATGAGCAGCAAGATGGCTGACAATTTGCAACGTGCTGCCAGTGAGAGTCCATTGAACATCTCCTTGACTGAAGAGGGCAAATCACAAGACCAAGTTCTGGAGATTCTCAGGTAAAGAATGTTTTGTCTTAAATCACACAATCCTTTCCTGTGCGTGATGAATCTTGCAAATAAGATTGTCTATGCTCTTCACTATACCAGTAAGCTTGTCTGTTTTCCATCACAGGTTTGTGCGTCGAGAGAAGGAGATAGCAGAGTCTCGTTTTGAGGTTGCCCAAGGGGAGAGTTTGCGTTACCGCCTGCGTGTGGAGCACCTGGAACGAGAGCTGAAAGAGGTTCAGGACAGCTTGAGTGCCACAAAGGAGAGGATGCAGGTTTGTGTTTATTCCCCGTTTATTGCTACAACCTCCAATTTTTTTCAACTTAGATTTTAGCATCTCAGGATAGTGCAAATATTTTGTTGTTTTCTTTTATACTCCCATCCACCAAAAAAACTTACCTGTTTGTTTTTACACCCATTTGCTAAGCTAAATAATAGGGAGATTGAGATTCTTGTTTCTCAGATGGTTTATTCTTTGTATGGAAATCTTCTATTGGTTCATCTTTCTCCTCATCATAGTGAGGTCAAAGTCATTTAACTGATTGAAAAAGGCTAGGATCACAAGAACTCAAGCCCAAAGATATCTGACTCCAAGTCCAATAATGTCTCACGAAGGTGACTGCAAAGACCCTTGCTCAGCATGATGAGCTGATGAAGAAGACAGAAACAATGAGCATCCTGATGGAGACCAACAAGATGCTGAGAGGGGAGAAAGACAAGCTGGAGCAAGAGCTCCAGCAAACCCAAGCCAAGGTATCAGTTGCTTTTTTCTAAAAGCAAATACAGTCAATGCATTGAATGTGATGTGCACTCCTTAGGTACGCTGTGCCCAAATACCTGTTACATTTCTTAGAATTATTCCTATGTGAACATCCCACTTCAGATGTTTCAGCTCCTCTTCTGTGTGCTTCAGGTACAAAAGCTGGAGTCAGACATCATGCCACTGCAGCAGGCAAACTCTGAGCTGAGTGAGAAAAGTGGCATGCTGCAGGCGGAGAAGAAGTTACTGGAAGAGGAGATCAAGCGCTGGAAAGCTCGGACCCAGGTCAGTGGGAAGACAACAAAAACTTAGTGTTGAGTAATGCTGTGGTGTTGTAGCTTTTCACACTACAAACACACAACATCTTCTCTTGTTCTTTTAGCATTTAGTGAGCCAGCAAAAAGATTCAGATCCAGAGGAGTATAAACGTCTGCACTCTGAGAAAGAGACACATCTTAAACGCATTCAGCAGCTCAATGAGGAGAGCACCAGACTTAAAGCAGAGGTGGCCAGGTAAACAATTACAAATGTAATCATAAAGTTTTTATTGAGCAAGATATTTAGTTTATACTTTCTCCCTGTATATCCTACCTCTTTTACAAATTTAATTTCTTTCTATAGGACCAACAATCTAACAGCATCGCTTCAAAGCCAGATACAGAACTTGAGAGAAAATTTGAGTAAGATATCTGATGAGCGGACTACACTGAAGAGGGACATCGAGACCAAGAACCAGGAACTCCAGGAGAAGATGCGAACTGTCACCCAGGTCAAAAAGATTGGACGTCGCTACAAGACTCAGTATGATGAACTCAAGGTAGAACACGACAAGGTGAGGGCTCTGTATCCTTACGGTCTTCATCTGTAATCCTGTGCTTGAAATGAAATGTGCATGGTTATATTTTATGTCTCAGTTTTGAAAGAAGCCTAAAGCCAACCCCACATTGTGTTGATCTGAGCATAGTTCATCTCCTATACTTTATTTCCTCCAGATGGTTGCTGAGGCTGCAGCAGTTCCATCCCAAGACGAGGAGGCTCGTCAAGCCTCAGCTCAGGAGCTGCAGAGCCTCCGAGATTCCTTGAGCCAGGCTGAAGCAAAGACCAGAGAGCTGGAAGCACAGCTAGAGAACGTCAACAAGGTTAAACACCACAAGAACCTGCCAAAGCCTTTACTTTGACTTCACTTTGTAGTTACGCTTGTGTTCATCCCAGCTTTCTCTCAGGGAGGATTACATACTTATCATGCACTGTGATCAGACTGCACAGTTTCTAAATTTACGGTTTACACTACTGCAAAGATATTCTAGAAATAGCCTGGACATTACACTAAACAAGTTTGTCTTTTTTAAATACACACATTCATTAGAGTCATGTCTTCCAAATGTGCAACAGGTGGTTACAGAGCGTGAGACTGAAGGACGCAATGCCCAGGAACAGTCGTCCAGGCTGCAGACAGAGTTGACCAGACTGAGGCAGGAGCTTCAGGATAAAGTTTCTCAGGAGGACACGCTGAGACAGCAAATGACTGAGAAGGAGGAGAAGACCAGGAAGGCCATCGTTTATGCTAAGCAGAAGATCAGCCAGCTCATAGGTGAGAGTGTTTCTTCATTATTATAACCGCTGGACCTACAACAGGTTTCTTATTTTTTAGATCCCCTTACTTGTTTTTATTTTTTTGTCTTAGTTTTGCTTGTTTGTGTTATTGAACGTCAGTCCTAATTATAAAACCTTAATTTTTGTTGAGGCACCAAAAACCAACTGCAGAAGGAAAATGACGAGCTAAAGCAGCAGCGCGACGAGCTGGAGGTGCGAGTGAGCGCCCTCAAGTCTCAGTACGAAGGCCGCCTGAGTCGACAGGAGAGAGAGCTGAGAGACCTGCGTGGCCAACAGGAGAGACAAGAACAGAGAGATGAGCCACCTGAGGCTGGTCCCAGCAAGGTGACAGTTTTAACGAGCCAGACCTTTTCAGGTTTAAGTTTTAGATGTAAACAACAGGTAAACTGTGAAGAGTGTATGACTACATCATCATATGGGACAACTGCTCCTTAATGGGCAATGTCTTGAAAACATAAAACAGAGATAAAATACATAAAAAGAATGTCAGGTGACATTGTTACTGCCAGCAGTATCATGGCTCCCCCTGAACTTGTTGAGCTCCATTATGACTTTCTGTCTTTATTTTCAGACCCAGGAGCAGCAGAGGAGCACAGAAGCGAGACAGATCAGTCTGAAGACAACACCAGCTGCTGACAGGGGCAGGTATGACAAACAACCCATAAAAATTCATATTGTTTTTGAGTTTACACTGCAAAGCAGTGTGCATACGTAGAAGTGAACAGATTATACCTTTTCCCTGCATTTCTGAGATGTCTGCAGGAAATCTACCCTGACCTGTCTATGTCTTTCTTAAATGTACATAAGCAGAGTCATTATTCATGTACTGATCTTTGTCTCGGGCAGTGCCAGCACATCTGAGCCTCCAACTGCCAACATAAAGCCAACACCGGTTGTGGCCACAGCCAGCAAGCAGCCTGTCAATCCAGGAAACAAACCCACTCCAAGAGCAAGCATCAGGCCCATGATCACCCCAGCTACTGTACCCACCCCAACACCAACAGCCACTGTCATGCCCACCACACAGGTGGAGACCCAGGAAGGTAAGGAACTGCAAAGCTTCATATATTTGCTTTTAATGTAGGACACCAACCTTAGGATTATTAGCCCTAAATATGAGTTTAAAAAAGACAAATGCTTTCTACTAACTGAAACCCCTTTACAGCCATGCAGTCCACTGAAGGACCACCAGTGGAGCATGTGACTGTGTACGGCAGTGCCAGCGGCTCAGTGCGCTCTGCCAGCCCCAATGTGCAGACCACTTTAGCCAGCCCCATGCTGACTGTGCAGCAGACCCAGACGCAGGCCACAGCTTTTGTCCAACCAACTCAGCAACAGAGCATGACCCATGCAGAGCCAGCCAATCAGGAACCACCACCTGTGGTCATTGAGGCTACGCCTAGCTCACAGGTGGAATGGCCTTCAACATCCTCCATGTCCTCTGTGTTTGGGACTGGTAAGAAGCCGAAGTCTTTAAAGTTTAGATGAGTTTAGTTAAATATAGAAGAGCAATATAATTTAATGACTTAGTTGTATGTTAGGATGATGTTGGATTGAAGATGAGCATTGTAGAGAGACACAGCCTAGACACATCAGCATATTATAATGAACTAGCAACACTGGATTTAACACTGAGGCAGGCTCATTTTGGTTAAATGTGGTGTTAAAAGACTTTTATTGGAAACACAAAATTTTAGATTGAGTCTTAGAAGTTGAGGAACCAATACAGATAAATCCATTTTGTGCACTTGCTGCTACAAAATAAACAATGATAGACGAGGGTTGACAGTGCTGGTAGAACAAGTTACACTCACTCTCCATTTGAATTATATTTTGCTGTTTTTAATAATGTTTTGAAAACACCATATTTAATATGTGGTAGGTTTTCAAAGTTTTATTCTTGCCTAGGTATCAAACAACATCCATGTCTCATTTGTAGTTGCAGCCACACCAGGAACCTCCTCCATGTCCAAGAGGCCTCGCGAGGAGGAAGAGAGCTCCACGTTGGTCACTGATACAGAATCCACCCAGGAGGATACTTCCAGGGCTCCTATACCCAAGAAGCTACGCATCATCCAAAGAGTGGATCCAGAGGTAAAGGAGGGGGGTTACATAGAAGAGCTTATGACGTGTTTTCCTTACTTTAATGATCTGAAAATGTGTACAGTTATGTTGTAGATGTCATGTTAATGTTGTCTTATCTCCTCAGGAGGAGGTTTTGGTGGAAGACAGTGCTGAGGCTGAGGGGGTTGTGCCAACTGACAGTGACGGTGCAGAAGCAAGCCAGGTCAGCCATATCCCTTAATTGATATTCATTTTCAAAGTCTTCCTTGCAGTGGTAAGATTACCAGCATGTCTCAATTATTAACACTTCCCTGAAATACAGGGCGTTGCAAAGAGAAATTTCAGTCATAGATGACAGTAATCTCCGTAGCCTATGGAAAGAATACATATACTGCAAACTTTTAACATGCTACCAACTGCATTTTGACCAGCTGCTGCTCATTCTTGTAGATACAACATGAAATGCTATGTCACGGGTAACAAGTGCCAATTACAGTATAACTAGCGTCAAAGTAGTTAAAGCAGAATTAATGCGGTAAAATCTGGTTGGCAATATATGTAACACACCTTTTGCTCAGAGGATATTTTTGGTTAAGGGTGCAGAATATATGTTAATTATGTTGGCCATTGTTTCACCCTGCAGACTGAGGAGTTTGCTGCACTGGAGGAAGGAGATGAGGGTGTAGCCTCACAGTCTGTCTCCACGGATCAAGAGGTTACCCTGAGTCAAAGTGACACCACTGACCAGCTGACTCAGGAAGTAATTGTCATAGTAACGGACACAGAGAGTGATGAGGACCAGGAAGAGGAGGAAGAAGAAGAAGAGGAGCAGGTAAAGAGTTTCTGTTGCGCATTTTAAAAGGCATAGTGCCATTGAACGGCAATTGTAAAAAATTTTCATTCCAAAATGTGTTTTCTGCCACTTATGATATGACCACTGCTTAATGTAGGACTATGATGAGGAAGAAGAAGAGGAAGAAGACGAGGAAGAAGACGAGGAGGATGAGGAGGAAGATGATGGAGAAATGGGGGAGGAAGGAGAGGACAGTAACGAGGGCAGCGGCGACGGCAACGAGGCTTATGAAGGAGACGACACAGAGGTTCGATTACCTGTCACACACAGTGCACTCACAGTCACAACTCTGACCTTAAACGTGTCCTCACCCACACAGTTTTCACTTCCAGTACACCATGTTAACCCTTCCCACACTTACTGTCAGAGATTTATGCTCTCAGCCCACAGACTCAGTTTTTCCATACCGTCTTGCTTCAGTGTCATTTGCAATTTACCCCTGTGTCGTAACTTTCTGTCTGCATGAAAGCAGAGTGTGTGTTGACTTTAGTTGTTTACCTTTTTACTCTCTTCGTGGTTGCACATGTTCGGTCGGATGAGTCAGTGTCTGTAAAGAGACAGCAAACGGTCCTTAACTTCTAATCAGCATGCGTAAAAGTTGTTTCAAGTGGGCAAGGCGTGTACCATTGTCCAGTGTTTTTAACAGATTATTTTGGAGGCAGTCATGAGAAGAAAAGAGGTCATACTGGCTGCAACAATAACTGAAGTTTATAATCCTAACATAAACATAAACAGCTCTGCCTACTAGAGTACTGTGAGACATTTTAGACAAATCAGGTCATTCACAGCAGATAGTTTTAATTTTCACTGGTCCCTGTATCATTTAAACCTGTGGAAGGTAAAGAAGCAATAGGATTCAGAGATGATCAAGTCTTTGATGAAATATAACTTTGATTTAATAAAACATTATGACAGCTGCAACAAAAAAATAACACTCATCAAGTATGCTGTCACAACACTTAAATTATTGGGTTAGTCTAGTAATCAAATTTAGACCTTAAATTTAAACCCAACAAATGTTTGTTCTGTGTTTCCCAAAAAATGAGAAAAAATGTAGATTCTCTATGGATCAACATTTTAACTAATATGTATGAAAGTATACAAGTGTTTTTACTCAGAATCTTTAGCCTTTTCTAAGGATAATTTTCGTTCTCTATAGGAGAAGAAAATGAATCACAATGAACATTTGGTGCTCCGCCAATAAATCCTGGCATCTAAATTGTGTGGGAACCTTCCTATAACTTGTTTCCTCTAGCTCTGCCCAACTCCTGCTTTCCTTTTCCACTCATCGTTACCGCAGCTTCTCTTTGATTTAACTTTTTTATTTTACCCTGTTTAACTTTTTAAAATTCTGCTGGTTGTTTTTCTCCTCTTTCACCACCCATATTCCTTAGTATTTCCTTTTGTTCTTTCCTTTCTCAGGGGGCTGATGTAACAGACCCGGGCACGGAGACAGAGGAGAGTTTGGGGGCGTCTGACTCCACCCAGAGGCCAGCAGATTCCCAGACACCCAGCTGTAAGATCCAGGAAACCCCGTCAAATGCGCATACGTAGATCCACCTCACATTCCCCACATGCACTCACGCACTTTCCGGCCATCCAATTACTTATCTGACACTCCACGATGACTGAGAGAGATGTAATATGTTGTTGTCTGTCTGAGGGGAAGAGTGGTACAAGTGGTGGCCAAAAAGAAGGTCATGTCCAACTAGGACACATAAAGGTTTCTTTACTTCGAAAATGAAAGAAAGGATGAAAAGTCTTTGCTCATGTTGTAGCATTACACCAGTGGGGAGACATTATACAGGTGGGGGGGGGGTCATGAAAATGTTACTTTAAAAGTGTGCAACACATTTTCAATGCCTTTCTGCTCCAGTTCTATAAATTCACCTCTTTAACTTAAATGCATCTTTTTAACAGTAGTCCTGGCAGTTTTTCCTAAACCTGCAAAAATCTTACCAACATTTTCACTTTTAGATACTTTCAACTGTTCACTTGGTTTTGACTTTAAACTTGATTTGTGCTGTTTTAAAACCTTACAAGTCTCTGGCCTCTTTAGCTTATAAACAGTTGAACAAAGGCCAGGTTAGTTGTTGTTTGACAAGTTTTGTTAACAATGGCTCTGTTCCAGTGTGTGTTTGAAATAAAAATGGATCTCTGTTGTTTTAGTTGAGGTCAGCACATTGGAGGCCTACCCAACAGAACAATCAATTACAAGGAGACCAACACACCAGCTGCCACCTCGCCTGAACATCCACCCAGCCCCAACTTCAGAACTGGGACCACCAGCTCAGGCTCAGGTATTAAAACTAACCTGCACTTGATGGGGAAAAGTATGAATAAATGATTGTTTATTGGTTGTTTTTGTTAAAAAAAAGTATCAATCCTTTATTATTTATTAATGTACTTTGCACAGAAGTAATCTTTTTATATCAAATCTATCTGATCACATGCCCTTTTAATCAGTCTGTTAATTGTAACTTCACAGCGTATTCCTGGTCGTCGAGTCCCTCAGCTCACTCCCGGGGTGTCAGGCAGTGCTGTAAGTCCTCTAGAATCACAGAACATCTGCTAATGTTACAGTCACTACAACATGTGTAAAAATGTTATTGAGAAACTTTTTCTCTGGTGCTTCTGAGTGTGTTTGTAACACAAACGTTCTGCTGATGCTTCCTCTGCAGCAGCACTTCTTTGATGATGACGACAGGATGGTCCCAAGCACTCCCACTCTGGTGGTACCACATCGCTCCGATGGTTTTGACCAGGCCATCCAGTAAGTGTCACCCAACACAGATACACAGAACAGGAAGTCAAAATGCCTGGGTACCATTTGAAATTTTTATTTCCTTTTAGTGACAAAACCAGTAGTAATACAGCCCACGGTTAAATATTATTGATTTAAGGAGTCTTTGATCATGGAACACATTTTTTATTATTTTTAAGGGTAATTGTGGCAGACATGACATTTAAATTTTGAGGTTTAACATTAAATTTCTGTATGTTTTTACATGTTTTATTTTTTCATACAGATGTCTTTTTAATTTTACATTCAGAAGCTTAAGTATATTATATTATTTTTACAAACCTGAAACACCTCACATCTTAGGGACTAGTGATAAGGACTCCTATCACTTTGCTGATTCATGGATGTCATAATTTTTTTGGTTTGTTTGTCAGTTCTCCCCAAGTGGCAGGCGTGCCTCGCTTCAGGTTTGGTCCTTCAGAGGACACGCCACAAACAAGTTCCTCCTCGCACTCTGACCTGGGTCAGCTTGCATCACAAGGAGGTACTCTGCTAAACATTTTGTCAGAGTTACAGTTTAAGTAAAACAGCAAATTGCAATAGAATAAATGTTTTTGGAGAATGTAAAAGCCTTTTTTTCTTGTCCTCAGGTCTCGGGATGTATGATAGCCCCTTGTTCTTAGCAAGTCATGAAGAGGATTCTGGTGGACGCAGCGTTCCCACCACAGCGCTACAAGTTGCAGCACCAGGTATGTATCTGCTGCTCTGCCTGACGTGATGACGGGATCTGTTCAGTTTATCAGCACACCCAACCTTTGTGACAGCACACTCAACACACTCTACAGTTTCAGAAAATAGTCAGTAAGCAGAGTGGAATTTTTTTTTTTTTTTTAGATTGCAGACGGACAGAATGTGCTATCAAATATTACAACAAAATCAGTCAGTCAGTCTTGTTTTTATGTTTTTCCTTCCAGTAAATGTCTTCTCAGAGGTGCCGCAATCTGACACTACTTAGCACTCCTCTCAGTCAGTTCCTATGGTTAGCACGTCCACACCGGGCCTGGTTGTGCCAGGAACAGCCAGCACAGGGGAGGACAGAGACGACGTCTTCCTGGAGCCAGACACTGATAGGTATACTGCTGTTAGTTTTCAGACCTCTGGTTCTTCATTCAACAGGCTTTTCCCTCTGCCCTTTAAGGTAACATCATGTACCAACTAGTGTTTTGTTGGATTTGGCACCCCTACTTTCTGAGTGCAACACCACCGTTGTAGATACTAATCCCCAGTTTCTCTATCAGTTTTAGCGTACATGCTAATTTCATTCAAAACTCCGCTGTATCTTAACAATTTTAAGTCCTCAAAACATATATCTTGAGTTAAACAGGCATGCTAAGATGTTTTTTGCTGGGCACAGCTAGTTTGCAAAGCCTTTACACACGGCTCAAAACAGCAGCATGTGAAGCTCACCTGACATGAACCAGAGACAATATGCTGCCCACACCTGGCTGTAACATTCATTGGCTAAAATTCTGGAAATTGGCTGATTTGGCTTAGGATCAAGAACAAGTGAGTCAACGAGTCTGCGGACACATCCAAACATCGAGCAAGTGATACATAACAAGCCAGTTAATATCACTTGCTAGTCCCAAAGCACAAAGTCCACCTTGACATTTGTCCTGAAGCCTCTTATTTTGCAAAACTTCTTACTGTGACTGAAAGCCAGTCTGACATTTGCTCTTGTCTCACACTCAGTCACTCTCTATTTTCTTCCCTGTCTGCATCCTTCTCACTTTGCCTCTGTCATGACATCCACAGACACAATGTAAACACTGGGACCTTAAGTAGCAGCAGTATCACCCTAACAGATGCTACATGGCTAAAGGAGTTAACTAGCAAATATAGGAGCAGAAGTCACAGGTTACTTCAAAAAGCCATGTGAATCCAAGAGTGACTGACACAGAGACATCATTCACAGTTCTATTACAAGTTATATGTATTATTGACAGCTGAATTAAATTAAAATTCTACTGATGGTAGAAATAAGAAAATTTATTTAAAAAAAAGTGAATCTTGTGATTTTTGTTATCCTGCTGGTAATTCACTGCAGATATATGTATGATGTGATCCCATGCATGTTGTGTGTTGGTATGTTTTTTCCAGGTCCAGTGCAGAGGTGTCAGTGGATGCAGCAATCTCCCAGGGAGATATAGAGGAGTCCAGCCAGCCGTCTGATAAGGCCAGCCTCCCCTCCACCAGTCAGGAGCCCTCCTCTAGCTCTGCAGGTACAGAAGAGATCCCTGCTGTGAATGACTGATTTTTTTATCTTTTATTTACCTCTTTATGTATCATGGTTGTTCTGTTCTGATTGCAGTGTTGTGTTTTTTTCCAGATACAAGCAGTGCTCCACCTAAACCCTCGAGACCTGGACCCAGCAGACAGCTGCAGCGCTGGCCAGAAAACCGTGGCGGCCGCATGAAGAGAGGAGGTAACGAGTGAAAGCACACACAACCTGGATATTAATGGAGCTAATATTGCTCATTAATGTGAAGCTGTTCCAGGTTCTTAATAGTCTCATGCTTTGCTAGTTTAAGCTGATACAACAAGATGGTAAAAAAAAAAGTTGTAAGAGGCATTGAAGTCTCTTTACGGTGCATCTGGTTAATTTTGTATCTTCAATGAAAGAATATAAACATTTGATTTTGATATGACATTTTGAATGTCACCTGAAGTAGTGACAGAATGATGCTTCAAAACCTGTATATACTCTCCAAGAGAATAATGATTTTCAATCATCTCTCTTCTGTCAAATTAAGGCCTGAAATGCTGACATTCTTAAATATCAGTGTTTCAAATATATCACTGTCTATCTTTATCTTTATATTTGTAAGAAAAATTGTGCAGCTTAAAGTCGGTAGTATTTCATGTGGTCTGCTTGACATGACTTCAATAAACAACAGACTTACACTTACAAAACATTTTTGACATTTTTTTATTTTAAATCAGATATACAATGACATATTTCCAGTTTGATGTTTCAGACTCATAAAAAAATTAGAAATGAAGTATTGTTATTCCTCTTTAATATATTTTGCAAGTTCCTGAAAAACAGTTGCAAATCAACTTAAATTGATTCCTTATTTGCTACATCATTATGTGAGTTACCTGCAGTGCAACATGGGTTTTGGCGGCCATGCATGTATTTGTCCTCACAATTTCTAAGTGATGGCAGGTTCTGAAGTCGTATACTATAGTCATGATGTGCAAACAAAACAACTGTGTCATTTTATTTACCAGTCAAAGAATTTGATGAATCTAAGTTTGCTATAATTCAGGTTAATGTTGATAAGAAAACAGAAGAAACACTGTCATCTTTTAAATGCAAGACACATTTTTACAGCCACTGTACAGAGTTTTTACATCAGTAAAGCAGGCTTTGTTTAAAAAAAAATATTTCTCTCTCTCAACAGGTCAGTTTCCCTCTCGAGGTGTACACGGGAGACGATTTGCAAGATGAAGCACTAATGAGAAAACAGGAGAACCGTGACCGGAGAACTTGTCATTCCTGTCAGAGACATATTTTTTAATCAGAGTGTTCTAATTCTTTTTTCAGCTGAGATAATGTTCACTTGTTCTGAAGCCTGCTTTTTGTTTTGCTTTTGTTTTTTAATGTGCATGTAAAGTACCTTTGTTATTCAGTTTATGCTGGAGCAATGTGTTTTATGAAGAATGTAATAAACTTTAAAATTGTGAGAAAAACACATCTTTCTTCAATCAGACTTTCTTTGGGCATTTGAAGACGTTGTTGCTCTGCGGCAAAGCGTTGGCTGGAGGTGCAGCGATAACAGGACGTTCGCGGTCCATCCTCACATTGTAGGATTTGGCTGTGGAAAAAAAAAAGTATTGAGTTCATTAAATATCTGAATTAATGCTTATGTATGTATTTTTTGGATGTATTTTTTTTTCTTTTGTTATTTTAATTATAGGGAACATGAACATGCATCTTCAGTCTGCTCAAAAACTTGACAGCTTTTGGTGACAGCAGGACATGGATGCAAAGCGTGGTGTTTCATTAAAATCTAGTCAGACTCCTGGCGTGACTCGTCTACTATCAGCTTTAAACTGAGTGAATTATTTAACTATGACAGAAATGACAGGATTCCTTTGAATGAACTCTAGGTATCAACAGAAAAGTGAAATCTCCTACTACGGTTTTTCAATGTAAACTTCATTCATAGGTAAATGGACTCCACCCTTAATGACCTTCACATTTGTCTGAACCCCCACCCCACCCTGACAGGAACACACCCAGACACATGTGGTCCTTGTTAGGCATGTCAGACACTGTGTGAATGAGTGTAACAAATGTGTTGCAGAGAGAAAATAAAGGAAGTTTTGTTCTTCGAATATGAGCAGGTGTGAAGGAAGAGATGTAAGCAGTGTTTATAACCTGGTATTTGTGTGGGGATCTAAAATCAGAAGATTAGTTTCTTTCAAAGTAATGACATCATAAATTCAGGTGTTGATGTTTAGAACTCAGAGCTTGAAACTATGTTTTGTTTTCTAACAGAATTCCTTTGTACCACAGTTATTGTAAAGAAGAGATATGACTTACATCTCGAGAAGACGTAGTATTTGTATCCATCTGCTTCTCTGCTGCTTGGGACAGACACAGCGGCCGTGATGGTGGAGGGGAATCCCTTCCAGGACTTACGGATGTTGATGACTGGCCCAAGAGCAGAAACTGAGAGAAGGAAAGAAATGAATGGAAAATGAAAAGATCGTTATGTAAGATTATGTACTCCTCTGTTATAATGTTTTTGCACATTTGTTAGGTTTGACATTTTTCTGGTACCCTCACAGCCCTTCAACAGTTGCAGCCCCGTAAACGAAACGCATGCAATCTATTTCCACTCGACAATAATTTACAAGATGGACCTAACTGCCCCTCACACCCACAAAAGCATGACTCACTCTTTCAGAGAACTGTGTGTGTTGTAACTCAAATAAAAACATGTTTATGTGCGTTAGAGCATTGGTTCAAATGCTCAGCAGAGACCCAGCGCACTGACTCATCACAGTCACATTCATGCAGGACCACAGACATGAGGACAAATAAAATGATATCAGTGTCACTGTTCAGATGAATTAACGCAACACATCAAAATATATTTCTTGTCATTAATATGGTTGAAGTACCTGCTTGTCGAGCCACTCGGTTGCGGATGGTGTAAACATACTGGTTCCTACTGCCACATGTTGGACTGGTGCCAAACTGGTATGAATATTTCTGGACCAGTCCCCCTAAAAGAACCAGTCAGGAGTGTATTTCAGTATGTATTCATTTAGAACATCAGTATGATGAAGTATTTCATTAATATTAATCAAATACATTTCTTTACACGGAGTACAAAGTCCAATATCACAAAAACGACAAGAACAGCAGCTGATCACCTCTCTTGAAGAAGTAAACTGACTCTCTCCTTCCCCGGTACTGAGGCACAGACAGAGCAGCTGTGATGTGGCCCTGAAGGCCGTCAAAGCCTGTCCGAATGAGCTTTGGATAGCCGGTGTCCAAAGCATCATTTTCAAATCTCCAATACTGGTTTCCCTGCAAAGATCACAAACAAAAGATTAAACATCATGCAACTAAAATACATCTGCACAGCATGTTAAAAAGTGAGATTATTTGAGAGGGTTGAAATGGGAATGAGAGATGAAGTAGAGACGAGATTGTGTTTTTTAAAAAAGGGTCACATTCATTGAATCACTCACATTCAGATTTTTCAAATATACTCATTGTTTTTAAGTGAGGGGAAATCAATGTACCTTTAATATGTATGTTTTGCCCTGGCAGTTGCAGCGGGTGAACACAGTGTCGATGGGGGAGGGGACACCCCACACCTGTGTGATGCCACGAGCCGGACCAGGAACTCTGTTTCTGTCCAGAAACCAGAAGTAGTGCCCTAGAAGAAAGAATATTGATGCATAAGAACAGTCCATATGCACAAAACATCATACCATCAGAGTCTTTCATAACTTTTAACCATTATGGTTATATACATTGTTTATTTGCGTTCAGTATATTATTCAGATCTCCTCTTTTTCTCCACTGCTCACTTAAATGTTTCTGATATTTGACTTGAAGCATGAAACTGTTCTTATATTTCATGTCTGTGAATGCAGTCAGTATCAGCCGCCTGGTTTGCACCAACCTCTGAAAACCACAACAGTGCCGTTCCTCAGTGTAGTGACTGCACTGACTGGACGCCCACTGCACAGATTTGTATCATTGCCGTCATCTGGGAAAAAGGACATATTTGTGAGAAAACCATCTGTTTGAATAAACAAGCAATAAAGAAAGAAAGCATGCAATCACAGAGTGTGTAAGTCTAAATATAATGTTGCGCTCCAGGAGCTGCAAGGACTTTGAATGCATTAAGAACTTATATTTTGTCCATTTGTTAAAGAAGCTGAGCTTTTTTTCCCCCCATTTCAAAAGGCTGTTTCATTTATAGAGTGGGAAAACAGCCACATCTATCACCTAATATAGTGCTGCTACACTTTGAAGGAGGCTCTGCTGACCCAGAGGCGCAATGAAAAAATATCCGAGCTCATAAAGAAGGCTGAGAGCAAAAACAAGAAGCCTCGAGTTTTACAATAACTCATGTAAAATAAATGAGATTTTTAGCAGAGTCTGCGAGGGAAAGAAATTTTTAACTCTTGTGCTGAAGTTTACCCTCTCCTGTCACAGAAAGAATCTTTTAGACATTTTGTTTCCTATGGATGCTGTGTTGACAAGCAGACCCGATGATAAAAGCATTTGTTACCTGCTTGGTAGTCTCTAGAATTGTCTATGTTAGGAGTTTGTGCATTTTCCAGAGGCTTGGCCTCAGGTCTTGTGCCGGGTTTGGCCAGTGCTGGTCTAACTGGCAGTGGCTTGTGTGGCTCAGGTCTGTCCTGGGGTTTTGGGGTGGCGTCAGGTGATGTGGGTTTGGTTGGAACTGGGGTGACTTTTAGTTGATTGGCTGTAGTTGCTTCTGGTGCAGCATCATCCTTCGCTGCATCTGTGGACGTGGGGATCTTGGTTGTTAGAGCATCAAGCTCTGACCCCGCAGGAGAAACACTGGTGGAAGGATCTTCAGCATCTGGGTGGACGGGGTCTTTTGTGACGACCTCTGCATTAATCTCAGTATCATCTGGACTGGGCTTTGAAGTGCTTGCCTCTGGGATGGGTGTTGAGTCCAGTGTTGATGAGGCAGGTACGGTGGTGACCTGAGAGTTTTCCTGGCCTGGGGAGGAGTCTGTGGATACTGGAGCCACAGATGGGAAGGAGGCTGTGGTTGCATCCTCTGGCATGTCAGTAGGGGCCATAGATGAATCTGTTTTCTGTGCCTCAGGAAAAACGTCAGCCTCAGGCTTTGCTTCTGCTTGCTCTGGCACACTGAGCTCTGGGGTGTTGGCTGTAGGTGAAAGCTCTGTTTTGGGTGCCGATGTTGCAGTAGGCTGGCTGGAGACCAGCTCAGCTTCTGGTGTGGGTTGAGTCGTTCCTGAGTCAGATGAGCTGGTACTATCACTGGCATCTGGAGGAGGAAAAACATGATTGTGAATCTTACATTTGAATTGAATTTATTCAGAGCAAAGGAGAATATTAATAAATTATCCAATAAATGACAGCATGGACTGCATTTATGTAGAGTACAGAGCACTTTTCTAGTTGTTTGCCCACTCAAAGAGCTTTTACAGTACAAGTCAGCACTCAGTCCTGCAGTCATACACAAACAGCAGTTGTTAACCTGCTTATCAGGCACACACACACACATGAAAGAGCTGTTGGGAGACATTGCAACATGCAGACTGGAGAAATCAGGGCCTGGTCGGCAACGGATGGTAAGGTAAAAGAAAAAACTTCAAAGAGCACAGTGAATGAGTGACCACACTAACATGGCACAAACCTGGAGCGTGCACAGTTCAATGACAGGTAAAGGACATATGCTAAGTAGAGGGAATCTCTTTTGGAAGAAGAATTTTGAGAAATAGATGTAAAGAAGCTGAAAAGTAATTCAGGCAGCTGATTTAGAAACAGCATCATTCTTGGGCACCTTATGTTGTTTTTTCTTTAATTTGTTCCTACCAGGTAACCAATGGATATGACATACCTGAGCTCTCAGTGGGGGCGTCTCCACTGTTGGGGTTAAGGGTGGGGGGGATGTCACTGGCCTGTGTTCCTTCATTATCTGAGGGAGTCGTGTCTTTACTGGGCTCAACAGTGTCTGGATCTTGTGTGGGTTCAGCTGTAATTTGATCCAGAGGGTCTGCTGTAGGTGATCCATAGTCACTGGTGCTCTCTGGGACTGGACTTGCATCAGGCTCCTCCATGCCATTGTTGGAATATCCTTCACTGGGAAAAATCTGGCCATACATATCTAAAAGAGTGCGACAAATTAGGACCTGGATATCACACTTAGAAAACTTTCAACTTTTTACTTTTTTGGGGGAAAAAACATTTTACTAGATTTATTATCCCTGCACATCATTGCTCACCATCACTGAGATCATCCTGTGGATATGGTAACGGACTGGCCATTGGATCTAATTGGTCATCTGTGGGAAAGCAAATCAAAAATAAATAACCTAAATGTTCATATTCAACGATGTTTTGACACTTTTTTTGTAAAATTAGTGCTATCTTTATTTTTCTTGCATTTGTTTTCCCTGGAATGCACCTCACTGAACGTCACATTCTAGACAGGAAATGTCCAGACATGTCTTCCTCCTGAGAGAGAAGCAAGAAGGATGCAGGAAGAGCATCTGCACCTTCGAAGCTTTCCCAGCCAATTACTGAATTATAACCTCCAAGAAAATGTTCTGTCATCCTTTCTTGGCTTCATTTTGTGCTTTCCTCTCTTGTGACTGAACCTGTGCCCAAAAAACCTCCCACACACTCATGGCAACACTGCTTCCTTGTGTTTTTTTTGGCCAATGAGGCTTGTGCTCTTGGCTTGTTCTGGCAAGACTTGGCCCCTAAAGAAAGCCATGGTAAAAGAGCTACAGAGTGGTAGACAACTGTCAACATCTTCATGCAGTCTCACTGACATATGTCTTGTTACGTCCACTGAGTTCAGCTCATTATAATCATCCAAAACAAATGACTTTATGAAAACAGTTCAGAGAGGATTTGTTCCTGTCATTGGAATCAAGTAGCACTTATTTAATGTGAAACAGCTTTGTATCACTTTCTTGAGAAAAAATTCAAACAGCATAGTCACCTTCATTGTTTCCCTCACTGAATGTAGAATCCAGCTCTGTTGGCTCATCTGGAATTGACTCTGTGGGAACATTCATGTGTAGAGGTGAGACTCTTGCCCTTTAAAAATGGATTTGCTTTAAGCCTAGATGACTGGAAATGTAAAAAATATCTCAACCTTTTTACTAGGTAAAAAATACCTGTGGGTTTGATATCATTAACACTAAGGCATGAACTAGTCTTCACAGGTGCTGTAGCATGAGCGGCTCCTTTGATTTCTTCTGCAGCAATTACCAAGACAGAAAATATTGTCAAATTTAACCCAATTCATTGGTGCAGATTACTGCATGCAGTGCATGCTACTCCACATGCTGGTGGACATGCAGCTTTTCCATATCAGATTTAATCCTGGCTTTGCACTGACTTTACTTGCAGTCATGCAGTTAAACGACCATCGCTGAATTTGTTGGTATTAACTGACCGCCAAGTGTCAAGACACAAAAGATGTATGGCCATTTTTAGCTAATCAGGAGAGCAAATATGATGGTAAAACAACTGAATCCAAAACTGTGAAAGAAAATCAGTTAACATGCAGAAAAACACACACACAAACACAATCATGCTGAATTTGTTGGACAGTGTGACAAGGCTCACCTTCTGCATCACAGAATATCTGGAAATCAGAACAACACTGGTTGTATTTAATGCAATCAGCATCACAGCTACACCGACGACCTCTTTTGAAGTTTTCTCCACACCGCCCTTTGCACGAGTTTTCTGTTGCACACAAACACAGCAGACTTCAGCATTACTGGCCTGTACAATAAGACTACACAGTACTGAAAATTTCAGGCTGATATTTATCATGTCATGCTATCAAAATGTTCAGAATGTATATGAAAGATGACCCTTATCCAGAAACAGTCTGAAATAAATTGAAATGCACAAAATTTGTCGTTAGATTGAGATTGGAAGTGAAATTCACTTCTAAGATTATCAGGAAAGACAAGTCTCACTTGTGGTGCATTGAAATTCGTAGTCTCTGCAGCACTCATCATAAGATATGCAGTTATAATCACATTGGCACATGGAACCTCTGTCGTAATCTTCTCCACAGAGTCCTTTGCAGCTCTCTGTTTGTCAGAGAAAGAGCACGGAAACAGAAAGAAAATGTTGGAAGTGGATAAAAAGATCTAAAAAACAATCAGTGCCTTTAAAGTTTAATTTTTTTTTTTATATTGAATAACACAGTCCACTTGAGGACACAGTTCATAAATAATGCAACTGTGCCAGAAATTGATTATAAGAAGAAGTAGTGAAAGTTAGTTGGGTTTCCACTCTGGTAAATAATTATTAACAGAGTAAACATGAGTGAGTACAAGCACAGAACAGACAATATGTTCCAGGAAAGTCCTTCGTACAAAACCAAATTTCTGTCAATCAAATTACTGAAGAACACACTTCAGATACATGTTTCTATATGAAATACAAATATCACATAATCATACTCACTCTGAGCAGCACTGAATGTCAAGGCACAAGCCAGCAAAATAACCGTGCAAAGTACAGTGGAAGGCATCATTCTGTCAATCTGAAAGTAAGCATGAGTTGCACAAAGATAGAAGAAAATCAGATTTCACTTAGGCCAGGAGCGCATTTATGTTTTATGGCTAGAAATCCTGAGAGGTAGAGGAGGAAATAAAAAGCAGCTTACCTTGTCTGAGCCTCTGTCAGAATCCTGCTGAAGGTTTGAGTCAGCCCCTTTTTAAACACTGCGAGAGACCAGCTGACTTCCTGTTAATTGACAGATGCGGTCTAATTAGAAGTGAGATGATCTCACAGGCTGTAAGGGAGGGTCCTCAAGTCCACCCGGACCCACAGGTCTAGACATCATGAGTCCCCACAAACAGCTGGAAGCACATCAACACACATCTGCGCCAGACAGACGGCTGACTTCACACACCTCTGAGCAACAGGGGGAAAAAAGAAAGTGGTTGTGACTTTCTATTCAGTCACAAATGGATGAACTGGACACCTCTACGTCATGACAGACGTGGTTTGTCAAATCAGACAAATACCTCAGCGGTGGTCATTGACAGTAATAAGTTAAATAATTTATTTAACTCTAACAGTTAACAGGGTGGTTTGTTGTTTGGTCTTTTAAAAAGAAAGTCTGACCCATGGTTGGTTTAAGGTTTAATAGTTTCATTTGTGGTTAAACTGATAATCAAGCTTTAGTAGGTCATTGTTTCTGTCATTACCTGCCATTAGATTGAAAGTAGCCTCAGTTTATCCTGCCAGTGTTCATCATGATGTATGTACTGGTGATATGTTACAGTGACTAGTGGTGGACGAAGTATTTAGATCATTTTAAAAGTAGCAATGACATCTAAATTACAAGTGCCGACCATACATTCAAACTATAACCTGAGTATCAGTACATATCATTAGCAAAATGTACTTAAAGTATCTAAGTAAAAGTATTTATTTAGAAGAGTAAGCCCTGTAAGTATTATATTAGTATATTATTGTATCTTTGTCATTGATGCTTTAAAATAAAAGCTGTGCTTTATGTAATGGCTTCTTTAAGAGGAGATCATTTTAACTGGTTTTATACTTTTGAGCAGTTTAATCAATAACAATGTATTGATATTATATCAACTGATGGAATTTTTTGTCTGTAAAATCTCAAATTTAAAAAGTACAGCAATGAAATAAATGCAGTGGAGTTAAAAATATCCTTTAAAATGAACATGCACTGAAGTAACCTGGTTGATTACTGTTGGCTCTGACTGACTGTTGGCTCTCTGCAGTCCAGTGACCTTATAACAGCCTGTTTGATGACACTGTTTGTTCCTGACTTTTTGAACCATTTCAACAGTTTTAGTCATTGTGTCAGTTTAGTAAAATATGGGCCTATTTTATTCTCTAACAGATACGATGTTTTTAAAACCAAAGAGTATATTTATTTACTTTTTAATAATATATTATATTACTTTTCTTTGAGAAAACATCAATTTGCTTAATCTGTTTATTTGTCTATTTGTATCATTGCACCTTCTATGTTTTAATTTATTTTGTGTCAGCATGACGACACTGTGAGAGCTCTTGTTCTAAATGTGTCTGAGTAATCCCATAATGGATGGGCCGTGAAAGCAGCCAGACACAAAAAAACCCATTTATTCATTCAATCACATTCAAGAATAAAAAACAACTGTAAGTTTGTCTTGGAGTTGCAACAAAACGGTGACTCTTTATAACAAGATATGTTATCATCATTGTTTCATCTATCTATCTATCTATCTATCTATCTATCTATCTATCTATCTATCTATCTATCTATCTATCTATCTATCTA
>JAPZDV010000021.1:6882534-7052706 GCA_029814665.1 Acanthurus lineatus
CACACACACACCCACCCACACACCCACACACACACACACACAAACACAAACAACCCACACACCCACACACCCACACACAGATACACGCTCACACACACACACACACATTCAGCAGAATAACAGATAACAGGAAGCCTGTATTAGGGTAGCCTTGGGGAAACACATTTGCATAAAGGCCACAACCAAATTCCAGTGTTCTTGAATGTGTGTGTGTGTGTGAGCAGGAGGTCAGAAGGTGTATGCCCAGCTGCTGCTACGGTGTATTCCCTCCTGCCAGCAGCAAATAAAAAGTGTCCAATTAATGAAAACACTGCAGTGTTTTCAAATTTAACTCAAACGGTTTGTTTTGTTTGCTTTCTTATGTGGTATTTTTGTGACTGTGTAGGTCATAATCAGACTTTTGGTGGCTTAAAAACAAGCTAAATATGTCAGTTTATTTCAACATAATCTTCTATGTTCTAAATACTTTAAGAAAATGATATAACTAAATCCAACCAATGTCTTTAGATTGAGTAATTGTTAGTTAGTGTTTGTAACCACACAGCACTCAGAGTTGTTGTCCAACAAGCTATAGCGTGAATCAAGACATGTTCTAAAGCACAAATAAACATGCTTGCCCCTCTGCATAACAGAAAGGGGCTGTATTGGGAGTATTTGTTTGAATTTTAGAGCTTTATCCTGTTTTCTGTGAAATTCTGATCTGCATGTGTGTCAGTCAAAAAGACAGATCAACAGAGGAGCATCACACAGCAGAGTGAAGACATTGAGAAGCAGGGATAGCACTGAAACACATAAAAACACATTGATGTAACCTTGTTGCTATGCTGAGTCTCAACCTCATCTGAAAGAGTGAATGACAGCTGTTTGTTTATCGGTCTAAGCACGATTGCAAACAAGAGTGTCAAAACAACAGCAGTAATTGCTTAATATAAAAATGGGAAACTATGGTCTGCCTTTACTTTCATTATAATAACTTGTAGTTTCCATTTTTTACTTGTCTTTGTGGTAGACTAAACTAATCAACTGCTGATGGTAGCATCATGTTTACGTTAACGATATTACTGTGGTCTTTTCACACTCCTTAGAAAGAATGCAAATAAACACATTTCTTTAATAATTATTCAAGAATTGTTTATTTTATTAGTGTATGTTTGTATGAAGTATGTCATTGCTGGTCCTCATTTTTTCTGCAGTGCTTAGCAGTTTTTTGTTTTACTTTAATATAATGAATAAACTTTATTAAAACAATATAATAAGATGTAATAGATTATGTTAGAATTTTTTGTTTACTAAAATAATGAGTAAATACTGTCATTACTACCATGCATTGTGGTTTTGAACAGTAAATAAACAAAGGGAACTGCTCACTAGTATGAATGGTTTTATTCGGTCAACAGATTGAAAAAACATGGTCACAGATGTGAGCTGATTAATAGCAGACTGTTATAGTATGTGACTCAGCCAATTAGTGCTGACTGCTGCAGCTACCAGTTTCACAAGCTGTGATTGTCTCCTCTGTGGCTACCTCCATCTCCTCAGCCTCCTTCCCCCCATCGATTTATTTTCTCTTCCCTTTATTCCCTCGCTCTCCTCCCCCATCTCTCCTGTCACTCCTCCTCCCTGTTTCCTTCCTTGGGTTCTTCCATCCTCTTTAAGTTCATCCTTTGAAGTTATTTGTCAAGTTTTCCCTTGTCCTCCTTAAGGATTTCACTTCCTTCATTGAACGTGTCCCAGGTCTTTGTATGAAGTCAGGATTTTCTGGAAGCTTGTTTTGGTGCAATTTGTAGAGACTTTAAAACTGCATTTTTATCAGAGGACAGAGAAGAATCTGAATGTTAACATTTTATAGATAGCTACAAGGCACCCTGTAATCGATCAGGTCAATCTTTCAAGCACTTAGATTGTGATGTGAACAAAGTGTAGATATGGCAAAAATGAGAATTGTCTAATTGTCATCTCACTCTTTAATTCAGCCCTACTTTTTCCTCTACCTCCTTTACAGGTTGCTGTGAATCTGCTGTGAGTAAAGATGGCCTTTCGGAACAACTTCTGGGTAAGTGTCTTGATAATGTCTGGAAATAAGTCCATATGATTATGGATATTATGCAGAAGGACACATGCCCATGATGGCTGCAGGCCTTTTATTTTAAGCTTGAAACTGCCACTTATTACTCATTCACTTATTATAGCTGAATCACAACCATGACCTTTTCATTTATATTCTCAGTCAAGCAGCCTGCTGGCTTCCTGCTACTCATCAGGAAACATTTGCTGTCTTCCTTTCCTGCTCGCTTGCAGATAACAGAGATCGATTTAGTGTTGATCCCTTTGCCCACAGTGTTTTCGGCCATATAGAAACAAATCTCATTCAGATTATCCCTGTAGGCAGAGATACCAACTTTGAATTATTATTGGAGCAAAACTTCTAGACAGTGGAATTTGTGGTTGTAGAAAATAGTTGCACATTTGTATCAGAAAATTGGATTTCACAGAGAAAAATGCTGTTGCAGATTTCTTTTTTTCCCCAGTAAGTGGGAGATATGTATCTACAGAAGCACAAATCACTTTTGCTCCAAATTCACTGAGATTATGTGATGAAAAAAGGAAGAGCACGCACAACTTGTCATTTGTGAGTAAAAAAAAAACGGCATTTGACACACACAGTGCCAAAGTAAGCTAGTTAAAAACTAAGGCACCGATAACATCTGTGAGTGTGTGTCAGACTCTGACTGAGGTTAGAGCTCACCAGAAACTCCAGTCTTTCTATTATTCTCCTTCATCTTCCTCAATTTTTCTTTTAAACTCTTTTAAAGCCCCAGGATGAGAGCAAAGTTCACATTCTAGTTGAAACATTTTCACCTGGCATGAACGTGTCCTCATCAGTAATTAGACATCTTGGAGAATTGTGCAAAGAAGTCACATCTTTTCATATGGTTTTGTGTGCAACCATGCCTGTATGAAAACACACACACTCAACATATCTGACCATGCAGTGAGTGTCTTCTGGCTGTACTTGACACTGTTCGATGCTCAATACGAAGGACATATTTTGGTTGGAGATGATTGTGGTTATCACACCAAAGAACTTTATAAACAGCTCTGAAACGCAGTGTTGACAAAAAACTCATCCTCACAGGCTTAAAAAAGTTAAGATTTAGTAGATTATGTTAAAGTGTATCCAACAAACTGCTAACTCAGTATAGCAATTCTAGTTAATTATAATGTTAATTACCTTAATTGAAGTGCAGTAATTAATGGCCTCATTAGCAACTTTCCAAAGATGTGTAAAGTGGAGGAGAAAAATCTCTCTTTAATCTTCACAACAGCACCCCATCCTCAAGTGACTTTGTCAGCAGTTATAAGGACTTTCTTTCTCCCTTATTTTCTTCTCTTTCCTCACTTCATCCTCTCTACTCTGTCCCACCACACCTGATACATCTATTTCAAGTGTGTCCTACTTTTTGTACCTTGCCTCATCAGACAATGTTAAGTCCTCATTTTTGCAGTTTAACTGAATTGAGGCAAATTTCATTCACAGAAAGGGGGTTCAGGTAGGACAAAATAATTTTTCTGTTTAATGATCGTGTGACATGGTCTTCTTTACCTTCGGCAAAAATAAGGGGAGTGCTTCCCTATAGACCATTGACTGTTCCTCTGTTAATGACAGATATCAGTGATCTCTCAGGTGAGTTTTTTTTTCCAAATTATGCTCCACCTTAGCTTTGTGTTCCTGTAATTAAAACATGATGCTAATTAGGTCAGATGCGATGTTTATAATTAGAGGTACAAACTCTTGGTCTGTAAATTGGCATATTTGTTTTTTATTAATGAAGAACACTGTTATGCTAAACATCCATCTATGACCTGAGGATTTTGCCATCTTTGTACTGTGGGCAGAGTAGCAGACAAGCAGGTCGGCAGGGAGAGGGAAAAGCCCCCCCAAAAAGGAGAGCAAACTGTTAGGGAGGAAAGCAGACAGAGACTAATGCAGTAGAATTTCATCTGGGCAGGGAGACAAGGTTGAAAACCTGCTGTGCTTCTATACCAGAAAAGGTTACAGTTTTGGCTTTATCACAGTGCTGACCTCTTGAAAAATAGCAAAATTTTTATGACCATTTAATAAGTTTAGTATTGTTATTTATGTGCCTTCATTTAAGTTATTCTTAACTGTACTTTACACCCAGCCTGCCTTCAGACACAAATACAAATCAGCCATTAAGTAAATTAGACAGCACAGCCACTTGGGGAGAAGTCACACACAGAGCTTCGTCTTATTTGGCTCAAGAACATTCACAGCCTCCTCAAAGCACCATGTCCTTTCCCATTAACTATATAAAAGCTGTTTTCATGTCCCACAGCGGGAAGCCCATCAGATATGTTTAAGTACATCTTAAGAAATTAGAGCACTGTTAAGTCTGAGGAATAAAATTTCATTAAGGATTGTTGAGGCTCGGTTATTCTTGGAAGGGTATCAAACTTTTCATTTTCAGAAAGATATTTATGCAACTGATTTTAATTTCCTTATGAAAGATGATCAAAAGATCATCTCTCTCACTAAAAAATGATCTCTATGATCAAAAGATCATCTCTTTATGGTATATATGATAAAGAAATATGTTTTTCAGTAGGGTCTGGCACTTCCTTAAACTAGTTTTTGTGAGGAATGATAATGAAAATAACAATAATTATCTTCCTTTTCTTCTATTTTTTCCGCTTCTTCCTATCTAAATTTACAAGTACAGGACTATGTACTAATCTGTAGTGCAACTTTAGTTTGCCACTGGCATCTGAACTTCACACTGTGGGATATTACTATCCATCAATGGCACACTCAAAAAACAGATATCATTTAGTTGGTTTTTGACTGCTTTGGCTGCACTTTATTGAATAATTTTTTCAGTGTGACCAGACTACATACTCATAACCTACTTAGAATTAGTGTGTACCATGCAACTGGGACACTGTGGATGTGAAGCTTAGTCATCCACAAAAAACTTTAAGACTCTGGGATTTTTTTTGAGGATCACACTACTCTGAATAATAAAATAAAGGATAAAGCTTTATTCTTTTCAATTGATTCTGGTGGGATTTTAGTTGGTGAAAATTAATGCCACATAACTGAGGAATGTTTTATTTAGTACTACAGTGACCTGTTGAGAGGTCTCTCTCCCGTCACTCCTCTCAGTACAGACTTCAGTCTCTACAATGGTGACTAGAGCAGTAAATAACAGTAAAGATGAGCAAGCTTTCCTGTTTTGAGGCTGAACATAAACAGTATTATCTTCTTTCTTCTCCTAGAAACAGCTTCCTCTTTGCCAGCTGGTTGATGTTTCTGGGCATAGAGACACACAAACATCAACACATGGATTATTATTATTCCTACTTCTCAATTTAATAATGCCAACGCTGTTTTCCTCCCATCACTTTGAGTCATAATTTTTTCTCTTGGGGTGAAGCAAAATAAACACAGTGTGAAACTTCTTCTACTTCCCACATTTCCCACCCCTCTTGCCTCTGTCTCTTCACTCACTATGTCTTTCTTCTCCCCCTTCACCACTGCTCTCTTCTTCATCCTTGTTGTTTTTTCTTTGTTGCCCCTCATAATTTGTTTTGGGCTAAGTAAGATTAAGAGCTAAGATAGATTTATGGGAGTAACTATATTTGTGTTAAAAAATAATTATGTGCAGCTAGGGGTGGGTAATAATTTGTCAGTCATTTTTTTAAGTATTAAATTCACGTAATCACCCAAAAACTAATATTTAATGTTTTTTGTTTAATATGAATTCAGTAAAAAACTGTTTCATAATATGTCTCAGTTTTTATTCATTGAATCACAGTTTAAAACAACAGGATAAATGCATCTTTCATCAAACTAGCTATATGCTAAACCCCCTTTTTCAAACCACAGCAGCCAAAATAATACATGGACTAAGAGAAGTGAGTTTCATCAACACAACCCACAGAGCAAATTGGTCTGGAGCTGCAATTGATGGCATGCTGCTACTGCTGCTACCTGCTCCTGATGTTATTGACATCCCTCTGCTGTGGGGCTGTTGTTTGGCCCAACCTGCCCAATCAGCAGAAAAAGTTTCTGTGCGTCAGCTGAACTCTCAGCAGCACTGACAGACCAGTCAGTCGGCCGGCTGGATGGCTTCAATATATACTGTCTAATGCAGGGGTGGAATGTTTTCAGCCTTACTTGCGACAGCTGCCTGACATATGGCAGCCTGATTCCAGGGAAGATGCTGTGTAACACTTGACTTTTTCTTTTTGACATAGAGTATACTCAATTAAAAAAAGTATTTTATACATAATACATTACATTATGTGTTTTACCTAATTTAAATTAATTGATTTTCCATAAATATATACTTTTCCTATTATTTTTTTTTGCTAGCAATGTGTTGCAAACAACTTAGTAGGGGCAACAAAAGGAATAGGCAAGATATTGAATGCTCCAAAAATTTCCACAGGTGAACGGGTTCATTGGTAACAGGTGATAGAATCATGGTTGGGTATGAAAGTGGCATTGAAAGGCTTAGTTGATCACAAATAAGGATTGGGAGAGGTTCACCACTATGTGAAACAGGATTGTATAAAGGACATTACCATGGAACACCTTTTAAAGCCATAACATTACATTAACATTTACATTTTTTCACAGTGTTTCATCTTTTTTGGAATAAGAATCATAGAATTTATTTTATTCAGGCAAAACTGAAAAGTATTCTAGTAAAGAGTAATTTATTCTTAATTTCTGCATGACATAAGAAGACAAAAAACCAAAGAAGCTTCAAAACACACTTAAAAATGCTTTTGCCTCACAAAAAAATTGAAAGTCTAATTTGGAGTTTAATTTGAACTTCTGCTCATTCAGTCATCCAACAAATTAGGTGCAGTATGAGCAGCTGTATGAAGTATTAGGGCTGGTGCTGTGAATGTGACCTTCAGACTTCATACTGTCGCTGCCTCTGCATGTGTCTGACAGCCTAGTGGTTGTGATGGATAGCAGGACATCTCTGGCAGACTTCCTGACCGTGTTGTGTCTGCTGAAATCATGCAAAACTTTGCTGAGGTAAAATGATGCACTTTTGAAGAGATGTACTCAAATCTGCAAATTTATGCACAAGAAACATGATATTGCAACAGAGACAAAAAAAAGTAAACATCATACAAGTTGTATACACAAAATCAAATGAAACAGCCATGCTAACGTATCAGAGCAGCCACCATGCATGTTTGCCTTGGAAAAGCATAAATCCAGCTTAAGCTGCCTTGTCTCTTCTCTGCTGTTCTGGTCAGCTATGCTCAGTACCTCAGTTTTATTTGAATGACAGGCTGTATTACAGAGCAGGAATTTCCTCAGACACTGGATCCAGTCTCACACAGATTGTTAAAGCAGATTTGACAAAAAGCCTAAACTTAAGGCACTCCTTCAGACATTGCCACAGAATGAAGCAATGTATTATAAAGCCTGAGCCAAGCTGAGCAACACCTCACTTTTCTAGTCACACATATGTTGCATTTGGAAGAAGAAAAAAAACAACTCAGCAAAAAACAAAGGGCAGAAGAAGCAACTTTTTTCACACAAGGTATGGCAGAGTATAAACATAAACTAGTTGTAAAAATTTACACTGTTCATATTATGTCATAGTCTCTCAATAAACTTCACTCACAAAATATTGTCCCATGGTGACAGAGGTGAATGATTTAAGTTTCTTATCAGAGATGGGTTAAATCAGCAGGTGTTGTGAGTTCTTGCTCTAATTTGCCAAATTTCTGGTCCACACACTGTCTTTCTAAATCAAACTGAAAAAAACAGGTTACTCCAGTTCTCTTGAATTTCCTATCCTTTTTCCCCAAGGCTGCTATAAAAGGCACCATTTACTCTTCCTCTTTACTAATGTCAGTGTCAATCTTCAAATTAAGTTATGGCTTTTTTTACTCAAAACACCACTTCTAGAATATTCTTTTTTTTGTAATTTTATAGAAAGCTTCTATAATTTTTGCCTGGCTTTTTATGCCTCAAATTGGTTGGACTAACTAGATGTAGACTGTGGATATAAGCCTGCTATTGGCCAATTAAGTTCTGTCGGCCAGCCTCATCCAAGAAGATTGTAACTACTTTATAGAAATTTAAACAAATAAGAAATCTTTTTTTTTTATCTATAGCAGATTGAAAATGAATGCAGCTAGACCTTTTTCATTGGGTTAAATTCGGTGGATATTTTTGCCGAAATGTGATGTTCCAAGAAGCTCAATCATAATTTTAAAGCTTAAAAGCCAGAGACAAAGATCACCGGGAGCTCAGTGAATAGTGTGTTTATCCATTCAATTGTGGAAGGGTGATGTCTGAGTGACAGAGATAGCTGTCAGACAGTTGTCAATCATGTTTTTTTCAGCCTATTTGAAACCATTGTATGTATGAATAGCAAAATCTATGCTGGTTGTTGTTTCATTAGGTCTTTGGTTCTGGGACTTTGCGCCTATTGTAGTTAGTTTTGCTGTTTTTGTGGATAAAATGTACATTGTTTTGTATGTAAGCAGGCTACCCTTTTTTCCCTCTAGTCCTTCACTTCATCTGTTTTTTTGTGGTTGACAATACATGCAAGGCAAACATGCAGATGAGGATCTTTTGTTTGTTGTAGTGAAGCAGCTCTAAAGCAAACTATGTAGCACTTAGTTGAGTTCAGACCAGGTTCCCTCACTGTCTGTGATCAGGTTGAATAGAAGCCGGAGGGTAAGTCTGTACATGCATCTAATTAAAATCAAATGAGTGCGGTTAGATAGGCCAAAGTCTGCAGATTTATAAAGCACAAACAGCTTTCACACAGGTACACAAACACACACATACAAGTAAGAAAATTATTAAAATAAATAAAAATGCAAAGGTCAATCAACAGATCAAGCAGCAAAAGTCATTTTGTTTTCCTCATTTTTCGAACAACAGAGAATTTCTTCTCTGACACAAATGACAGTTGGCCCATTTTGTAAAGCAAAATTTTTGTCTGGTTTTGCATTTGCAAGATCATGCCAATCTTTTTGTTCTTTTAACTTTTAGTGAGTAGAACTCAGGTTAACAGAAGACCTTATTGAATAATCAAACATTTTTTGTCCAATTTGTCTGTGTCTTGCAGGGAACATAAGTTATCAACCAATAATCATAGTAAACTACTGCACTGTGTTAGGACTTAGTTGCTGTAGTAATCAGCGTGTAATACAGATGGTTGATATCAATAACTGTTTTAATAGGAATGTTATTACTCTGACTTAATAATCATTGTGCACTGTCCTGAAATTGGTGAACAATAACTGTGAATGTAGTCTCGAAAAACAGGGGTTTACTGTAAAACAAGTAGGTTTGAAATACCATTTTACATTTATCAGATGACAGTGAAGAGTTGCATCGAGCATGAACCCTATCAAATACCACAATACACAAGCACAGTCACATCACACAATGACAGTCACACAATGTACATCAGTGTTGGCACAAGCGTGTGGCATATGGGTGTGTATGCGTATGTGCATGTGTATGTGCATGTATGGGTGGGAGGGGTGTCTGTGAGAATGAGAAGAGAGTGAGCGCAAGATGGCACCTATGTCTGTTAACTTTGCCGCAACACAGGCAAATTTAAGATGCTGAAAAATTGTGATGACCCTTGAGATCTGATATCAGTAGTCTTGTGCTGTTTTGCTTGCATTTAATGTGTCTAATTTGGTAATACCACCAAAGTATCTCAACCACTAAAACAGAACTAAAATATCCTACCTTTGGCTGAATCCAGTTGTTGACCCTTTGATTTGGATTTTTTTTTTATTTTGGAGTGTTGAAGAATAGATGTAAAATATACTGCAAATGCCATATATTGATATTGGCTTTTGCTCAGGCATTTTTTAAATACTTTATTTACAAGTTTTAATTTCACAGTGACTAAGCTCAAGCAAAAGACTGCTGGGCAGTTCAAAAGATAACAAAAAGTCTTTCCAAATGTTGTCACAAGGTAAACCAACAGGAATAAACAAAGTTAAACACCCCACCCACTCATGTTGCCAGGCAGGTCAGACTCCATACAGATGTGAGGTAATACTACACTATGCAAAGAAAAGGTCTTTAAGTTAAATCAATCCTGTCCAATGTATTCGGTTTGTACAGCCTCAGTCTTTCCAGTGGTTTAACAGGCAGCATCTCCATGAGCTAATGTGCAGTGCAGGCTGTGACTGGTTGTCATTTAGGTCAGGAGAATAAGTTTCTTAGCAACCGCCATCCCTAGGTGCAGAGCAATTTGTATGTTACACGGCAGCTCAGATATCTCTGTAGAGCATCTAAAGATGGCCGCATCATTGTTGGACTGAATGTCTGTGGAATAAGCTTATACTGGGAAAAGCCAGAAGAGATGATGAGATAGTGATCCTTCAGCAGATCAAAACTTGTCACATTTAGTTGAGTTTTGCTTTAACATTTTAGTGGAAAGATCACCTGTTTTTAAAAGCCTGTAAAGTTTAATGGCCCTGAACACCACAGTGATGAACAGTTTGAGGGAGGGAAGGATCCAGCCTCTCAACAGAGCAGTGTTGTCATTTGATTTAGTGAGATAAAATGATAATTTTTCTGCTGCCTGCTAACCATCCCCCTTAACAAATTTCAGCAGACCCCCCACAGCTCTCAGTGGTCTTCAGAAGTCTCAGCCTTGATGAGAAAGTTGTGCGGATTTTACACCTCGCCATTCACCCCACCTCCATTCCTCTCTTGTACTCTCCCATCATTCCCCTTATTGTCATGGTAATGGCCTCCATTGTGCGAGACCAAAACGCTCAACTTAATTGATGAAAAAGAGATCACCAAGAGGTGAGAGAAGAGGGGGTTTGCATATATCAGACATGAAGGATTTTCATTCTCTGAAGGCTTAAGGAATACATTATGGCCCTTGAAGAAGATTGTTAGTGGTTTTGCAGCTTTCACATAATGTGCTATTAGATTGCTTAGCATGACTTAAAATCTACAAGTACCAGCTCTTTGCCACTTGCTCAATCAAGAACTTGGACACTTAAACCTGCACAAGTGTAGTTTGGTATCATTCAAAAGTGACAAATGACATGTCAGTGTGGTTTCTCTCCAATAATGAACATTTAATTTTTGTTGCACCTGCCAGTCTGAGGCATGTGCTCCCAGTCAGCCATATTATAAAGATGTTTTCGGTAAGTCTTTGACTCCTGGTAGTACCTATGTTTTTGTCAATAGCATGTTCATTGTTGTTAATGAATAAAACTGAAAAAATATATGGTTTTGCTGTTGTCACAACCGTAACTCTTTCCCAGAGTGAACACATTAGAACCAAGGGATTCATCAGTCTTTTAATGCTTTTACATTTTTCTACTGTGGTTGTGGCACTAAGAACCAAGCTGTTGTACATCTACTGCAAACATGACTCTTTAAGGCTGGGCTATTTTTACAGACCCCTTCAGCAAGTAATGCAACATCTTCCCAAAACTTTCAAACCACAGACAAAGTAAATGTCCTCAAAAAACTTTTTTGGATGGGAATAGAGATGAACTATTAGTCTGTCTATTTAAGCTGCTGAAAAATGGATGTGAAAATGTAATTTCTCGACAAGAGTATTTTGAATGGGCTACCTTTAGCAATGTTGTGGAAAATCCCGCAAACACACCAACAGGTCACCTCACACGGCAGCACATGTAGGTTAGATAATATTACAACTTAAGTGTATGTAAATCAAAACAGCTTGCTAGTATTCTCTTCTGAAACAATCGTATATTATAAGGAAAAGGTTAATCAAAAGACAAAATGAAGTGTTTTGCTTTTGTATCGTTAGCTCAGAGTGGGTGTGATAATGTAAACCTCAGTCTAGATTTGTCTTTTGGCAAAATTGAAGTCTTCTGTCTATGTTATTGGCAGTAATGGTCCCAGAAATACATTTAAAAAATTGTTCAATGTTATACATCTGTAATCATAAGAATGCATTTTATTTCAGTAGCACTTTCTAATCAAAGAGTACTAAAGTCTTATCCATTTACAAAATTGGATATGAAACATTAATATTATTATATTATTTAAAACAAAACATTAAGAAGGAATATTTATTAACCCTGATTATGTTCTGAACAGACAAAACACTTCTACAACAATGTTACTTTGAGAGCACAAAATTTGTTTGCTAAAATTAGTTTTTTTAAAAACCCAGCAACCCTTTTAATTGTCTTGTTATTATCAGATTTTTTTTGCAAATTAATTTGAGTACTGTAATAATCAATGGTCTGTGGACAAATGGCTCAATTTACATACAGCTGGCAGACTAGCCTGCCAGCAGAGATGGTAGGGTGCTTAGGGTGCTGTGTCTAGCTGTGTGAAGAGGCAGGTGTGTGTGGGTGTGCGTGTGTGTGTGTGTGTGAGGGTGTGTGTGTGTTTTGCGTTAGATTGGCATCTCACCTTTCTGTGATGAGGGTAGAGTTTCAACAAAAGGCGTCTGCCAACTGCCCTCACAATGGACAAGAATATGCTGCCTGCAGAAAAGCTATTCATTGTTTATAAGACGCTAATGTCAAAGCATTCAGCTATTGTGTGATAATTATAGACAGTACATTAAATAATGGACAGAGCCACTGGTGACGTCATCCACTGGTTTATGTCCTAACATTTTGACGCCTTGAGACTGGCATTATGGACCTTGCCATTTTGTGTTTGTGGAGCCAGAAGTGAGAAAAATTTTATGTAGAAGGTGGCGCTGAGGTGGATATGCATTGCTACCAATAACTGTGTGACACTTAGCAGACAGCTCAAGGCTGTCATAACTTTAAGCCTTAATATGATTTAAACAAGGGAATTTTATTAAAAATGACCTAATACAGTTGTCGTAACAGGGAAATGAGCTACAGAGACCAAATTGTTTTTGTACCAGGCTGTAGACATGTTTATTTTCTGCTGTAAAATTGAGTGTTTTAATATGAAGCTTTACGAGGATAGGCTAAGTTTTGGAGTCAGTGTCAAAAGACTGCAATTTTTTGCCGTGTTAGCTCAATGAGATGGCAAATGGGATTGAGCATTGACAAGCTTGATATTGGGTGTTAAATGCTGTGTTTGTCTTTAATTTAGTCTTAAAATAATTGTCAATCTATTGTAAATTCTCAGTGACAGAAACTACATCTTACTTATTGTGTTAACATAATGTCATAAAGAAGTATAAAGCGTTAGTTTCCCAGAAAAGTAGAGCAGACATACACACTGAACATTTTGTGTCACATATCAAGAGTGGTATCTTCCCTTGCAGAATCTATTTGTCAATAAAATTTATGGAAAACATTGAGATCTAAAATTTTCCCTGATACAGCTGTGATGAGTAACTTGTAGTGCTCATCACTTTGAGAATGTCATTTGAAAACTGAATGTCTAACTTTTATACTTTCATATAAAATTTAAAGTTTTTATTGCTTTAGGTGAACTGAGCTTTTGAGCGAAGTAAATTTAACATTTGATTAAGATGATGCAAATTTTACCTTTTTGTTTTCTTTGTCTTTTCATTAGGATGACAAAAGGTTAGTGCTGTGCACATCATATATGCTTAGGCAGGTTTGAGATAAAAGATTGAAATGGAAAGTAACTGTTTTAGGCTGCAACTGATATATTATTTTCATTAATAATGTTTTGATCTATAAAATATTTGTCACAGATTCATTGAGCCTAAGGTAACACTTTTTTAAATTGCTTTTTGTCTGACAAACTATCCAAAATATTTAGTTGACTATCACTTAAGCAAAGACGAGAAGTAAATGGGACGCTGAACCGAGATTATGTTTGATTTTCGTGCTTGAAATTGACTCAAACAATCAATCAATTATTTAAACATTTTTGGCATACAGACTTATTTAATAAAATATTTGTGTGAAGTCTAATAATCACACTGGGCTAAAGTTCTTAAAACTTTATTTGACTGATTGGACTTTAGCTGATGTCAGCAGGTAAATGGCGAAGCTTGCTTGCTTGGTGCTTTCTGTCAGATCCTGTGTCATCAACCTGTCTGAGACGCCTCTCTGGACAACTGTCTGTTCTCCTGACCGCAGGGAGTCTGGAGCATAGCTTACTTGACTGTGTCTGCTTTGTGTGTGTGCGAGTTTGTGTGTGTGTGTGTGAGTGTGAGTATGGGTGTGTGCGTGTGTGTGGGCTTATGATGACCCTTCCAAGGCATTCCAGCCATTTCCCTGGTACCTGGGAACTGGTCTGTTCTCTACTGACATGGTATTTTTAGGTCCTAAGGAGCAGCTGTCCGTGTCTCCATCTGCACAAACAGCCTGGCCTTATGTTGACTAAAATATGTGGCAAGGCCCAAGAAATGACACAGCCTATTTGTAATAATGCTGTCTCAGTCAAGCTCTTTTTTGGATTAGAAAGACTTAAGTTAACACAGGTGCATATGTGGGTAATAACGTCAGCGTTGGGTGTGAGGTGTAGCTGTAGTCTGTGTTGAATCTGCTTAGCTTCTGAGTAGGCAACACTTCTCTCGACCACAACTCAGTGCTGTGGTTTTTTGTTTGACTGAGTCAGGTTCGCCTTGAGATTTTATGCTTGTCAGCTGAACAGCAAACAGAAAGATAATTTTCGGCAGCAGTTAAAAGCGCCAAGTGCAGTAGTTTAGCAGTAAAACTCTTCTTCTTTTTTGCTAGGCTTTATCCTTTAATTTCTTCTCAACCAGAGTTTTAAACCAGAGGTGACAAAATGCCAAAGATACTCTAAAGATGATGTGAGAAAACAAGAAGAATGATTTTGTGATATTTTCAATGTTCAACATCAGACACTCAATTTTACCAAGCAAGCATGTTGAACATTAATTGGCACTAAAGTTCACTCCATTAGTGATGAGGACAGGATGATTAATCCTAAATTTGTTCTGTTTAAACTAGATGGATGCACCACGTGACACCAACACATTCTCGCCCCACTAGTAACTAAAGGGAGAAACAAATACACAGAAGGCAATTACTCTTCAAACTAATTTAAAGTCTCCTCTGCCAATCAGATTCTGAGTATTTAATCATCTGATTAAATACTCCCACACAGTACTGATGAAGCAGATTAGCTGATATGTTAAGTGCTGGAACTCATAATAAATGACAACAAATCATTTATTTCTTAATTTTAACTCTGATTGTTTTTTACTTAAACATGCATTTTGATTATTACTCCTAATCTATTTCTCTTTGTCTCTCTCTCTCTCTCTCTCTCTTAATCTTACCAACACACAAATAAGCCAAACAAAAAAATACAGTGAGGAAGAGAGAGACAAACAAAATCAAGCAAGAAAAAAGAATACTAGAGCATAAACACTCCAGTAAATACAACTTGAAATTTAACTTTCATTTGGTGGTTTGTGTTTTAATGTGATCATGAAAGCAGAAGTGTTTTTACTGCAGTTAAACAGTATCTCCAGCTCAGACAAGCTTGCTTTGGGGATTAGTCCAATCAGATATCGGCCAATCAGAAGCTCTGCTAATTTACCTGCCTTCAGTTCAGTCCCGCCTAATTTAGTTAACCCTTCAGTTATTTTATATGGACCTTTTAAACAAGAATTTATCAATGTTATGTGGTGAAAAAATAAGATACATTCCACTTTTTGTTAACAGTCACTAACAGAATGCAACAGTTGCAAATGCCCTCATGTCGATAAGGCCTCTGTTTTGTGTAGTTTATGAATTTGTTACCAACTCCATAAGCATAAGCTCCAAAGCTGCTGTCATATAAACTTTATCAGTGTCTGGTGAAAGTTCTGTATGTGAGTGATGATAAAATGTTTTCTGGGAACCACTGATTAGTCTGACCGACTGTCTTTAGAGGAATATCAGTAGTAAAATGTAATATGGCTTCAACTCAAAACAAATGTGATATTTCTGCACTGAAGCACCAACTGACATCACTCTTTATCACCTCCTAATGTTGGTCTGCTGTATCTGGTTTAGGTGCTAACAGAAGGTGTGTTTGTGTGCTTGTGTGTGTGTGTGTGTGTGTTTCATTTGTACCTTGGCAGGGAGAGAAAAATGCCGGCTTTGACGTGCTCTACCACAACATGAAGCATGGCCAGCTGGCAACCAAGGAGCTAGCCGAATTTGTTCGTGAGAGGTAAGAAATGTGTGTATTTTTGAATATCTGTGTAGGAGGTGGTGCTAGTGATGGGACTTGGGTGGAGAAGTTCTACATTTTTGTGTACTTGGAAAGAAAAAATCTAAATTGTGCCAAGGGTGGGTGAAATGGTCAAACATTACAAATGAAATTTTTGGGATTTCATCTCTTGCAGTGTATAACAAGATGCTCATAATTGTTGCTGTATTGTTGCTCTATTTGCTGGCTGTATACAGCAACATGCCTTGTTTTGAATGTCATTCAATGTATTTTGTGTTTGTGCTACAGTCCTTTGTGACCTCTAACAAAGTTAACAGCCAGCGGATGGCACTCTTACCCTTATAGATAACTTTACAGCTTTGCCAAGACCCTGAATAACTATTAGTCTAAGCAGCCCCTCACTGTGTAACACATAACATGTTGTAGCCCACGCTACGAAAAGAAAAAAATGTCTTATTTTAACCACCTTCCTAATGTGTTTCCCCCATCTAACTGAGAAAAAGGAGAAATTGTTAAAGCTGTTTTCACACATTTGTTATGTCTGTCCTTGTTCGTGCAATCGTAGCACTTTAGCATGTTGAAATTTTTTTGTTTGTTTGTTGGTCAAGTGATTAATTCGATTTGTTATATTAACTCTTCTGTCTTCTACTTAGTAATTAGCAGTTAGTAAATTGATAGCAATAAGGAGGTTCCCACTGGAGTTTGTGCTCTCACAGCTGGAAGTTTACACACACACACATACACACACACACACACACACACACACACACACACGCACGCACGCATGCACACACACACACACAAACAGTGCGCTGTCACACCAGTGATATAATCCTGACATTGATTCAGAGTGCTTGTGCACATTCCTCGCAGGGGAAAATTCACTTATCTGCTTGGACGGCAGCAGACAACAAATCAGCAGTCAGGAAATGAAATAGAGGCACTGTGGGTAAAATAGTGTGTGATCCCTCGGGATGAAGGAAAGGCAATTGTTGTTGATAAGTTTCTTCCGTCCTCCTTCCTCCTGCCTGAAAGGTCAATTTGATGTAAGCCATTATATGAAACACACATTTAAAGTACCAAAAACAATTCCAGCCACATTCTAAAGGTTTCTAAGATTCTGCATGTTACATTCACTTTATTTACCTTCACACTGCTACTGCAGTGGCACATGTTTTTTTTCACTGTCATTTGATACAAGGTTATCATAAAAATGTTGATTATAGCCACTTTAAATAACGTAGTGACACCTTTGCATAAAGACAATGAAGAAATCTGAAAACACCAATTGTGGCTTTATTAAATTAGATACTGTGTAAAACAGGCATAAAATGAACAGTATGTCATATTGAAAATAAATCATTTGTAAGCCTTTTTGTGATTCAGTTTGAGTTCCAGCTCAATGTCAGCATCATTGTTTATGACTTTCAGTACTTTTTAGTAGCAAGTTCACCCTCAGGATATTTGGATCAATGCTCCTTCTTCTTTCTCTTCTGCATCTACAGATGGTTATTAAAGTTTTATGTCCAGCCTTGCAAAACAAGTACATTTATCATTGAAATGTGGCCAGTTGCAACATTTACCCAACTCTGATGATAACAAATCTTTATCTCATCGACTCTGGTGGCAGATGCCCATAGTTTGGGCCAAAGTAAGCAAAAGGCAGAGAATATAACATATGAGACCATTAGCAGAGGCAATAGCAAAGGGAGGAAGAGCCATCTTAGTACATTGCATTTCCCAGTCATAAGTTAATTTAAAAGAATTTATGGTTTAGGAAATGTACATGACATTTCTCTGTCCTGTGTTTTGCAATTTTATGGAGGAAACAAAAAAAAGTGGTGTGTGGGTGTGTATATGCGTGTGCATGAAGTGTGCATGTGAGTGGGTGTGTATGCGTGTGTGCATGTGTGTGTGGGTGTTTTCAATACATAGAAAAGAGGTTTAGGATGTATGTATTGGTGATATTTTAGGTTTCTGTTGGGCAGCTGTGTTGGAGTTATTGGATTGGTAATTCTGCTAACATTATGTGTTGATGTTTTTGCAGTGCTGCTGTTGAGGAGACCTACTCCAAATCAATGAGCAAACTGGCCAAGATGGCTAGCAATGGAAGTCCTCAGGGGTAAGAGCTTCCATGGAAGCACAGGACAGAGCAGCAACTTCATCCGACATCCTTTTTTTTATCCCCTTACAGTTACAGTTACACTGTTTGTTACTTTAATTACATGTACATGTATTGGTCATATGGCTTCATATGAGATATGAATGAGGCCATCTGCATCACCAAATGTCCTCATTAATGATTAAAACAATGCCCTCTCCACTTTCTAGCATATAAGTAAGTGATGGCACTACTGAACAGCACATTTAGCAATTAAAGGCACTAAAATCCTATGATAGATGATTGGGTCCTGCAGGAACTCGAACGATTCTGCCAGAGTTTGTCTAGTCTCTTCTCATCAGTTTGAAGTTAACAAGGCTCAGCTGGAAAATATGCAAAGTTTTTTTCGTTCTTTATGACTGTGTGTGGTTGTGCATTAGTGTTAAAACCTTTTACTAACTTGAAGAGTCATTAAAGCAAGGCAACTGGACTATGTTGAAATTATCCAGTTGCCTTGCTTTAATGACTCTTCAAGTTAATCATGACCTGGATGAATGAGAACCTACACAGACTTTTACTAACTGAATTGTAGAATCTTTGTAAAAACTATTTTTTTGCTTTACCATTAAAAATAGGTCTTGGAAAATTAGCTTTACGAGTCCAAAGTATGATACACTAAATCTAAAATGAAACCGGGGTTTTAATCTCACAGTCCCATACGTTTGCTTGATTCTTATGTGTGTGTTTTCTAGGACTTTTGCTCCCATGTGGGATGTGTTCAGGGTGTCTTCAGACAAACTGGCCCTCTGCCATCTCGAGCTGATGAGAAAAATGAACGATCTCATCCGTGACATCAACAAGTACGGAGAGGAGCAAGTCAAAATCCACCGCAAGGTACATACATGGGATGGGGGAGGTTGGAAGTTTACCAATATCCTGACAAAAAAGTTTTTTTTTCTTATGCCCCGTTTTGAACCCCTGTCATCCTAATCTAATTTATCTTACACAAAATCCAATTACTGTCTTCTCCCCTCATGGTACTGTCTTCTCCCCTCATGGCAATTGCTGCAGTTTCACTGAAAGTCAAGTAATGATCTGTGCTGTATGTCCATGTGTGTGTGTGTGTGTGTGTGTTTCACACAGACCAAGGAGGAGATGGTGGGGACAGTGGAGGCGGTGCAGGCGCTGCAGGTTCAGAGCAGTCACCTTCAGAAGTCAAAGGAGAGTTACCATGCCAAGTGTTTGGAGCTGGACCGCCTCAGAAAGGAGGGAGCTCCACAGAAAGAGCTGGAGAAAGTTAGCAACCACATTCTGTCTGTTTTCAAGGCTGTTTTTTTAGGCAGTTCAGACTTTAAATAAAACAGAAGCTTATTTTACAATTTCACAACTTCATAAAAACCATACACCAAATAACAAAAATATATGATAAAGCAGAACATGCATAGTTTGCATAATATGTATGAGCAGTATATTTAAACACATTGACAGGCTGCATTTAGTGTCCTGCATCAGTTTTCATTTAAAAGCTCCCAGATATTATGTTAATTTTATCTGCCTTGTGACTCCAGAATCTATCATACGCATGTTTTTTATGGTTCACTCATGAGACAGAAGTGTCTGTTGTGTTGAAGTTCTGCTAATAAGATGTATCCTGTCTGTGAATCCAGCTAATAGGAAAACAACATTTCCTAACTGCACTGCACTAAATTGATGTTCTTGTTTTGTGGGTACAGACTAAATTCTGAATGGAGCATTTGTAATCATGGGGCAGAAAATTATTTCCATTTACTAACTGAGCTGATACATTTCTATTTCTAATTTGGTGATGGAGAGTCTGTAGCTAATTGTTATTTTCCTTTTACCTTTCTTTTTCACTAGGCGGAGCTGAAATCTAAGAAAGCGGCGGAGTCATTTGCTTTGTGCATTGAGAAATACAACCGAGTGGGAGGAGAGTTTGAGCAAAAAATGAGTGATTCCGCCCAGGTTAGCCCTGCCTGCAGCTGTGACAAAGGCCACTCTTTTTCTGTCCCTCCTACCCTCTGATGTGTTTTTTTTATGTATTACGTCTCCTTTTAGGCTTAATTTCTCTTTTTGTCTCTATGAGTCACCCCCTCTGTAACCTCCCACCACACAAATACGCTATTTTATCCGTAAATTCATGATCCTACATAACGCTTCCCCAAAAATGGGAACCTCAACTCCTAAACACCCACCCACCCACTGGTGCGCACATGCACATCCTGCACCCCTGCTTATTACCTTTAATCACTGCCTCCACACTTCCATGGTTACTGCTGCTGTTTCCATGGAAATCTTCAACAAAATCCCAATGAGTGCGTCCATTTTTCACATTTAAAATTACGATTGAAATCTTTGTGACTATTTCTTTATATAATATCTTTGATGGGGAAAAGACCTGGTCATTATCATGTGGCGTTATGTGTCCTGGAAGACAAAGCATGTTAAAAAATTACACAAAAAATGAAAGAGGACTAAAAAATTAAGAAACTCCGTGAGTAGGATGGTTTTTAAAACGCATAAAATGCAAGATCAAAAGAGGCTGCACATACATAAGGGGGAGGGATATTGAATAAAATATTTTGAGTGTAATACAGCTCAGTACAACACCAATACATAAAACACAAAGTAAAGTTGGCAGAAATATGACTGCTCAAGACAGGCTTTAACATTATAGGCAACAAACAAGCTAGATTATGGCTGTGCTGGTGTATGAGATTACACTGATTATACAGGTGTACATTATTAAGTGGCTAATGAGTGTATGTTACTGTAGTTATTGGCAAATATTGTATAAATGTAGGCTATGCATGGCTTACACAGATGGTGAGGTCAGTTCTTAACAATTCACAATGAGCAAATTGACTTTACAATAATTTGACTTAAGTAAAACTGTAACTGAATTAATTCTGAAGTCATTTATCTACTATCACACAGTCTAGTTGATCTTGTTGATTATCTTGCATACCATAGCAAATGGTACCAATTTCTGTTTGCAAGTATGCTAAGACCCTCCTCTACATGTGGCCTTCCTCCCCCCACCAGAATTTGATTGATAGTTTTCACACCATCCTCCAAAAAAACCCTGAACTACAGTGGCAAACTCACTGAAGTTTGTCTTATCTGAACCAAGCAGGGTAGATGTGAAGACATCCTAAAAAAAACTGTTTCAGGTTTCAGTAAAGAAGCAGTGTATTCACAGACTTACCTTACTGACATTACTAACCAACAGACTTACCGGGAAGTAACATTATGCAGTAAAGCCAGAATAGTGGTACATGGCAGATGGGAATGAAGTGCCCTGCTGAAGACTGAGAGCAGTGGGAAGAAGTCAGCAGAGATTCTTCTCTGTTTGCTCATTTTTCCCAGATTTGGCTGAGTACATTGGAGCAGAAAACTGGCAAAACTCTGCTCCTGAACTCACTTCTCGGATAACAGCCAGTGGCACTTTATCAAGACAATTCCCCTGAATCAGACTGTGACAAATGAACTGGCTGAATTAGGAGCAGGATCAATCTTAAATACTAAATCCTCTCAAATTATCACTGGTTTAAAGACCTGGCAGCCCAGAGCCTCTCCTGCTGGCTGACTGCCTCTCTGTAGCTGAATCCCCAGACTTCATTTAAAGGCTATTTTCACTCTGTTGCATACATTTAGAGCTTATAGTGGCTGCTTTTTGGGACTCTGGATGCTTCTCTAAATGCTCCCAAATCTTCTTAAGTTCTGCAGAGACAGTAAATTGAGAGAGAACAAAAGATACACACCTTAACAATCAAATATGAACACAACACATACTAAAGACAAATAAGCAACAAGTAAAAAAATACAAAACCAGACAATCAGCCTCCCATCAGTGATCATTTCCCCTATATCATTGGGCCTAACGACATATGTATAATGAGAAATTAACAGAACATGAAATTGAACACAAAATCTTTACTATCCAATACAAATTTATGGCATCATTTTATTGAAAACTGGAAAATTCTTTGCTGTTTGGTAAAAATCTTGTATTTAGGAGTAGGTGTTCAGTGTAGCTTTGATGTTATTTAGTTGGTTTTGAAAGCATGTAACTATCAAAAATAAGTCAGTAAAAGATGTCAACCCACAGAGAAAGATAAAATACAAAACAGTGGAGTTTGGAGGTTCCACTTGGTAACAGCTTGTTTTTTTTTTGTCTTCAACATGGTGTGGGTGCATGAACATGTTTGTGCCAGTAGAAGTTTCAAGAGATCGAGGAGGCCCACCTGCGGCAGATGAAACAGCTGATTAAAGGTTACTCCCACTCCATAGAAGACACCCATGTTCAAGTAGGACAGGTAAGCTGTTGCTCAAATTAAACCCTGCTGTGGTAAATTTAAGGTTTTGTCCATATCTCCTCAGATAGAATTCCTATTTTATGTTTCTATTAAACATTTCTAACAATAAGTTTAAAGTAAATAGGCTAAAATCCAGCTCAGCACATGGTCATTTGGGAGCCTAGAGTGAAATTACTCTACTGTAACATCGCCATTTTACTCCTAACAGGTTATTTTAAGATTAATGCTTGGTTAAAGCTCAGTGTGACAACATTGGCACACTTTGCATTTGAAATTTCCTTTTTCCTTTGCATGATTTATGATGTTTTAAACACAAACAGATCACTGCCCTGCTCTTCCAGAGGTGTTAAAGTTTAATGTTGCAAATGTATTTGCCACTTACAGTCATTAACATCATAAATAAAAATTAAAACAACCTCATGTCTGCTGTGAGTAATATTATGTGCAATTAAACACTTCTTGTACAGCTCTACAGTTAATTGCCAGTTTTTCACCAACAGAGCACTCAATATCAAAAACCTCATTTCAAGTTTTGGATGTTTTGTATACATTGTTACAATCTGTGTGAGTCAGTTACAGCCATAGTAAAAAGTTATTATTTTTCTATAGTTTGACAACAAAAACAATAATTTTCATGTCACTTTTTCTAGAAATACACTTTTAAAAATCAGATACTAATTCTGTTCTGCTCTGTTGCAGGTTCATGAGGAATTCAAGCAGAATGTGGAAAACATCGGCATTGATAACCTCATCCAGAAATTTGCGGAGCAGAAGGGCACAGGCAAAGACAGACCAGGTACAGGCAGCTCAGCAGGATGGATGTTTGATTTGTTTACAGTAGGAGTGACATAAAAACATAAACACAGCACAACTCACCCAGCTTTCATGATAATTTAGAAATATGAAAACGCCCACACTGCAGGCGGAATAATTCATAGTGACACAGAACAACAGCTAGTAAGTGGTTTAAAATTGCGAGTGTGACTGCATGCATAATTTATTTGTTTGTTTGTGTGTGTTTTTGAGTGTTTTCTGATTTTGTTTTATTCTTATCAAACTGTCTCCAGCTCTGGTTGGTTTTGAGGAGTACATGACGGCACTGGCACCTGAAGGTGGGAAGAAGAGTCGAGCAAAAGCCTTCAGGATCCCCGGCCTGGGCAAGAGGGACAAGGAGCCAGACTCTTCGTGAGTGGATGCACATCGACACACATACACAGCAACATACAAACACAGAAACACATAAGAAAACACAGAGAATTAAAATGCTGTCCTCGTTAAGCACTGCTCTTCAATAACTTAGTTATAATCTCCATTCTTTGCTACTGCCTTCAGTTTGTGTTTTTATGTAATTAGGATTGTTTAAGATGACCAGTATTTAAGATAACTGTGGAATTAAAAAAATAAAATTTAATATCAAGTTAATAATAGATGTAATCCAACCCTTCTTAAATATTTTTTTATTTTTTTCCAAGGTGATGCATTTTAGTGCTGTTTCATGCACCATAAAATTTAAAAATTGTTGTTCTTTCTGTATGCTTTGTGCAGTGATGATTGCAGATTCACCCTCCACCTCCATTTTATTTTCTCAGTAATTTGTTTGCAAAAACACACAGTAAACAAAAGTGAAGTTCAATTTGACTAAAAGCCTTATTTTTATTCAAGTTATCTTTCAATATAGTGACAATATTGTTAGCATAAATCTTCAGGATACAATAATCGTGAAGTGATAATCTAATATGGAGACAACTCTATACTGAAGAATGAATATTGAAAAAAATCTGTGTTTTTTGTAATTGCAGAGACTCGGCTGTGACGGAGACACTGGTGAGTAGCAGATATAATTCACACTCAAACAACTCAGCTCCAAAACACTGACTCAATTCTCAGTCTCGTCTTGCTCAGTTGTTATCCCTGCAGACATCTGGTTGTACTGTGAGAAGAGTGTGTGTCTTTTTTGGGGTGATGAAAGCAGAATTGTGTGTGTATTTGTGGAGAGAAGGTGAGCAGGAATTCAGTGTGTGATAATGACATGTTTTCACGGTGTGGGGTCTCCCAGGTTTATTCTGGTACTTCTGAGAAGAGGTCTGAGTCTGAGATACTCTGGCAACTCAAGGGGAAGTGCATAACTTCATAAGAGTGTGCGTGTGTATTTGCCTTGGTGTGAGTGTATGCTGCCAGAAAGCCATCTAGCAGTCTAATGTAGAAGCAGAGAGTAAACAGCAGATCACGGAGTCACTGGTGCTGCTATTTTACACTTTCAGTGGGCATTAAATTTCTGACTGTGGTGTGACAAGTACAGTAATGTTTGCACAGAGGCCACTTGCAAAGAGTGTAAATACACTGGCACAGTCTATTTACCTGTTTGATTAAACATTATTTTAGTAATTATTAAAGCAATTTCAGTCTGAAAAAGTTGCATTCCTACTGTAGCTCGATTTTCTTCATATTTTGAAACCGTATAGTAGTTGCTGGAAGTTGAAAGAAAGCTTTTCTGCAGTCTTTAGACCTTAATAGCATGTTTTCCCCAAAAGCTTAAAAGTGCATTTATGAATTTTTGACCACTAGGGGGCAGAGAAACTCTCAACATGAGCTAACTGTTAAACACCACTGACATATCATTACTTTAAAAATTCATCCCTTTGGAATGAAAGAGCCAAATCCACCTTTCTTTGATCTCTCTTTTGGTTGCAACCAAAAATATTTGGCTCTTTTGCTGCTGGATCTTCCATATTCATCACCAGCAAGTTACTAACCTTCTCTGCCTTACCGCATACAGGCCTCACGGCTTGTCCGTTTCAGTATTCCAGATTGTAGAAAAGACTCCCTTCAAAGGTGGATGTTGAAAGGTTAAATTAATATGAGTCTAATTGTAGTTCTGTTGTGAAGCTGCTTCTGAAGTTATATTTGTTTTATTAATGTAGCTTTTTATAATTTGTACCATTGTGCGTTACCCACTCAGTTCTGAGTATGACTTAATCTTTGTGAACTGATGATAAAAATACCAGCAGCTAAAGTTACGCTTGTCATGATCTGTAATCAGATCTAATCAAATACCATCCATATATGTTCAGGGGGAGTCTTAAAATAACTGCTCCCACGTTGGCTGGATTGTAAGTCTGGCCTTCCTCATGTCTTTTATTTTGATGATCATATGACTCCGCTAAAAAAACATCTGACATGTATCCACACACCCTGGCTTGATGAAATGATTTTAAGAAAACTGAAAGCTTTGCAGCAGTTGGAGTCACTGTTTCACACTTACACCCTAAACACTTAAAAAATCTGTTTATTCACTCACACAACCTAACAGAGGTGTTCAGTAGCACATGTAGGCTGTAGTGCTGAGTATGAAAGAGCACTTCTGTGTGTCAGATATGTGGCTGAAGTGCCATTTGTCTCTGTGTTGTTGACCCAGCTGGTGTCTGACCGCTCTCTAATGATGTGTGTGTGTCTGTTATCATATAGAATTCCCCACTGGAAGTAGACGATGAGGGATTTGTCATCCGAGCCGACAGCACGCGGAATGATATCCTTTTCCACTCACAAATGCTCAGCCAGAATAAATCACGCCATTATACCATATTAAAACATTTGACTTTACCTGTCTCTAATTATTAATATGTTAAATTGTTCTTAATATTTTTTTGTTTCAGGTGAATGGAGTTACTGTCAACAAGTGGGGTTTTTTCTGTGCCCAGTACAATTATAAAAGAGTGAGAAATTAGAGGAAAAACAAGGGTCCTCAGTGCTCATTTGCATGGCTTCTCTAGTCTGTGTAACACTGTTGAGTGAGAGCTTTAAATTGATTTGACAAAATATCTCATATGTGTTCATATAGGTTAAAAATGGCTCCATCGTAGCCTATGACTACACCTTTCCCGTGCTTCATTTAGTCAGTATGTTATCAAAGGTCTATGATAAATAGTAAACTTAAAAAAAAGTTTTATTTGCTTTCTTTGGCCCTGTCTTAGTGGCCAGTGAGTTTTAGATATTAATCATGAAGTCAAATGTTGACAGATATTTTGGTTGAATTATGTTATATCTTTTCCCTTCCTACCATCTTCTTACCCATCTAAAAATCCCACAGAGATACGTTGAGGATGTAAGTATCCAAATCCACAGCATTGCACAAGCTACAACGCAGTGTAAAGCATAAATAAAAGTAAATAAAATTGTGACAGTATTTCAGACTGAAGTTGCCCAAAATTTGCAGCACATTAAACCTCCTGAATCTGCTGAAAAAACCCTAAATACACTCCTAACTGTGATGGAGACATTTTTAAATGAGGTCAGAAGTGAGAGGTGGGGTTTAAACAAATTGTTCACATGAATGGTCTCATTCATTGCCTCATTAACTGAAGAGCTGGACAATTATAAGTTATTTACCCCTATTTGTTAGCACAAATGACTAAAAACACCCCTCTCATTAGATACAGATCAGCTAAAGCATGTCATCCACCAGTTGTCATAACCTAACACTCCATTTCCCAACTCTTCAGCTCTGATCCATTTATCTGTGGTGCTTCTCCGATCTGACAGAGCTAAAAAATGACTTCCTGACTTCATAACCCCTTTCCCACCCCCCACTTGGTCAGAATAGATACATGTATACATTCATCAAGGTTCTCATACTGTATGCATCTGTAATCTTACAAACATAAGACACAAACCCACAACAAGCCAACATGCAGCAGAGTGAAGTCCAAAGAAAGAGGAAGGGGAGGTGACTTTCGTTGGGGGGTAATGTGCGGCAGGAAGTGGCAGCATGCCTATTTGAAGCTCTGCAGCTCTGCAGTGAATCTGCCTCTTTTTTGTGCTTTTTATCTGTGTTGCTCTGCACTAGTCTGCCTTTTTCATTCTGATGCCCAAATTTAATATTACAGTGAATCACTTTGAGGCTCTTTGCTCTTCAAGCATGTGTCAAAATTGTAATATTCACCAGTAAGCAGGAGCAATAAAACTTGCACCCACTGGTTTTTCAGTACCATGAATTTTCTGCTCTTGTTTTCATTTTGGTTTTGAGTGGTGTTCTCATTTGAGGTATTATAGTAACTAAGTGCTGTACTCTTAAATTCACAGTCTAACAGAGCCGACAATATAAAAATAACAATAATATAATAATTAGATTAATATCAAGCATATGTAGATTTTTCAGTTTACTGTGAAAATATGTGATGAAGTCAAGAGTCTTATACTGTAACACATCCTACATTCATACATGATAAAATAATTTAACTTCAGCTCTGTATTGACTTCAAAAATTTTTAAGATTTATGAAACATTATCAAACATTAAATATTGATGTCTCCTCTAAGTTTACACTTATCACTTTTAAATACATTTGGCTTCTGTAACACACTTCTGTAGAGAAAAGCATATTAAACCACCCTTCAAACTAATGTGCAGTAACAGACAGTCAATGCAACATTTGGAAATCAATCAAAGTTAAGATGTTGCATTTCTTTGGGCTTTTTACTCATGCCTAACATTGGAAAATATGAAAATAGTTTTTAAGGAGTCAGCTCACTTTTGGCAATGTTTCTTAAGTTCAAGGTAGAATTAAAATCATGGCACATTACACAGGTGAGCAGCACTGCAGAATAATTGCTGACTACTTGAGCAATACTGTCATGTAGGGCATGAGTACTGTACTAAGTACTGTATTTAGAAAGAAAAACAACAATGTTCAAGATAGAGCCTCTTGGTTTTCTCTCTGCATACAGTACTCATTATACAAGGTGAGCTGCAACAAAATGGCCATCTTTGAGTGCTGCAGTGGAGTCAATAAGATACAAAGAGGACAAAAACAAGTTCAAGGACAGTAAAGTAGTATTAAGTTGAAGTAAATGAATTAAAAGTCCCATCATAAATGTAGAAGTCTGCCTTGTTAAACTACAAACAGTAAAATGTTTTAATGGATAAAAAATACACAAAAAACGATGCAGACATGCTCAGTCAGTGACACTAATGCTATCATTAACTGGCCTTTTTAGGAATGAGTTTGTGTGTTTTGCACGAAGGAGAAAAAACGCTTTTAATGAGAATTTCACACAAACTGAGCAATAACAATTATAAAATAATATAAACCGAGCAAAAGAGGGCTCTCACTTTTTCTCTCTGTGTCTGAAAATACTTTTGTTTTCTCAATGCCCTGGCCAATAGTGTCACTCACTCCTCATTGCCAGTTTTAAATACAAGGTTTTTCTCCTTGACCTTTCTCTCTCAACGCTGTTCTGATGAGAAGGAGAACAACTTTTACTCCAGTGACTCAGACTTTGATGATGAGGAGCCCAAGAAGTTCCACATCCAGATCAGACCAGTCACCAGCAGCAATCGCACTAACCCCGCTGCCACCGAGAAAGAGCTGAAAGCCACCGTCGGGGCGCTCACTCTGCCACCCAACAGAGGGGTACGTCTACAGGTAGGCTGTGCTTGTTTTTTGGAATTTTATCATGTTAAATGTTTCAGGATTATTTTTGAAGACATGAACAATTTTTTGAAGATGCAGAAATCTCTGCAGAAATTTATTTTAAAGTAGGTTTCCCTTCACTTAGCTATTCGCTAAGCTAGTTCCATTTCCTGGAGAAGTTCTTGATATATACTTTTAGAATATTTTACTCAAGTACTGTGTCTCTAACGTCTTAAATGATCAAAAAGGAAAAAAATATGTCATAAATTTTATAATGCAACATGTAATATGAAAAAACAAAACCAATAATTAACCAATCCTAACAAGTTCAGTGTGTTTGGCTAAAGCCTTTACATCTAGTCCAGAAAGTGTTACTGCTACACCGACATGTTCTTTTATTATGATGAACATGGCTGCTATAGAATATTTTGACTCAATTTTAAACGGTTCAGTCTGCTGCTGTTCTCACTAAAGCACCAAATACATGTTAGTTTGCTGCTGAAAATAGTCCAAAACAAGCTCTGTCCAGTCCTGTTTGACTTACTGCAAACTACAGTGTTCTGCTGTTTTGGAAAGTTACTTCTTTGTGTTTATCAGTTGGATCAGAAGGGTCTGAACCCACAAACAGGGAAGATGAGTCAGATTTATTAAATGCTGTCTTTGCTCTTCTTCAGGGTTTTTTTTTTAATTAAGAGATATGTATAAGAACACGATTATTTTCCTTTACATGAGTCAACTGTATTGACCAAATCTGTCTCCTTCTGTTGACTCTCAGGTATCAGGCAAGCGACATCTCTCAAGTAAGTTCAACCAAATGTGTTTAAATGTGTTTGGAATAATTTTGAGTGCTTGTTATGTGCAGCACGTCTCCTTATTGCGTCTTATTGAACACACCTCTGAAAGCTGTTGTCTTCTTTTGTGTCTCATCAGGAAACTCGAGCACTGCAGGAGGACGCACAGAGGAGGGTGAGGGTGCCTCCCTTAGGGGTGAGACTGTCCACAATCCAGTCTTCAGTCTCTAAGTGGCTGGATTTATCTATCCATCCGCCCCATCTGTCTATCTTTTCTTTTTTGAAACTACACTATTTTTGTGAACAGCTTAAATTACTTTGAAAACAGATTAATCAATTAACAGATGGAACGTTTTGTTAACTATTTGAGTATGTCTGTCTTGTTGTGTATTTACAATATTTGTAATTTGTTTGAGGTTTTAATTCAAAAAGTATGAAAATATTGAACCATTTTCACACATGCACACACTCAGCCATAATTGTTGGATCTGAGTGGTTATTCCTAGGTGCACACTCTACCTCCAGCATGTTTACCGCCTGTGTCTCCCTCCAGACAGCAAATCTCTACATTGGCTGACCTTGCATGAACAAGCACCCTCCATTAATCACAGCCGAACCCTCTGCTCATGCTCCAAAGCATGTTCCATCACGGACAGGTTTATTAGATGCCAGCAGGTTATGCTGGAGAGGGAGGCAAAAACCTGCTGCTTCCCAGCAGCAAGCAATCTCTTTCCCCTAAATCCAGAGGAGGCAGGATTAACGATGAGCGTCTGATTAAAGTGGTTACTCTCCAGTGACAGCAGCAGTGGCTGAAGCCCAGTGAGACCTGGCAAATTGCTAGTATTTATCATAGAGAAGGTAATGGCTGATGGGTTTTCCCTCATGCCGCCCTCTCAAGGCTTTGACGAAGAACACCATGCTGCTGATTAGTTCTGATTAGGGAACATCCTCTGCAGTGAGTCACTTTTCTGATTGTGTGTGTGTGTGTGTGTGTGTGTGTGTGTGTGTTGTCTCATTATAGATGGAGAGCAGGACGGCCTACGCAGGTCCACCTCCAGTCCCGATCACAGCAGGTAAGATGGCTCTGCCCTTCATAACTTATCTGTCTGTGTGAGCAGTGAAGCAAAATGTATTTGAAAGTGACTCTGCGTCATCAGTGGCCTTTTCAGCAGTTTGAAGCTCTTTGCATTTTCCCCTCACAGTCTTTCCATCTCCTAGTCTTACCTTCATCTCTTCTTCTATCACTGTTACTCCTCCTTTAAGTCATCTGTAGTGTAGAAAGAGAACTCGTTACTTTTATTATATTGTTTTTAAATAGAAACAAAACAAAAAAGACTTTAGCACTCTTACAACAGTTACAGACCTGCTTCATACTGGGGGGGCATTGTCGTATCAGACAGAAAAGTTTTCCCCAGACTGCTGCTAAAAAAAATAAATTTCAAATTTCACTGTCACCAAAATTATAATTCCTTTTATAAGTGGTTTTTATGATGAGAGTCTTTTGTAGAATTAGGTGTGATTTTCAAAATAAGAGAAGTGGGGTTGTATTGACATTACACAAGAGGGCACTGTTATGTTGTGGTTGTACCTAATTTAAGCAGAGAGTGAATTCCCCCGAAGGAGAGAAGAAGAGGAAGAGAGAAGGACTTCCAGGGTTGATTTGAGTTGAAGAGAACTAATGTGAAATGCCAGATGGTAAACAGTCAGTTGCTCTTGGAAAAAAGTGAGACTGTTAAACAGAGTTTTGTTTCACTCACCACAAACTGAAAGTATTTGCCCATTAAAACAGAAGCACAACAATGAAGCATGAGCTCACTAACTGAGGGAAACATAGCAGAGGCAGCGGTTCATCAGGAATCACAACAGTGACCTATCAGTGATGTAGAGAAGATTAGCTTAGACTTTTACATCTATCGCAGCTTAGATAGGGAGAGGCACGAGGTTACAAGCTTTCTAACAATAGAGTTAGATCTAATGACAGGCAGGGTTGGCGCATCAGAGTAACCAGTGTTATTTTACAGTTTTCAGAGAAAATTGATGTGAGTAAGAACAGAAACAGATGTCAAATTTTGGGAGTTTCACAGATGGAAAAAATGACAGAAAAATACAATTTTATCTTTTCAGAAAAAAAAGGCAATTTCCTCTTGCCTCACTTACACCCACACCTCTGTTCTCACTTCCCTTTATTGCCTTTACTGCTCACTACTCCCTCAATCACTCCTCCACTCCTCTTGATTTTCTTCCTCTTTCTCTCCTCGTTTTTCCACCAGGTTGAGTTCAACAGCATCGGGTTCAGACAGTCTGTTTGGACCACCACTTGAATCAGCCTTCAAGTCCAAGAGCTTTGATGGACGTGAGCAACTCAGAGAGCAAAGTGCTTTTGGTGCCTCTGAATGTAAGAGTCGTTGTTGATTTTTTTTTTTTTTTGAGTCTCTTTGCCTGTTTATATTATAAACAAAATATAAGACAAGCCCAAAGGACAGTCCCCTCTTTAAGCAACTTGGTTTATTGAAGTTTTGATAAAAGTAAGCAGTTTTTTATGAGATGGTCTCTAGACATGAAGCCTCATCTGTCTATTTTTTTTTACTTGCAGTTTTTCTTTCTGAAACTTTATGTTTAACTGTAGATCAAGTGCAAGACCCAAATAAGACGCAAGACACAAATAAGAGGCAATGTCAATGTCAAGGCCCCATACCCAAACACCCACTGACTTAAGACAAAAAGATACCCCCAAAAAAAAGGTTGTCATGGTAACCAATAATTGTATATGCATTCCCAGCATTTCCAGTATCCACAGTGGCAGTGATGAAAATGTCCATACAGACTGAAACGTCTCCACATTGTCAAAGTCGGGTGAAGTGCAAAAGGGAAGTTGGGACAAACTTCCACAAAGCCACACTCAAAAAGGAAATGTAAATAAACAAACATCGCTGATTGGCTCTCTGATAAAACAAACTAGCAAATAGACCCCAAATGGATCTTAACATATTTACTGTAAAAGTCACAACCCCCAAATTAATAAGTAAACCATACCATCAAGCTTCATTTTAAAACAAAGACTGAGGTGGATTTCCATTTCCCAAGGGTGTAAGATATAAGCATGGAAAGATTAAAGTGTGGTTATCCTCATTAAGCTTTTTTTTTTTAGAAAGCTTTTAAGGAAAACACAAAACATAAAGTTCACAGTCTGTGTCGTTTTATTTCCAAATGATGATGCCTGATATCAACGCAACGCATGACAGTCTCTAATCCTCCACATCCCCTCATCCCTAAACTCATCAGATAACTCAAAACCAATTTTCCTCCTCCGAGCCTCCCTAAGATGACTCGAGGAGGCGGCCTGTGTGATGGTATCTGCAGATGGGGAGAGATGAGATGCAGATAGATGTGACCATAGAAAGTGTGCTGGAGGGTTAATGTGTTTAACTGAAAGAGATAATACTCATGAAAATTCCTAACCTACAGAGAACAAAGTAAATAACTTGGAAGTTAAATTTGAGACTGCAGCTGGTTGAAAGAGGCGCAGTTATTGTTTAGAAAGAGGTTTCTGATAGAATAAAATGCCTTTCATTGAGATTGATACTGTAAGAATTTATTTTAGTACAGAAGATCAGAGAAGTGATTACATTTTATGAGTTCATTGTCTCCTGATAGTGTTGATAACTCTAATTTACTCCCCTGTATTGATATGCTGTAATGTGTTTAATGTGTGTTTCAGATGCCGCCTTCTCGTCTGACTCATCCTCTCCGGAGAATGTGGAAGACTCTGGTCTGGACTCACCTTCCCATCAGCCCCTGGGACCCTCCCCTGAGCCTGTGGGTTGGGCAGCTTGGCCTCCAGTGTTACAGAGTAAAGAACAGACGCAAACACTGGGACGACCTGTGGACCCTTTCCTCTCTGCTTTCCGTGACCCCTCCCCTGGTCGGAGCCCTCACCCGCAGGACGACCCCGCCAGCGTTTGGTCCATATCCACATCACGTCCCTCTCGCGTCCCCACAGACATGGACCCCACATCCCTGCGGTTCCCTGCTTTCTCCCAGTCCCTCCCTCCCCCTGAGATGGAGTCATCAGTGTGGAACTGTAAACACATCCCCACCGAGGACCCCTTCCTTGCTGCGGTTGAAAGGACTGTCACCCAGGAGACTTTAAACTTGTCTGATGCCTGGGCACGCCCACCGCCTCGCCCAACCCAGGAGGGCTTGGGGATGGAGGTGCGAGGGGACCCATTCTCCATGACTCTAACAGACACCAAAACACTGCCAACCTCCTCCTCCTCCTCCTCTTCATCTTCCTCTCACCGTAAAGACAGGAAAAGAGACCGGAGCCTCCCGCCTCCTGTTTCCTCTGATGACCCTTTTGCAATCACAATGATTGGCAGCCCAACGCACCAGTCCTCACTGGCTGCAGCAGCTGGGTTAATTCCTCCACACAGCAGCAGCAGCGTTGGTGTTGGCTCCATCAGTAGCAACAGACTCGGACTCGACGCTAACTCAAGTTCTTTGCCCGCAGCTCAGCCCAAGAAGGAGCTGATGCACTGGAACTCAGTCCACAACCCGTTTAGTGAAGGCGTCTCCGGAGCATTGAGCAGCTCCAAAACACAGGAAGGAGGAGGAGGAAAAGGGGATGGAGGAGGAGACAGGAGAAAACACCGATCATCGGAAAGTGAGCCACGCAGGAACGCCCCTCCACTCACCAGGCATTCAGGACCACAGGAGGATCTGTGTTTTTCTACAGACAAAGATCAAGACTGCCTGGATCTGAACGCTCAGATGCAGTGCAGCGTCAGCTCTCACAAGGGTACTATTGTCTGTTTTTGGCTTTGAAGTTTTTTATAGGTCAGTACATTGCAGGAAGTTGATTGTTGCATCATTTCAGGGCTGCATGGGTAGACAGTATTACCAACATGGTGAAGCAAAGTTACCCTGTAAGTGAAACAAACACGTAAGATAAATGCTTTTAAAAAAGCCATTAAGTCTCATAGACTTATGCATCAAATGAAAACTGTAAAAGAACCGAAAAAGGCAGACTGCTGATCCCTTTTACCCACAAATGAACCTCATTAGGTAAAATTCACATCTATTACTATTTTTAAAGATGAATGAAACGTCGCTTTTAAGTGAGTATGAGTGATGTGGGATTTTTTGGGTTCTTTGTCTAAAGTGGAAAATCTCTGTGAAGAATATTCAGATGCTAAATCCCTCAATTAAACCAATCAAATAAAACGTTATTAGGTTTCCTGCCAGCCTGTTTTGGCAGCGTGTCTTGTTCAGCTTGTCTCCGGCTGTTCTAAACATGACTTCTGACTAATTTTAGAGGATGTCTGTCTCTCATATTTTTTTTCACTGTCTGATTCAGACAGTCACTTTGTGTGTCTGTGTCTCTGTAAGGGTCCAAGCATAACTTCAGACAGGGCACAGCTGAAATGGTCACAGCTGCTCCTGCCAGAGCACCACGGGCAAAAAGGACTTCAGGCCGTCTCAGCGGCTCTGAGAGAGTGAGTATCAGTGATGAGTTAGAGAGGCTTATTTTTTGAACTTATGTTCTGTTAATATTTGGGTTTTTTTCTCATTGTAAAATGAATTTGCTTCATTTTGACATCACATAACATTATAGCTTCTCTTATGGTTTCTCTTCAGGAATAAATAATATTCTCTTATTCTTCTTTTTGTTTTCTTGTGTTTCCTCTTCTTCTTGTCCTCCATCTTTTTCTTCCTCACACCCCAAACCACACTTATTGTCCAAATTTATCTTTGGGTCCCACCCAGAAACTTATGAATACAAACATGTCAACAAGATGAAAACAAAGCATAAACAGATGAAGAATCTCTTGGTTACACAACAGTCAGTTCATTCATCTCCACAGACGACAGCTTACACTCATTCCCAGACTCCACTAATGGTCTCTTAACATGAGTTTTCTGATATCACTCCTAAAATGTCAAAATTATAAACGTCATGCAGCCAAATGGTTGTAAACTGCACAAATAATAACAGTGACTGGCCGATGTAAATGTTTGATGTAGTAGTTGCAACACTTTTAAGGAAACAGTGCCAGTATTGACCCTTGTCCCTCTGTGTTTCAGTCCCGCTCGCTTTGCTCCTCCCCTCTGCCGGAGCCCAGCCCTCCCCTCACCTCCTCCTCCTCCTCCAGCCCCAGTGAGTGGGGGCCCCAGGCCAGGGACAACGACTGGGGGGGTCAAAACCAAGCTCCCAGTCCTGCCAGGGCAGGACAAGCATCACCACTGCCCTACCAGCACCAGGAACACCAGCAAAGACAGAGTAAATAATAAAGTTAAACCATAAATAAAGTTACAGCAGAGGAGAGACAGATAAACTACAAGGAATCATTTGAGAGTTTAGAAAATAAGAGCTGGATTAAAAGATTAATACCGCTCTCATGTTTGTACAGTTAATATGGAGGTACAGTTACATTTTTTTTATATATACTGTGCAGACATTTAGTGATATTGTTTTTCTCACCCAGCTCTCAGCAAGAAAGTAAATAATATTATATGTTACTATTTACCAAAATGTTGACATATTGCTTCAAATATGAGTTGATTCATGAGAATTATGTTGACAACATGACTCAGAAACAAAACTCTTGTGTTCCACAGTGCACCTGTCACGTGGTCCAAGTCCCATCTCGCTCAGCACACAGGAGGCCTGGCCGGTGGCAGCCGCCATAACAGAATATATTAATGCTTACTTCAAAGGTGGACAGCACAACCGGTCAGCGCCATGTTGTTTTTTGAGAAAAATCACAGAAAATAAGCCTTACATGTTCTCTTGGAGCCAGCTGAGTGAACAGGGTTTATGTTGCCTTTGCTTCTTTCTCTAGATGTCTGGTGAAGATCACAGGTGACCTGACGATGTCCTTCCCTGCGGGCATCACCCGCATTTTCACAGCCAATCCCAACGTTCCTGTGCTCAGCTTCAGATTGGTCAACATCTCAAAGATCGATCACTTCCTGCCAAATCAAAAGCTGCTCTACAGGTCAGCCGCCCTCAGCATTTGGATTCACTGCTGTGTTTTTCCACTGTGTGGCCTCTTTACCATCTTTCCTCTGTGTGTGTCAACAGTGATCCGTCTCAGAGTGACCCAGACACCAGAGACTTCTGGTTTAACATGCAGGCTCTGCAGCTCTACCTGCAGAGAGAGGCTGAACTCAACCCTCAGGCCTCGTACTACAACGTCGGTCTGCTCAAATATCAGGTCAGGATTTAACATTATCCTCCATTACCCTCGTTCACAGTCTATCACCTTCTCTATCAGTCCTACAGTTCAAATTAGGTATCCTACATGGTGTTAATTGTGGCTTTATGAAAATTTTATGATGATTAATTGCACAGGTCCTCAATTCTAAATAATATCCAGATGCTTTGCAAGAAGTTTAATAATAAGAAATAAGAATTTTTAAAAGCTGAACTAAATCCTCATTTTCTCTTCATTTTTTATTGATTTAATTCTTCATATCTGTTGAATTTTGTTCCCTTTTGTTCCCTTGCTCCCTTATCTGCATGTTGTGGAAGCTCTCTGTCAGCCTTTTAATTGGAAGTGTATGAGCCGACCCCAGTCTTTGTTTTCCTTTTACTTGATACCAAATCACATAGTTTTCTACTGCAAACTTTTGTGGTGGTTATCAGGAAATTATTCAGAAATTAGGAACCCACAAAATATGGCGTTAAAGCATTTTGTAAGAACCCTTTGGTTCATATGTCTCAGTCAGCTGTTGATGACCTTAAATGACACCAAACCTGCTTCGACTCCTTGTTTTGTTGTTTAAAAGTCTCTGCTGTTTCCTCAGGTGTCGTCTCAGGACCCGGGTCGGGCTCCCCTCCTGCTCTCTGCAGAATGTCAGCGCAGCGGCACAGTGACCCGGGTATCCCTGGATTACCACTGCTGCCCTGCCACGGCACCCTCCACCCAGCTCACCGCTGTCCAGGTGCTGCTGCCGTTAGACCACACTGCCACAGACCTGCAGTGCCAGCCGCCGGCCTCCTGGTGAGCAGCAGACGGAGGATAAAGAGCAGCTTCTGGTTCAGCTGGAACATGCTCTGCTATTTACTTTACTAAGTGATCAACAAGTTTATTGTCGTGCACAAATAGAATCCTACACTCATCATGTAATCATAATATACAGCAAGAGTCACTGATAGTTTCTGGGAAGGATACAGAGAAGGTCAGAGGGTGCAGACTAAAAACAGAAGTTGAAAAACAACAATGGTGGTTCCTTAAGACGATTAATGAAATGACGTCAGTTACATCACAACTGGAAAGTATTTAATTTCTTATTAATGGAAAAGATGTTTTTTTTTTTCACTGACTGGCCTCATCAGTTTAATTTACCAACTGAATCTGCTGGTAACGTTGCCCAACTACGTCATATTTGTTGGTCTGATTGGTTAAAGTCAGCCTGTGATAGACAGATGATTCATCCAATCACCTGCCAAGTATTTTCTGAGAGCGTCTGCCCTTTTTCCAGTTTCCAAGGATGACTTCCCAGATGGTTCTGTATAACACACCATCTGGGGTGTCAGCTTATGTCCGAACCAAATTCTTATTTTAATTCATCCATTAGTTTTTGAGATATTTCGTTCTGACTGGCTGATGCTGCCATCTATAGAGCTGCTGCAAAAAAGCCAAACATTTGTTGTTTCCAGCTTCCTAGATGGGAGGATTTGATGTTTTTTCTGTCAGTGATTTGAAACTGGATTTGGGAGACTTGATCAGACAAAACATACTAAACATATAATCACAGAAATAATAAAAACAATCAATAATTGAATTTTAATCACTGCTTCAGAGGTAACAAAACTGTTTATGCAAAAACTTTGATGTGTCATTTAGGAGCAACAGCATCACTGCGATGTGTCAGAGGACAAATTAATAACAATAATTTAATAATAAACAACGTGAAAGTAGCAAGATGGCCGTCACCGACTGTTCATTTTTTCTCTCTGCAGGAACGCTGAGGAAAGACGGCTTCTGTGGAAACTCCCCAACCTCTCACCGACCAATCACAGCAAAGGTCAGAGCTCTGCTTCTGCTTCTGCAGCTGCTGCTGCTTCTGCTTCTGCTGCTGCTGCTGCTCTCTTCTTTTTATTTATTTTTCTTCGCCCTCTTAAACAAGGAAACTTTAATCAGAAAATGTTGTTCACTGAGAAGTAAAGAGAAACAAGCTGACACCTTGACATTTGTCTGACTCACAGCTTTAGCTGTTGCATCTTTAATAAGCAGCCAGCTGATTCTTACAGTTACCCTCACATTAAAATTAGTACCAGAGTTTTCTACTTTGCCGCCTTCTTTTGAGGTCACGTCTTTTACATTGTGTCATACAAATGTAGAGATGAGTAATTAAGAGCTGCGTACTGTAAAGAGATCTCAGCGCCGCTCCTCTTTAAAAAAGCTGAAGTCTGTAGGCGTATCATTACCTTTGAACAGCAGAATTAGCATTTGAACGCGGCAGCTGCTCTCATTTGCCTGGTGGAGGTGAGCAAAATGAGCAGTTGAAAGCATTTCTGAATTGATGCAAAGACAAACCTAAAATGTTCCTCTTTTTTTTCTGTCGGGTTGATTGATTGTTTATTTCGTGAGCCTAACAGTACACCTTAAGAGGCAATTTTTAATGGGGACCTTTTTCTAATTGTAATTTCAGATGGGGAAGTCTAAAATTAAATCAAATTTGAGCTGAGGGATCCTTCACCTGTGTGCTTCTCTCCATCAGACCCCCTTTTTATTATTTCATTCTCTTTTTCAGCTAATGACATATTATTCCTTTGGCATGAAGCTAGAGAACAGGGGAAAAGAGACTATTCATAGCCGTCAGTGATGGATGGGATGTTAAAGGCTGAAAACATGTAATAGTTAGGAGACTTTTCCAGTTTTTGAGCTAATGACAAAGCATTGAGAGGTCAACGTGACTCCTTTTCACAAAATACATTTCTTTTTCAGTCAAGTGTTTAAATTGTTGCTTTACATGAATAATGTCTTCTTGCACTGAGTCAGTAATTTCTCTGTTTTACTGGACATCTTGTAAAATGAGGCAGTCGCGGTGAAAAAGACATTTGTCCGTTTGATGAAAGCTGAGAAGAAGCTGTGCAGAAGTCCTTCCTGCAGCGTTCAGCATGTCTCATGTTTCTTCACACTGCATTTGTTTATCCTGCATGATGAATGTATGAACATGGGAGTGTTTGTGATGTTAACATGCAAACTCTGACTCCCCTGCTTCATGGCTCAGAAAGACTTCCAACCAAACAACTAAATTTGGCTGAAAAGTCAAAGTTGTCTTCACTTAGTAACACTTCGTAACCATGCCTGCATTTTGATGTGACGCACAGTGAATAACTGGATTGAAATTTGATCTTTAAAATGCTGTTGAAACTTCTTTGAAACTGTTAAGTGTAACAAAGAAATCTAAAGGCTTTTTAATCTAGATGAGCATGAGCTCCCAAATTGCTTTAGTTTGAGACTCAAACATAAAATTGTCCCCTCCGAACCAACAAAAATACATGAATTGCTGATTTAAAAAATACAAGCTATGAATTTAAAATGTCTTCAACATGTATTTATTTTATTGTAAAAGTACATCGCAGTGATAATCAGATTTGCTGAGAGTTAATTATAGTTTTGCACCACTTCATGACAAACTTGCAAAATGAGCCGCACTTAAAGACAAAAAATTTCTTTTTCTCTTTTCTTTACAACATGAACCAAAGGCTCTGAGTTTTTAGTGCTTTGTAAAGAAATGTACGAAGTAGCTGCTTCTCTTTGGTGACTGCACTTCATTTACTCCTGCTGTGTGTGCGCATGAACTTTTCTTGTTGCCGTGGACTCATGTTTCTTGTGTGTGTGTGTTAAGGCTCAGGGACTCTGTGTGCCAGCTGGCAGTGCCTGGAGGCTCCCCGCGGCCCTCCACCCAGCCTGGCTGTTCAGTTTGTGGGCTCCGGGGCCTCGCTGTCAGGCATGGATGTGGAGTTGGTTGGAAGCCGCTACCGCATGTCGCTGGTCAAGAAGAGATTCGCCACAGGTGACGCTGTGAACACACACACACTTTGTTCTCTTACACTGGCTGAAAATGGGTGGAAGATTGTGTTTTTTCAACACAAATCTTAAACTGTTTCTTACAGAATTATGACAGTATTTTTACACTGCATGAGTATTTGTGTATCATGGAGTCAACTGTACCTTTTCATGTTTCCTAGAGCTTCTTCAAAGACCCAAACTTATTTATGGATTCTTTTAATCATTGACTTATACTTTTTTAGGTCTAAAACAAAGAGAAACTGTCAAAATTTTGTTTTTTTTGAGCTTCTTAAATTTGAGGATTTGCAACTTTTTGCTTTTTATGCCATTTTACATCGAATATCCTTGAATTAAAAGTTGGTTAGACAAGACAAAACAATATTAAAACCTCATCTATGGGCTTTCTTCATTATTTATTGATATTTTACAAAACATTAATCATTGCTGCAAAGCTCCTGCACTTCAGAAAGTCTTGCAGACAGATGCATTAGACCACAGAACCAAAATACTCCCCCCTTTAACTTTATTTGATTTATAAGAGCACCATCAAGTAAGATTTGATATTAAAGAACATACAAGTGATAAACAGTGTGAAGGATAATTAGATTCTTTGAACCACTGATTGAAAAACTACTGGACAATTTAACAGTAATGAAAATGCCCAAAAAATACACTTACTGTTTGGTAACAGATCATTTGAGAATTTGTTTAGTTTTTTACAGAGATAATTTTCACTTGTTAAGAATTTGAATCTGCATTAATTGATTTAATTGCATTTAATCAGAAATATCAGCTTTTTTTTAAGTAAAATCTCATCATCACAAAATGCTACACAAAAGAAATAAGGTGACCGACTAAAGAAGAATAAAAAAATAGAACCAAAAAAAAGAAGTTCCTTTGTAAAGGTGTCCAGGTCGTCTTCGCTGAGGATAAAAGCCTCTTTTGCCTGTGTGTCCTGGCCATGACTGCAGCACCACATTGCATAGAAAATGTAAAGTTAACTAACAATAAATGATTTTAAATGATGACAATTATCAGAGATCAGTAATGTTATTAGTCAGGTCATTGATGGCTTTATCATATTTAACAGATGTTCATTTTAAATTCATGTGCATTAAGGGAATAAAATGTTTAAGCATTTAAAGAAAGTTAAAAATGAAGTAGTGGGACGCTTTGGCAGACACATGTATGTCTTATGTAGGTTGTGGTTTACTTTGGCGGTGCATTTCCTCTGTAAGTATTTATATTTTGCTGTGTTTTTGACAGGAAAGTACATGGCAGGCTGCTCTTTGTGAATAACTGAGCGTTGCGGCCGGACCAGAGACCTGGTCGAGTGCCTGTCAGAGGGGAGAGGTGATTGGTGGTAAGACGTAAAACCTTGATGCTCGGCTTCAAAGGACGATGTGCACTTACTTCTGACGGTGTCCTGCTGCTTTAGGATCTTCTCTTCTGTAATTTAAGTTGTGTGTTGTACACAGAAACTCTTTTTCTATTCAATCTCCCCATTGTGTTCTGAGGCAGGTTAGATGTCAGAACTGTTAATGAATTACAGAAGAAGGAAAAAAGTTAATAAAGTTAAACATATTATTGTCTGGAAGTGAATTGCCATGGAAACTAGGATTTTTATAAATTATGTAAATACTGTATGGATGAAATCTCTAGAGAATCTTAAAAGGATGGAAAGAGTCATTTGTGAGCAAAGATCTTCTACCAAACCTTAGAAAAAGAAATGTTTGTAAATCTGCTGTTTGTTCCAAATAGAGGAATTGTGATGTTAAAAATTTGATAAAAATAAATGTGCTCAAACTCTTTGGTTTTTACACCAATTTATTACACATTGTGACCAAGTACAAAATACAGCTGAACTATGCAGTTTATTATAGACTATTATCTGTCCTTAGGCTAGCTGAAGTATAGTCAAGAACAGGTTTAAAAATGCACAAAAATAAGGGTTCAGTATACTTGTAAGAACCAAATCTAGTTCAATAAAAAATAATCATCCGCCAAAAATCTAAAACAGCCTTACAAAACATTACAAAGTACACACAGAAATTACTTTTTTTTCCCCAAAGCATTTAAAGGCAAATTACTGTGACAGGCACAAGTTACAAAAAACCTTAAATAACTCAAGCTCAAGGACTCTCATAGCTACAAGAAAATCATCAAGGGGGGAACCAAGAGGAGGGAAAAATAATTCAACCAAACCGATTCCAACACAGAGCCAATGTCAATCAAATTAGAATAGTTTCACATAAATAGAAAATTCTTTTGTGACAGTTTAACAGCTCATTGTGTGCAGTTGCACCACAATAATAATTCAGTTTCATACATTGAACAGTTGAGATTGGAAACAAATTTATCACAGCCTAATCAATTACACACTAAAGCATTTTTCCTCTGATATGACGTGACCAACTAAGTACAGTGAGAGGAGAGAGATTAGGCAAAGACTGAAGGCCACAGAGCACACACTGTACATCATACAATATGTATATATATACATATATATGTATGTATATATATACATATATATATATATAATTTATTATGGACATATTCCCCAAATAAAGTACTGCATTTTCCCTCTTCTTCAAACAGAACATAAGACTTTTATCTGAGTAACAGCATGAGGTCAAAGTATCTGGAGTCAGGGATAGTTTGCTGGCTCAGAGATCCTCTTTTTGTGTATGGTTTTGGTTTTACAGGCCAAACTGCTCTAATGTATTGATTTATCAAAATTACTCTTGTCACTTAAATGAGGAAACGAGGCTCGATGAGACTGACCAGATTCCAGTTAAGGTTTTAACATCTCATCCCCAAGTCCATTATACTGGATTTATTCCAAACGCTGGCAGCTACATGTACGAGTCACTGAATAAAGATTTATTGAAATGCATCCTTATAGCACACAGAGGAGCTATAATAGGATAGAGACCATTTGTGGAGAATTTATTTTATTTACATAAAAGGAAACAGAAATGGGAGACACAAACTGCAACAGTGGCTACATTTTTTTTTTTTAATACTTGCCTCATGTCATCTGAGCTGAATGGAGCACAGCATAGAAATCTATTGAGGTAAACAAACCGTCGTGTTACACAGGTAACTGAGTTCCCTGCCTTTCTGACTACTGCAAGACTACAAGGCCCTACAGAGCCGTGACTATGGCTAAGCTGGAGGGGGGGGCAACTGAGGGAAAGGTCCTTTGGGTCAGTAGGTTGCATGTTATTTACTTTTTTTCTGTGTGTGTTTATGTGTGTGTGTGTGTTTGCCACAAGCAGCAGCAGAGGCAACAAGGAGTGCACACACCTACACCTAATCAATGTTAAAGGTGCTTGAATGTCTGAGGTTTGGAGACGATACATTCATACTGCGGTAGAGGCACAGCTGAGGGACAGATAGACATCTGTAGTGGTGGTTTCAAAGTTAGCGATCTAAGGCACTCAAATGACACTATGGCACAACTAGTTAAAATTTGAAAAAAACAAAAGAAAAAGAGAGAAGAGGAATCACAGAAACACCACACACCACCACTCAAAGTTACACATCCAATAAAAAAGGTACTGCACAAAATCATTCACAGTTGAAACAGAAACAGAGAGAAAATAAGACCTGTGTTACGCCCCTGTGAGTAAAAAACAAAGAAAACAGAAACAGATATGTGAGTTTCCTGGGAGAAAGATTACTGTCCTTATAAATGCTATTGAAGGGAGGACTGACACTGCTACGTTCTTCTCTATGTACACTGACCACACTGACTGCAGAAGGACAGCGTGTGCTCCGCCTAAATGGTGCTGCATCCCAAAGGGCCCCGGAAGCCACTTGAGGGTCATCTTTTCAGGAAAAAATGCTGGTCCTTGTGGCTTTCGGCACGGCACTGCTCAGGCTTGACTCACATCTCCTGCAGAGGGTGGCTCATTTCAATCCTCTCTCTCTTTACTGCTGGTTCGGTCGGCCCTCTGGACGCATCAGCATCACTGCCCAGATCACTCATTTCATCAGAGAAAGACGCGTCTGTTGGCACAGGGAGAGAGGGATTGTAAACATCTGGTTTAAAGCTAAAATTGAAATTTATACTCAAAATATAAGGGTGAAAATAAGGATTTTACATCCACAAACCTAGAGCCACCTGACAAACTCTAGCTCTGAAAGCTGCAGTGCGCCATGGGAATTCTCTACTACAACAGAGCACCTTTCTTACAAGAAATTAAAGCTTATAATATGCTCTACTAGAGGACCATTAAAGGCTTAAAGTTAGATTCCAAATAGACAGTTTACTATTTAAAATGTGCTCAGTAATTTTATTTAACAGCAAAGCACTTTAGTTTGTAACAAATGTAACTCAAACCAGAGAAAGTATTTTATTTGCTGGGACCTACTGTCAACTGCAATTTAACTTAAGCTAGTGAGTGTTTCCAGCAGGGAGATGGTGAATGTGGGATTGACTTAATATAAACTGCTGTGTCCACATTAATTATAATGAAGGATTACATCAGCTAGTGCAAGAATGTGGTTCACTGATGTGGTTCTTATAGTTTTGACCAATAATGGAGCTCCATAATGTAGCTGAATAAGACAAATCATGCGTCGGCTGCACGGAAACACTTGATGTACAGATTTATTAGGAATTAATCTGCTTGGAGCCACAAACTGGGAAAAGATGTCAGAAAGTATAGAGAGATGAACTAAGTCAGGGTTGGTTTTGCCAGTCGGCTCAGATAAAACCAGTCTAATATAAACATTAACAGCATGAATAACGGGCTTACCTTTTTCCATCAGTGATGGCATCATGGAGTTCAGGTCGCTGAACTGTAATTCAAGAGATGAGAGAGAATAAGTCAACAAAATTACAACTTTAAATTTTGAGTAATCTGAGCAATTTGAAATAGCTTCTTTCTTACCTCTCCCATGACAGCAATAGGGGTTTCTCCAGTAGCCTGAGCCACTCTGTGTTCCACCAGGTAAAACATGTACTCATCATACAGTAGGCGAATCAGGTGGAAAGAACCAAAACTGGCTGCACTACGCAGGGTCAGATCTCTGATCACCATGGAGCTGCAGGAAGGAAAGAGAGAGGAAAAACAAATAATCTATAAAATGTCAATTAGAGAAAGTGTCCTGCAGCTACACCATCACACAAAGCTAAATCAGTTCTTCAGACTGATGCACTGATTTTAAGAGCAAACGCCTCATTGTCCCCCCCTGTCGTACCTGTAGAAGGACCACTTGAGCAGGAACTGGCGTGCAGCTTTGGGGAAGCTGGGGCTGCCCTGGTGAGGCTTCAGGACCTGAGAGACCACGTTGTCCAGCCAAGTAGCCCACTGGTCCAGAGAGCTCTGCTGCTGCAGAGTGACTTTAAAGTCCTGCTCCAGTCGTTGAACCACGCTCTCGTCACACTGACACACCCATGACGCCTGCTCCTGTTAGACAACAAACACACCCAAACCCATTCAGATGGAAAACAGAGAAAGAGTCAAACCACCAATCTGCACTTTGTGCAATGTGACACTGTCATTTTAACATGACGCCTTGATGTTAAATAACCAGGGAATCTGTCAGACAAGTTTACCTGGACGTTAGCAAAGTCGACCCGGTTGAGATCAGATAACATCTGGTTGATCTGGGAGGTGTTTTGGAGGACGGCTCGAGCTGCCTGAGCCAGGTGGTTCAGACTGGTGTAACGTCTCAGTGTTTGGGCAAAAGCGCTGACCACTGCCACCTACACCATGGAGGCAGAAACAGAGAATCCATGATAAACCCAAAGAAATTGATGTCACTCCCTTTTATACTATTTTTGTATAATTTTTTATAGTTTTCTGACTGAAATGCAGCTTCTTTGGATTTCTAAAGTCTCTCTGCTTCCTCTGTTCCTGGATTTACCAACAATTCAAATATGGAAAAGATTTACTTGGCTTGATATCAAGTCAATTTAATAAAATGTACAAAAAATGCACAGTAAATATGATGCATTTTCAGTAGAATCGATGCTGTAATAAAGGTGATTGTTAAGTTTGTGGCTGAAAGCAGAAGGAAATGTTTTACAGTTCTTGTTACACACATCCGCAGTTTAGCTCTTTAAGTGATCATGCAGAAAGTTTAAAGTTAATAACTTTTGTAAAACTTTGACATTTTGTGACACTTTTGTGAAATAATGACTTGAAAATTATTATCTGAAATGGAATTATCACAAAAGTTATTACCTTTAAATTCTCTACATAATCATTCTCAGAGTTAAACTGCAGGTGCATGTAACCAGAGCTGTTTAACTCCTTTAAGAACTGTGCATAGCAACATGTGGCACACATGGATCACAGACCAGCCACATGAAATGGAAACAGGTAACTCTAAAGGCTTGAGGTGGAAGTAAATGTGATAAATTTTATGATCTTTATAACAGCAAACTATAACAGATATATCTGAATATCATAATTCACACTCTGCTTTCTGTTGGACATACGATCTGGATGACAGCTGTTGAAAGAGGGATCAGAGATTTTCTTCTCACCTTGGTGCGGATAATCTCTTGAGGAAAGTTGGTCATGGCGTTAGTCAGCCAGCCCTCCAGACTCTTGGCAAAGTTACGGATGGCCTGAGTGAGAGTGCCTGAAGAAACAGAACAGCCTGGATTACAAACAGACTTTCCTACATTTAACCAACATGAAGCACCATTAAGTAGATTTGTGCTGCCAACTGCAATACAGAAGATTTAAGGAGGTAAACAGGACAAAATGGTAAGAAATCCCCTGAATATAAAGTTATGTGTGCTTTCAGATACTATTACTATGGGATTTTTGTTGTATTAGTATTACCGCCAGTGTGTGTCAAAACAACACTTCACAGGACCGTACTAAAATCAGAATAATTGAAAATATCAGTAGTACTGACTGGGAACAGGGCGCAGCACATCAGGGATGAGGATCTCTACCAGAGCCTGGTAAAGGATGTGGTCACAGCTCCTCATCCATAGTCTGACCGGTTCATATTTACACAGAGCCACCAGCTTCTCTCTGGGGATCACACCTTCCAGGTCATCATCACTACACACACAGGAGGAAAAAAAACATACAGCCCAACAGTAAATACTAGTGCCTTGACAAAAACTGCTGTATGGTTTAGAGTTTTTTGTTGGAAACATTTGGGATAATGTTAGTACATAATCAAAAAATAATAACAAAGATAAAGCTATTTTTTTATTATTTTAATCATGAAAAGCTACATATTATGCATTTGAAATTGTGACATACTGTTAAAATGAGAGACTGACTTGAGCTCAGACACAACACTCAATGTTAACAGTAAGGTAAGTGATAGCTTTCTTTTCAACATTAAAGCCTCGGCTCTGACCTGTTGGGGAGGGTGGTATTTCCGTCACTAGATGGCGGTGTTGAATACCAAAAGGTCTGCCAGAGTTTCTCAATGTAGTGGAACTGAAGGTTCATCACCACATCCAAAGTAGCCTGCAGGAGAGCAGGGAGGGAGGGTGAGAGGGAGGGAGGTGGGGAATAGAATGAGGGGGAGGGAAAAGAGAGGGAGGAAGGGGGGACAAAACATACAGAGCTGAGCCATGGCAACCAGACACACAACAAAGTTTCTACAGGCAGGCAGGCAGCCTCTCGCTCGCTCACGGGTCCTTCTGGTTAGACAATGAGCCAGCTTAAACACAGCTCCCTGCACATTAATCATCAGGAGGATTGTGAGGGCCACGTTTAGGCTTCATCTGGAGATTTTTTTTCTTGATTTTTACTAAGTTGTTTTTATCTTTTTGCTTTTATACAGCAGGTTGGTCTCAGATTTATTTCCGCTATTTCGTCCTTTTGGTGGCAAGGCGCTGACCTGAACTAACCCATGTGACTTCCTCTTTCCTGTTCATATGTATGAGGCTCTTAGAAAGAGGAGTATACTGCTCACAAGCGAACAATGTGAAAGCACTAAGGAAGCAGTGAAAATGCAGAGTAAGCGGTAAAAATGATAAACTATGCTAAAAGTCGTTACCTGGTTCTAAAAGAAGAGGGTGCACGGAACAACTATAAACCAACCTAAATAAAAGTAAAACATAAAAACCAGCTCTGTAGTAGTTATTTAGGACAATTACACCAGGAAACATCAGCCTGACTTTACATGAGGAAGAGTTTAAACTCTTTTTTTCATCTCAAACGTTTCAGTATATCTCCGCACAGAGTACTGTTCAAAGCGTACAATTTACACTGTGCCCAGAGATTCTCTTCTTTCTCTATCTGGCAGGACATGCACTTGCCGCTGGATCTTGTTACACAGCAGTGTAGACTTCAATCACATGATATGTTTTTGCTTCCTCTCCAGCCGTTGCTATGACAACCTTGTTTACGGTTGCCCCAAGCAACAGGTCAAACACAGAACTCCAAAACAAAAAGAAGAATTCCCCATTCCCACTAAACAAGAGCGTTTTGCCTCCACAGTTTTTTTGCCACAGAGGAAAAACAGAATGCTTTAAAAAAAAAAAGAGAGACAGAGAAATAACACATGTTCACGTGCAGACAGGCTGCCTGGGGCAGAGGCTTAACCCCTCACATCTGTGCACACACACACGACAAATTCTGTGGTTTGCATTGTGATTTATTACCCTTAAAGTTTTATTAAACACCTAATCATTTGAGGTTAAACATTAATTCATCGGCACGGCCGATACCTGAATATTTGGCTGTGTTACCATGACATAAATAAACATATGACAGACAGTATCGTACAAATCTGTTTACAGCCCTGATCAAAAAAAAAAGGCACTTGTTTAACTGCATGATAGTTAAGTAAAAAATGAGCTATTGTTTTATGCTTAGGCCAACTTGTTGCCTTCATTTGTGCTGTAACTTTAAATGGCGCAATAAAAGTCTTGGCTTATGTGTTAACAGGTCACTTTTGGCTCACAAGAAAATGGGTTAAAAAAAAAGAAGCAAAATGCATAAACATTAAACACACAGGCAATGGGAGCTGAGAGAGTGACAGAAATGCTCTGGCAGACAAAGACAGGAGCCCATGTGCCTGTCCACAGACAAGGCAACACAAAGGCCCAAGGGGAGGCCACCACAAAGACACCGAGATGTCCACCCAGCGCGCTGAAAGGTTAATTGGCATGTCTTGAAAGCTGCACAGAGATGAAAAGACGGTTGGAACAAAGGGAGCGTGGAGAGACTGGACAGGGGGAGTGCAGGGATAATATGATAAAGCCAGAGCCTCAGTGCTTTAATCACAGCCTCTCTCCCGCCTGTAAGGCCCCCAAATTTTTAATGTTCAATATGATTTCAAGTGTTCCCGCTGCCAGCGTGTTTTATCCTAAAATTAATGGTCCTATCAAGAGATTATGAACTATGCTCTGTGAAATGCCATTACGTAATACACTATTTCTTCACACCGCTTCCATCATACATTTCTCTGATACGTTTCTTCATAGTCAAAGCTGGACACCTGTTGATTGCAGTTGTTTGCTTTCATCGTCTCCTTTGTCAAATGTATATCTGCCCCTCTCAAACCAAATCCCCCTCATGCTGGCTTTGTTCTAGATTTTCTCAACAAATAATCTGGACACAATGTTTAAGTCTGTCGCTCAATACCTTTGGGGTACTTTTCTTTAACATGTTTGCAGCACTCAGCCCTAAGCCCGTTTGTTCCTACTTTAAGTCCATCTTTAAAAATGGAACATTGAGAGTTAGATATTTAAGAGAATAAAAGGGTGAGTCATTTCCTAAAATAGCTAGGCATTGTAGTTTAAAGTGAATAGTCCCCAACAAGAGTAAAAAGTGTCCTTGTATTTGCTGGGGACTATTTTCAGCAGTGGATTAATACCCATTTCATGCTCTGGTGAGTATTTACAGCAGCAGGACAGTGTTTGTAGGATAGATTCAAAATAAATAGCAGTGCTGGTGAATACCGTAATAAAGGGACATGTCAAGCACTCCAGTGTTTTCACCGATGTGTTTTTGTCATTTCTGAATAAAACTGAGGTCTACAGCACAGAGGAACAAAGTACATCAGGCTTTAGATTTGCACTTAGTTCTTGTTTGAAGGACCTACTTCTTGCTGGCTTTGGTCTTTTTGTGGGCTTTGTTGACTATGAAAAAAAAAACATCTATCAACAAATCAGTATAAGATAGTAACCTGTATCCAATGCAATTTAAATAGTGGCATAAATAGCATCATATAAAGTAGTTTTATTGTTTGTGTCCTTATTTATATTCTGTTTGGAGATCATTTTAATTCATAAAAAGCTGTAATGCATACTTTTATGTTACACAATTTCTTGTGAAAAGCAGGATTTTAACTGTTTTTAGTTTTGTTCTCTGTAAAAGAAATGAAGAAGTACAGCCAAAAAAGGACATGTACAATGAGACAAATCTTGACATCAATAAATCATTAAGTAAAACTAAATCTACAGATTTTGTTTTTGTTCAAATACATAAGCCCTTACAAGTGTCTTCTTGAACATTATGGTAACCCAACATCAAAAGTTTTGGAGTAAAAAGTATCTGAATTGATGCAACAGAATGAAAGTTATCCTATTTCTTATTTGCAAGTTCTTCTTTCTTGTTAAAACCTAGCACCTAAATTATCCATCATGCCAACTGATCAAAACATATTAGTCCAATAATTAAGTGTGTTATGCAAGTAGTGGATGATGTGGCTTTGAGCAGCTAGCTTGAAGTAGAGTTAAGAAGGCTCCATGGGTTACTTAAGTCACTATTTTCTAACTTAATATCTCCAGTCCATTTCCATTTTTAAACTTGTAGTCTGATGCTGACCATGTGACAAGGACTTCACACAGCTCCCCAAGAGCCACAAAAGCTGTTCCCCTTCAAAGCTGTTCTATTCATATTCATACACAATCCTCTGCTCAAAATTTTTATATTTGTCCAAACTTTCCCAAGATAGTGAAGTTGTGATAAAAAAGGGGAGGTTCTTTGATATGACATACCTCGCAGTGGTCTCTGTAGAGCGTCTGCAGCTTCTTGATATCATTCATGTTGATGCGCTCAGGCAGAGGCTGGCTGCCCAAGTCAGGAGAGGGAAATGAGGGCAAGGTGTGGGATGTATCTGCATAGAGTGAGAACGTTGACAGGTGTCACTCACACAGATACAAGCTCTTAAAAGCTCCTGAATTCAGGAGACAGAAACTGTATAAAAACTGTGACAACTGTATGGTTAGATCACAGTAAATGTTACCACAGAAACTCCTCTTATAATTATTTCAACAAACAAAATGGCTGACAATTGATGTCGCAAATCTGATGGTTATTATGTGTGTTTACAATGTATGTTTGAGTGAAGCAAACATGTGGTGGTTGCTGTGTCAGATATGATTCAACTCTGATTTCATGAGGAAAAAATGTAGTTCCATTATGAAAGATGGGATCAGAAATTGAAAATAATAAGAAGAAAGCAGAAATGATGAGAGTTTAAAATACTAGTCTAATCTTAAGTGTCAAACATTTATTGAAAAAGCAGCTGTTGTGGCAGCAAACCAGCTCCAGTTCTTACCGATGTACTGCTGGTGGTGTTGGCTCTGGGCAGCCACAGACTGCTCTGGAGTGCTGTTACAGTGCTGAGAACTCCCACACAGGCTGTCAGACATACCGTCCACCTTCTGCAGAGGTTTGAACCTGTGCAAACAGTTTGGGAGCAGGACATGTATGTTAGCTGTTTTTTAAAGGACTAAGAAAGCAGGGATAAAGAGAATATGCAATCAAGGGCTGGGACTATGCAGAGTTTCATTCCAGTTTCATCCAGAGATAATCCCCAGTAGTGAAATACCAAGGGCGTGTGTGTTTGAAAGGCAAACAACATATGCCAACGGTTTGAGACACTTTCTGTTTTATCAATTTCTTTCTTCCCATTGGGGCACATTGTTTTGCTTTTAAGATTTATTTGCCCAAGTTTTGGGAGGTGTGTCCATTACATACATTATGGGAACTCAAAGGAGTAGTGACCTTAAGTATAAACACACACAAACACACCACAGTTGTTCCAAGTAGTGAAAGAGTCATTTTTTTATGCTTTTATTCTTTTTCACTTTTACTAATTTCCTACCTGAAATTTTAATTGAGTAGCTTTGTTCTTTTCTTTTATCTACTTGCTTTTAATTGATAATATCATGTCTGCACTTTAGTCTTTTTTGTCTTTTCTTTACTTATTGACTAATATTGACATTTTGCACTTTAGTCTTTAATGCCCTTCTTTAACTTTTTCTTACTGTAACTTCAACTGTATTTAACACAGCTTCAGTTTTGCGTTTCATTCTTACATTGTGATCTTTATTATCTGCTTTGGTTTTTGCCTTTTCTGTCAAGGTGCTTTTTAAACTTAACGTGTTGTATAACTGTAGTTATTACTTTTAAAGAATGAATTAAAATCAGGCTAAAGGCAGTGTTCCATTATTGTCTTCAATCAAAGTTTTTGAGTCTGTTTCTGAGGAGTGGTCACAACTGTGCTTTGTTGCACTTGTAGCTCCACAGACAGGGATTCTACAGTTCACTTCTACATCAGCAGAGTGAGAGAGCAAATCACTGAGGTCAAGTTTCTCTTGACACATACATTCAAGGCTTCCACCAATGTTCTATTAGAATGAGTCAAACCAAAGTATAGCTGCATCTGGTACCAACACTTTGCAGCAAGTCACTGAATAAACGTCTTTTCCAACAAAAACATAGGATTACATTTTGGCAGCACAGAAGGCAGCTCTGGACTTGTGTTTGGTAGCTAAAATGTCTTGCTTTGAAAATGGGTGAGGGGAAAAGTGTAACCATTAAAGAAAATGGAAAGGGCATGAAAAAGGACAAAGAACTTTCAGAGGAAAAGGCAAAGAGATGGTGGTTAAAAGATAAAACACGGCAAGCAGCAGAGCACAGGCGATCACAGTAACGCAGCTCCCACAGGGTGAAATGTCAAATTTTACTTTTATCTTTAATACTTAAATTTACGTAAAGAAGACATGATCTTTGTTAGAAAGACAAACCATCAATCCTGTAGTTAATGAATCAAAATTGTTTAAATTTACAAATGTGACAGAGAGACAAAAGAAAAAGAGAAGGAAGAGGAAAGGTAAAAAAGGCAGACAGGCAGACTGCTGACCTCTGTTTCTGATGAACAGGCTGCTGCCTCATGGCCATGTACTGAGTGTCTTCCTGCAGCCGGTTGAGCGGCGAGTCTGGCTTCACCCGGATGCCATAGTAATGATACTTAGAATTGCCTCTGGTAGATTCAGTGAGAAAAAAGCCAAAAACCAGTGAGGAGGAGAAGACTTGCCATCAGTGTAATCACTATCATTATCCTCTTCCATCAGCAAGTCTCCAGTGCCTATAAGCATCATCATACTCGTCACATCTGTAATGGTTACATGATTACTGTTATCAGCATCGTCAGCTTCTGCAACAACCTCTTCCTGCTTGTACCTGGTGCCCAGGCGGCGTGTCCTCAGGCCCATGAAGACAGAGCGGATGAGCTTGCCAAAGGAGGCTGCGTTGACTGGATCCAGTTTCTGTTCCTGACAGTGCCGCAAGTAGTGGTTATACAGGGAGCACCGGGGCAGGCTCACTCCCTCTGCTGTCTCATAGTTGTCCAGCAGCCACTGCAGCTACAAACACACAGAAGAAGACACAGTCGCACAGTCAGTGAGCTCCAGCGGATCAACTCTGCCTAGTGATAGTCACCTGGCCAGAAATGAAAAGCAGCAGCGCATCTTATTATCACTTCAAAGGACAAAAAACACACACCACGCACACTCCCCTGCACATCACATGCCCACCTGTTTTCAGAGGTTAAAAACCAAAAGGACCATTGCACTTTTGTCACAGTTACATTAAGGCTGTTATATTTTTTGACTGAAGCAGTAGATGACTAAAGCATAAGCAATGGCTGATTGAGCGAACACTCAAACATCTGAAGTGCTTTTTATTTTATCGGAAAAATCTCCAAGATAGTCCGTTTTAAGGAGGTCAGAGTCATAGCTCTGTCTGTAACAGTGCAATCATAAAGAATTTGCATAGATCACCAATTTACATGTGAGATTTAGAGCAGATACTTTGAATACTATTCATACAAATGATGTGGAGATTTTGAGATGATAGCTGAGGTTAAGAGCCAAGATGTAGGGCAAAAATTTAAACCACAATTTTCCCATGTGAGGAAATCTGGATAGAAATGAATCTTATTTGAATATCATTGTAACTGATTGACATCATTTCCAAGTGGAAAGTTACACTGCAATATATTTCGGGTACACTGAGTGCATGTCTTGGTGTGTCTAGAAGTGAAATTAACAGAAATCTTGTTAATCAATTCTTGCCAATGAGAACATTTAGAAAAAAAAGTTACAAGATGCATTTTTCAGATAGAATTGAAAGCAAATGCAAGTTTAGATCAGGGACAAAACTAATCAAGACAAAAATGCGTATCAGTGGGACAGTGCAGAGGGCAGGTAAAGCTAGCAGTAGGCAGTGTGTTTTACTCTGAAGAACACACTGCCTAAAGGTTCGCCTTTTAATTTTATTTTATTTTTAATTACTAATTTTTTTTACTTTTTCTCATCTTTTCAAAGAAAGTTCCTGGTTGACTTACATGGCTGTTGAGCAGGCTGCTTTTGTGACTCGCAATTCCTTCAGACTTTTGGAGGTTTTCAATCGCCATTTCAAGCTAAGAAAGAAAAGGCATGCAGAAATAAAAATGTGGACACAGAAGAGGGAGGAGGCAGGAGAGTGAGAGAGACAGAAAAAGAGAAGGGACAGAGATAAGCAGGTGTACATGAAAAAAACTCACACAGAAAAAAAAAAGATAAAAGGAAATAAGACTGTTAGCTAGCAGCCAGATCTCTGCATTTCCATTAAAATCAGTCAGTGTTGCAGCCAAATCCATTTTTGGCTGACAGAAGCATGCAAATCAAGGGACTCAAAGGGTTAAGCTGCTGAGTGAAGGTTTGCCGTCAGACACTCTAATGTATGCTAATAGGAACCACAAACAGGGGCACAGGTCATGTCAAGTTAGTGGACACTAAACCAGCAATACCCATCCCCCATCCAACCCATCACCCAAAATTTATCAAAGAATGCAACTTAGTTAATAATTTAAAAATCCCAAATCCTATGAGTGAGTTGTAACTACAAAAGAACTGAGAGTGCTGTGGCATTAAATACACTATGTTATTCTGTCATTGGACAACAAAAAAAATAATGGGAGTCCAACTGGCAGGCAAAGTGAATGACAAAACCAGGGACGTTCTGTCGAGCTGTAGAAGAAAATTAAGTCAAAAGAGAAAAGATACGTGGTTTTGCAGCCAAACTGGAGACATGGAAGAAAAGGAAAAAGAGGCAGGCAGCTTTCCAAGCCTTAAGAAGGCTCCCGAGGGCTCATGGCCAAATGGTAATGAGCCCCAGGGGTTGCTTTGTTTCACAGGGCGCTCAAGTGCCTGTGAAAACCTCTGAAACAAGGCAGTGCTGAATTATTTAAGCCAGTGTCCCGATTCTAAAGGCTCTCTGCCCCTGTACTGCTCTGTTCTCTGTGTGTTAGTGCAGAGTCGGGAGGCCCCAACTCAGGTTGCTGTAAACCCTGTGTCTGTCCCTGCCTTTCAGGCTTGTCTGAGAGCTTGGCCAGTCTGGACACAGGCTCAGGTGGCAGTGTGCATCTCACAACACCATATGGTGCTGGGGATCTCTGCTCAGCAAGCCCTGTTGTACAATGAGTTAGTAGTAACACTTTCCTTTTTTTTTGTAAGAGTAAAAATTAAAATTGGAAAAACAAACAATCCCTTAAATACATCTTGTCAGTTATTGGGCCTTTGATGGGTGTAAACCTGTTTTCCAATTTGTCTCTTTTGCTGACTTGACTGGAAAATTACAACAGAAACTTTGGTATGAGAAGTGCTCACCATAGCTGAGGAGGAGCGTGATGAGTGTGATATGTGGTTACGGCTTCCCTCCATGTTTCCTCCATGGATCAGGTAGGTGCTTCCACCGGAGATGATGTGGCTGCTGCCCACATCCATAGCGATGCCAACCATGCCATGAGGGGGCACTCCACCACTGGCAGAGGAGACCACTGTAGTGACATGAGCTCCACCGGCCTGTGAGTCAAAGTAGGTTCCTCCACTGCTCTGCCCATACAACTGAGCCTCAGGATTGTAGGAGTAGGCTGCACGGCTGTGGTGAGATCATCGTAATTAGCATGCAGTGATGTCATTCCATTATGATGCTAAACAAAGTACATTTCATGACAACTGATGAACTTTAGGAGGCCATGAGTCAAAAAACTGCTCCGCCAATGAAGACCATTTCTAATCTTTTGATTTTCACGGCTTTTTGCAAGGACATAGGATTACAGCACTGCTAATACAACATACACACACATAGAAAATAACTAATGTCATTGAAAAATCTGATCAAGCTGGACTCAAACCGAAAATCTAACTGTAGGACATAAAATGATTCTGGATGCAGCTGGGCATTTTACACAGGGCCACTTTAAAAGTATTTTAATGTTAAAATGTTAAGAAAAATGGTCTTAGAAGTCTTATTTGTCATTAAGCTCATTAATTTAAAAGGCAAAAGTGCATTAGAGCATTTTAGTGTTCTAAATTATCACACTGGTAACTTTTAACTATGGTAAATTTCTAAGACAAACAATATATTTATATACCACAAGCAGAGGCAATACACATATTAAAACTATTATAAAGTTAGACAAAAACTGTATTTTGATGTTATTTCATTTTTTATTTGGCTGAGTTTTATGAAATTTTAATGGTCTACTTGACTACATGGTAAAAAGAAAAAAATTAACATTCTTTTGTTGTGAATTGTCAAGTAATGTACAGTGCTTACATAGTTCCGTTAGTGTAAACAGTCTCTCCACTCTCTCCTACATATTGGACCTGGGATGGGTAGACATGTTGCACCTGCTGCACCTACAGAGAGAGCACAAAATTAGAGCAGGGAAAGAGTAAAATCTTTATTTATGCTTCTGTGTTTAGAGTAAATGCAAGTCAAGTTGCAAGCCTAAATTGGTATAGAAACTGATCATTTTAATTTTCACAAGTACTGTGTAAAATTAAAATATTTGCGGGTGTAGGCATGTACACATTTATTACAATGAAAACATGAAGTGCAGTGAAAAGGTCTATACACCCCTTGGTTTCATAATCATTTGATCAAAACAGATGCCTCAAAATATCACTAAAAATTAAAAAGTTGCCTCTAAACACTGCTGAAGTGCTAAATAAATAGATTTTTTCAAAAAGGTCATGGGGATAAAAGTCAAGTGGAGAAATGTCACTTTGTTTAACGCACATTTTTCCTATAATTTAAAAATGTTGTTAAAATCATTGCAGTAATTCAAACTTGAACTAATACAGACATACATACGGATTTATAAAGAAAAGCTTGATTTAGCAAACAGCAGAACTAACAATGAATGCCTTACTGAAGCATAAACATGGTGTGCAGCAGGTAATGAACAGTCTTTTTGCTAATTCCTGATCTTGATAGTGAAAACCTTCAGAAATATAAGACTGGTGTCCTAAGACAAGCTACCAGCAGACAGTCATGTCAGCTCCTGGTTTCAATCAATCATTAGACGCTAGACATCACACAGGTTTTGTGTTGGTTCAAGCCACCAGGAATCACCTGGCTGGGCAGCAAGTTCACTTTACCTGAGATCCAGAAAAGACTATCTGCCATAAACATCAGCTTGAAAGCTAAGGAAAAACCCTTTGTCCCACACATTTAATATTTATAATGTTTTATTATATACAAAAATTCACATTAAGAAGTTATATCCATACTATTTATGAATTCAAGCAGTGGTCCAGGCTCAGACAGAGAAAGACACTAAAATGGGGCACAGGATGTTGGTAAAACATTTAGACACATGGCCTGGATGAGCAGCTTCTGGTGGAATCTATGCGGCTGCCATCTTTGGGACCTTTGTTTAGTGTTTTAACATACACAGACAGGTTTGGGTAACTGTTCAACCTGTTTACTATTTAATGTATCATGTGAAGGACAAACTTATGACGCCCTAGACTGACTGTTATACTTTAACCTGAAAGTAAATTTGGACGTGAATGACGCAAGGAGTTAATCGATGTTTGTGATTGATTCCAATAAGCCCTGGTGAAACAGGCTATAAGCTTATTTTGCCAACAATGGGTTCTATTTTTATGAATGCAAGAAATTAACTGAATCATCTGATTCTTTCTTATTAAAATAACAACATAGGTCTCCAGCTCAGTTAAAAAAGTCCAAATAACTGATTTTTTTTTTAAATCTGTAAGATATCAAGGGGTGTACAAATATTTTCACAGCACTGTACAAGTATGTACAGCACTGTGTACCTGCTGAGGGACCTGTTGAACCCTGGGTACTGAAAGCTGCTGTACTTGTCCTCCCTTCTGAGCTGAGCCTGTGGCTTGAACCAGCACCCTCTGTGTGGATACAAGACATAACTCAATTACATAGGTATGCACATACAATGGCATACACACACACACCATTGTAAACATATGACAGTCAACACAACATGGGCAAACACATCAACAGATGCCCCCCTCAACAGTTCAAGCTGATGAGAGATAGATTTGTGTGTGGGTAGTACAGCACTGCATTTTCTCAGTGTTCTCCTCTGATTACAGGCAGCAGAGATGCACATGTGTTATTTAGACTGTGATCTATAGATTGTGTTGACAGCACTGCTGTTTTTCTGTAGCATCAAAATAGTTGTGGTAAAATGTAAGTCAAAAAACATTTCTATTAATTGCAGTTGCTTAATGGGAGACTCAACTGAAGTGTTTTAGAGAGAGATTCTGATGTTAAATATTATAATGTTTCTTTTCAGACACCATATGTAACTAGTAATATAACAAATAGCTGGACTGGTTGCAAAAAAAAACGCCCTTCCATACATTTAGAACTTAATATTTAGAGAGAAACTGGATGAAATAGTCGTGTCACCCAAGCTTTCCCCATTTGTAGTAGTGGCAGGGTAGAGGTGGTACCCTACCTGCTGGGAGGCTGGAACAGGCTGTACCACAGGGGCCTGAGCTGATGAGGATGTCCGCAGCGCCGCCACGCTGGTCGTGGTGTCTGACCCTCCCTCGGAGCTCTGCATTCTGGGAAAAGACATGATAAGTAGGGGGAAATTTTATACCAGGCAGGTAACACTGAAGCTTAAAAGAAAATAATAAGAGCATTTCAAGTCTATATACATGGACAGCCGTACTAAATAAATCCTCTTCCACCCCACCCCTTCTCCCTTGGAGCCACTAGGGCATTCTTTGTGCCCCAGGGGGTTTCTGGCTTTGCTAAGTCAAGCTGAGTCAGTAAGGCTCTCCAAGCTCATGAGGCTGCCCACCCTTGGCCTTAATCAATGGCAAAATAAGCGGCCTGACAGTATTACACAGACACTCCTGGTCTTGCTGACAGATCAGACCCAGGTGGAAAAGTTATAGTACAGGAGTTCAAGTTACCAGCAGGACTGAAATGCTTCCTGAGGACCAAGCCCACTGCCGCGACTCAGCTTTCCACTGGGTGACAATGTGCACAGCATAGCAAAGGGGAGCTAAAAATGGAGTGACACAAAGACTCTCGTTTTCAAAAAGGACAGAAAGGGAAAGAGCAGGAGTAAGGCAGGGACAAGGGAAGAATGGAACTGCAAGGGGGAGTAAGCAGATAAAAAAACAACTTCCCCACTCTGTCAAAAAAAGAAAAAAGAGGGGGAAAAAGATGAAAATGGCAGTGGGGCTCCAGCTCCTGCCAGGGTCCCGATGATATCCAGCGCTTGTTTCGAACGAGAGCCGTTCTCTGAGGGCTCCAATAATCCAGCTGATATGAGGAAATTCCTCAATGCTTTGTAAACGTTTGTCGGTTGCTATGGTGAGGAATCCATGACGACCACCCCCAACTCAACCCCCCTCCTCCTCCCCATGCCTCCCCCACCCCCGCCCCCTTTATAAAGCTCTTGCACAGGAACTTTCGAGTGCGAAAGCAAAGAGAAGAGGGGGAGGAGGATTAGAATATATGGGAGAGGGAGATACAGCACTGTCGGGGGGTGGGTTAAATTAATGAGCAGTCTTTGGTTTAAAGCAGAAATCCAGAGGAAGCAGGAAAAGTCAGAAGGTAGACAAGAGAATAGTATTTATCAGGAACACTACAGCAAAGGGCCACAAGACGCAACTTGCTCCAGACATTCTGCGATTAATCATAATGACACACAACCTGTGTGTGTGTGTTATTAATCTGTTTTTATTAATTCACTGGAGGAGATCTGATGAACATTACTTAAGCTGCAGTAATCTGGAGGCTGAAATCTTGAATGCAAGCAACAGGTGTAGCTATTCTTTTGGCTTTATCAAGACCTAACCCTAAACTTTTAGATAGCTATGTGTGATTTCAACCTAAGTCTCTGCTCACATCAGAATTAAAAACATCTTCCTTCCTGCCTCTGCAGCATCAAAATAATTTGAATGTGTCTCTTCAATGAGACAGACTTTCTGAAATAATGTGGCAAATTGAACACAGAGAGGAGGGGGCAATAACAAAAACAAATCTAACATGGCTTTAAGAGGAGAAGAAACAATGTGGTACACACATCAAAACAGGAGTAATACACTTATTTTGCAGAACATCTTTAAAGTGAAATACTTATATTGTACAGGCAAATAGCAGCCATTTATATAACCACCTAAAATAGTGCCACCAAAACAACATGAAGTAGCCATGACAGACACAACCACAAAATCCCACCCAACCAAAATCCAGAAGTTACCACAAAACGAGATTGCAACAGCAATTGTATCATTGAAAATAATTTCCCAACACATCTTGACACTTAATTGTAAACTCTACTTTTGACCAGAAAATGGTGATTCTCAAATTACCTTGCAGAAAACTCTGGGGATTTACTTTTTGATTGTTTTTAATATGCAACTTTAAAAAAAAATAAAAAAAACAAATGTCCCTGCTTTCAAAAAAGTAATAGTTATAGAACTCAGATACCAACTGTGTTAAGTTCTAGACATCAACAGTAACGTAGGAGGATATTTGGGGTGTGGGGGCAGTAGCTGATACTGTAAAACAGTCGGAGTGTACCTTTAAGACAGAAAAACAACTGTTTTGGGTGTGCCACCACTGGCATTTTCAGTGTGTGGAAAGCAGTGTCTTTGCCACAGGCTCTGTTATGCCTACATGACTAATAGACGGAGTGCAGAAGACATATGTTGAAATTCCTGATAAGTATCAGTCTTACAGCATACCATATCCAGTCCATTCTTAGTACCCTTCCAAGCCCATCTTAAGTGTACTTGTTGGCGCACAGTACAATTAGCATATACATGTAAAGGCTTTCATATTCCATCATGAGTTTTCCCCACACTTCTGTCTTGTGTGTCATTAAAGTACCAGAAGACTATTATCAGAACACCGCTAACAAGAGAAGAACATTTTAAAAGCTGCAGTAATGCTCAAGGATCTTTCTACAGCAAGGAATTTGTCTATGGAGTGTGACTTACATTAGAAATAGACTTGCAACAATCCAAACATTATCTTCAGACTGGTCATTTTCACCAAAGGAAGTGACACAAGCCTGAGGGCTTTTTTATGCCATTAAGGAGTGGGTGGCATGGCAGGATGGTGGGGGATCAGGAAACAGAGCTCTGACCTGCACGTTTTTATCCATCAAAGCTCAATTAAAGCTCTTGCTTTAATGTGTAAGGTAGAGTGAGTCAAATCCTGTGGTTGAAGAAGGGGGAGAGATAGGAGAGTGCAGGCAGAGAGGGGTCTCTCTGCTAGTGTTCAGGTAAGGTTAAAAGCCACACAAATTCCCTACTAGCAGCTCTAAAAGGCACAAAGGTAGAACCCAGCAGGAGACACAGCACACTGCTGCAAAACTGCCACTCTGAATGTGTAGGGCCAAACCCTTCTGCCTCCAACCAAGAGACAACTTCACACACACAAGTCTGTTTTCATGTGAGGGCTGTAAGCCTGGTTTCAATCGGGCAAATCCCAGATGAGCACTTAACAACATTACAACAGCAGCCCCTCCTTTCATGAAGTACCTGAGTTTAAAAAGCTGTACTGAAACAAGACGCAAATGATAAGAAACCAAAAGCCTTACAAACTGTCATTAATGCTTTAGCCTACTATGTTAACAGTGCACACAAGATTTAAACATCTGTCAATGACAGATCTAACTTAAACAGGGCTCAATCAGGGAAAAATACATACAGATGTTCAATTAAAAGCAGGAGCCCACAGTCTTGGCTCATGTTTGCACTGGCCCACATTGTTTGCAGAGCAACAACGGTTGCTAATGGCAACACCGTCCACTCCCGTTTCCAGGAGCCTGTTGCTATGCAACCAACAGAATACTTCCCAAACCAAACAATGCCATCCCCCCACCTGATCCCTCCATCTCACGCTAAGTAGAAACTTACAACAATAAATACTATGTAAGCTATTAATTTTAGACACCAGGGGACACGGAGGCAGACTTATTCCTGTGCTGTAGTTATAGAAAAATGTAGGGACTGGTTTAGATTTAATTGAAGAGGACAGGGTGAAGTGAACTGCTTTTGTAACTACTAGGGGCTCAAAAAAAAAAGGAATGTTGAAGTCATCAAGGAGACAACAGTCTATTCTTCGTGGTTGCTTTACACACATGCCATCTGAAAACAGCTCTTCTAAAAGCAAGTCTGGTTTCTCTAAAGTTCTTTGGGCAGGATGAATATTCAAACAGACTGAGCAGAGGGTAAAATTTTCTTAAAAGTCATGGGAAGAAGAAATAATAAATCAAAAAAAATGCAGAGGCGGATACTTGCTGCCTTTAAGGAGACATCTATGGAAGACATTTATTGAGCACTTTCAATGTACCAAGAGGAGCAACAGGTCTCTAATGCGGCTTTGACATGTGTTCTCTAATTTGAGAATCACACAAATTCATCATTGGTCGGGGATTTGAAAAAAAAAAACAAAACAAAACAGACACTTTTCTATGATTTTACAGAATAAAAAAACATGATTACATGGGCACACACGCTGACACAAAGAGCAAATTAAGATATGATACAAGATTTCCACAACAGAGGCTATTTTTCAAGCCTGTCTCATTAATTCATGGCTAATCCAATCAAAGCAGCTCTTGGGGTCTGCAGATGGCAGAGTATAAGGGGGAGAGAGAGTGGGTGAGGGAGCAGAAATAGGAGGCACCGACCACTGTCTCTGATCCAAGCGTTCCCCCTCCTCCCTCTCCAGCTCACCTCCCCACCTCTGGTCATCAGCACAACCTGTCCACTCCGCCACCATGTGCTCCGCAGGCCTGACAGCCACAGAGAGAAAGATCAAACTGTTGCCATGGAGATTGTGTGTTCGCCCATGCTCTACACTAGCAACTTCCTCCCCCAACGCCCTTCTAACCCTTTCCAGATTTTCACTGCCCCCCACTTCCACCCACCCCCGGCCCTCATCCTCAGCATTTAACATCTTGAGATGAAGAATGGGGACCTGAAACGGAACATTTTGAAAATTAAACTAGAATATGCAGAGAATGAACAGGGAGAAGTGAGGGAAATGGTCACAACAAGGAATGCACTCAGAGTATACTCATACGAGTGGGCGTCTTTCATCAATATCTATCTAATGTGTACCACAGCTGCTGTGTTGTTGACACAGAGGAGGGAACTTTACTCAAGTCACCTGGTTGCTAAAGGAAATGTAGAGAAACTAAAAATTCTACAATAACAGTTTCTGATTCTAGCATATTTTTATTCCCCATGTCACACAATATTATTAATGTTCAGCAGACCAAAATCAAAGTGATCATACAATCACTTTATACCCCCAAGTTGCAGGGGCAATCAAACTGTGTTTTCAATAGCAATTTTTCCCCCCAATGATTATAAAGCAATATAATTGTTATAAATGATTATTATGCTGCATTCCAATTTGATGCTTTGGTTGTGTCTCAAAAGCATCCCTGTCCCTGACAGCGTTGCACCTCTGCACAGTGTGACTGTGGGACATTCTTATTTCTGTTAAAGCCTCTTTATGTCAGTTGCCACTCAGATTTTAATTTATGTCTATCTGTGTGATCAGAGATCCATTGCAGCAGTCAAAAAGGGCAAGAGCTGAATTTTTCATTCTTTCACGTTTTTTGCCACAAATCAAAAGTACTTCACAATATACAATGCATTATATTATCTTTTAAATATCCGACTGTTATTATTATAAGAAAATAATTGCCATACTCAAACAACACCAGGCACAACTACATCCATTGTATGGGCCCTTCTTAAAGTTATTACATTTGGAGCATATTCACAAAACCAGAAAATGCAAGCAAGAACGTTCCCCTAGTATCCTCTAAGATTGACATTTGATAATAGAATTTTTTTAGGGGTTAAAATCTGTTTCTTTTAAGCAATACCAGTATTTCGTGAGAAAATAGGAAAAAATATGTGAGATGCACTTGCGATGTTTGACATGTCCATCAGGAATTAATCATTTGCTCCTTCAACCACAGCCTACTTTTCCACCTAATTATAAATAATCTATTCACAAGTTAATGACATTCCGTCTAACTATCTGACAAACAACAGGAACTAAAAAACATATCCTTCTCACTTCAGGTAATGTTGCGGTCTCTTTGAAAATCTTCACATAGTGACTGTATTGAGTCAAACCAATCTTCAAGACTAACAACTTAGAATGATTAAGTATTCTAACACTTTACTCTAGCCCAGACTTGCATCCAATTCTGTAGAACCATAACAAAACACTCCAGCTTCAAAAGGCTCACACTAATGTTCTGCTTTCACTAACTCCCTTAAACAGGTTGGTTTCCAATTTAATCTGAGAATTTTATTTCCCAGGGAAATTTTATATATATCCAAATTTCTGTTGTTCAGGCAGTGAATATTGTGGCACTTTCAATATTTTATGTCGGACTCAGATTTAAGTATTTCATACCGTTTTGAAGACCGTTTACAAGATTAAACATGGACTCACTTGAATACTGGTCACAAATACATGATGCCTCACTGCAATTAACACAAGACTCAAGTCAGCAACAGCATTATTTCCAAGGAAACTGCTACATTAACTACATTTACATTATTTAATGTATTTAATACAATGTTGTTTTAACACTGGTGATGTAACAAGGTGCAACAGTCAAAAATAATTGTAAAGCATTATTTTTGTGAAATAAGCATGACATAGCTGTGTTAAACCATTCATACTAGCTATAGTCAATACATGTATTGTATTACTGATCTGAAACATGTTACTGCATTGCAATTTGCATCAAGATGGCAATCATGAACATACGGCAAACAATGGTGACAGGTAACAGATTCCATTCTGTCTACTGATCACACGTTGGTGCTTCAAGATTAAATTTTTCAAAACCACACCAAAAAAACTGGCATTTAAAATACCCCCCCATATTGGATACTTCAACATTACCATTTGTTCTTCTTTGCAACTAAAATAAAAGCAAAAGAGGCTTATTAAAGATCAGGTATAGGACCTGAGGGCTGCACTTTATAGGACATCCTGAATCAGGGATGTTTCCACCTGTGAAAACGTAATACTCTGCCACTGTTCTCCTCCAAATCTCCTAATTAAAGGGCCTCTAAAAACTACTACCACACTTGCATAAGACCCAGCATGTTTCACTAAAATGCTGTCTGGGTCTAATCATTTGAAAATCTGTTCAAATCTCAATCCACTTAAGGCCTAGTTTTGGTTCTGGTAATTACTTTGTAGCAGGTTGCAAGAGCTCCTTTTAAGCCAAATAAACATCTTTTAACAAACTAGCCTAAAACTCCACAAAAGAAAGGAAAAGTAAGTAGAGGATGGGGGGCTGCCTGAAAGAGAGATGGAGGGGGGTCAGTTATTGTAATGCAAATGTCAGTGCCTTGTCTGCTGTTTGTGGCAGGAAATTTAATTAGCAGTTGTGTAGCTAAGATACAAACAGGTGGAATGTTAAGAATGCTCCTGATGACACACACACAGACAGAAAAGACAGACTGAAAAACATTTCATTTCACAACGAGTTTCAACTTGTTGCCACAGCGCAAGGGCCAATCAGCAGCAACATTTTTTTGGTATATGACAAGTATTGTTTCTTTGTATCCTAGCAGCGTAAGTCTACAGTGATTTCCAAAGTCTTTGTAGCTGGAAGATGTGATGATATAGTTACAAGGACACTTAAACTATTTTCCTTTCAACAGATTCAAAGAAAACAGTTACAGCATATCACTTTAAATGAAGAGCCCTTCACAAATAAATGAATTATGAAGATTATGAAACTGAAACATTTCATCTGTACAAATGACACTATTATATTCCACTTAACAAGCCCCACAAGGCATTCTCCTCTCAGTTGTTTTGCTTTGCTCAATGATTTCCTGACATGCCTTTGACTGGAGTTATGGGATAACCCATTAAAACTGTGTTAATATCAGACAATGAAATGTGCAGTTCAGTTACCACAGCAGGAGGTAAATGCAACTTTACATGCATATGATCAACTGTAAACAACAGCAAAATTGATGGCAGTGACCAGGTCCATGTCTATATCTGTAGCAAGCTATTGAATTGAGAATTTCTCCCCGAGGCAACAGTAGGCCTCATCAAGATAAGCTAAATACAGCATGAGCAAACACACATACACAAGCACATCCATACAGCACACTTGTTATATGCACACACACTCACATGCCACACACAAACACACACACACACACACAGAGCATGTGACCAAAAGCTGTGTCAGGTCACCCGCCGCCCAAGAGACCACTGCAGCTGTCCTATTGATAGCTGAACTGTACTACACATGGGTCCATTAAACACTCAAAATGGCACACAGGCAATGGGGTACACTTCTACATACAAACGAGCAACTCGAGAGATGGCTCAAAAGAAGGCTAGAGGAGAGGAGGTTAGACTGAAAGAAGGAACATAATTTTCTGTAAATCACAGGCCAGAATGGCACTCTTTGCTGAAATGAACCAAAGCACGGGGACCATGACCTGCAGGTTAGACCATTAACAGCAAGCCTGGTCAGTGAAATATAGGATAGGAAAAAATAAAAGGCAGAATATATGTACCTACCTTAAAAGTGACTCTCATTAACAATTTCCTGTGTTTTATAAGTCATAAAGAAATTTATAAATAACTCTCCATTCATCTCCACTTTAATTCTCAACTCTGAGCACTATTTCTTTCTGACTTTCAGCTGCAAGCCAAAGCCATGCATTTTTACCACAAAGGAGATGAAAATAACCTGATTAAAAACACTGACTTTGAAAGAATAACATTTCACCCCCTAGCTTACTCCATCCCCTTTTTTCCATAACCTGGGTGTATTTGTATATCAAGTTTCCATGTAAACATAACAGTGTCATGCTCAAATTGGGGAGGCTGATGGTGGTGGGGGTTACACAAGGGATTTTAGCATAGTCATCTCTTTATTTTCTCTATAACTGTGGTGAGTTGTCAGACCAATCAAAGTTAGGTTTCTTCCTCTGTCACTACATAACAAGCTGAGTCCTCTGTTACTTCTCCATGTGTAATACTCCCCTAAAGCTTCATGAGAATTACATTTTTAAATATAATTCAGCTTCAGATATTACTATTGACTTGTATAACTAGACTCAGACCTATTTTTGACCCCTCTCACCTATGAATAATATAGATAACAAGATGCATTGACAGTCTCCTCATATTAATTATTCAGCTATTTTCTTTTAAAGATGAGTACTTTATAAAAAATATGTTTGAAACTTTAAAAGTGATTCATTAGTAGCAAGAGAGGGTGTTAATTAGAGAAACTGTCATGCTGCGAAGATTCTTCCCGATGCTTCAATAGCAAACAACATTACAAATGACCGAGCACCTGACAGCTGTCTCTGAGAAGATAGTTCATTAGGATTACTGTATCTCAGGGGACGAAGAGTCACTCCCAAAAGGAGAAAAAAAGGTATGTAAAGAGTTGGAAACCTGCCACAGCCATACTGTGAAACTGATGAAAAGGCAAGTTTTATATAACTGAGGGTCTACTTTTCTTTGGTTTCTCACTATTGCTACAGCACAAACTAATACGAGCCTTCAAAACTAAAGAGAGGTCAGACAGCAACCTCAATAAGATCTGACACTTAAATATTGAGGCAGAACCACCTAGATCCTATTGGTTATTAGCAAACTATTTGTTTTTCGGTCTATTTAACAGGCATACTCGTACAGCATACCAAAAACTGACAAGATTTATAGACTGAGCTAAATGACCTGTTTGTGTGATGAAATGATTGGGAGAGCAGGGATCAAGTCCAGTGATTCATTCAGCTTGATATAATGTGTGCAAATATATCTTATTCGATGTCTAGTTTTTAAATCAAATGAAAACGGTTCTTCAAATACTCACTTTCACTACCATGACTTAAAACGAGACAGAGAAAATTTAAAGAACCATCATAGCACCACCTAGCTGTAATATATCAAGCTATTCAAGCTGGTTTTGAAAAATTAAAAACACCTAAACTTTGTGAAGTTATAACTTTGTTCCATTCAGACAGCAAAGGCCAGCGTTACATCATTTGACTAACAGAGAGGAGTAACGTTATATCTTAACAGTTAAGTATGCTCCATAGAAAGAGACCGGTGGAAGCATCAGGTTTGGTAGCGTTGTAATGGAGTGTCCTTTCGTCGTTGGATAGAAGTTCAGCCTGCTCAGTTTCGTAATAACTTTTCATTTCTTTTACTGGACAGTTTGTTAGTAAAAATTGACCCAATGAAGACAACAAACTGCGCATTAAAATTAAAGTTATCCTCTTGCTTAATTCTTGCTTTTAGGTTCAGTTGGAGCACCAACCAGGATCAACGCTGCTAACGCTAGCTAGCTACATTTCCACCTGTTTGAATAAGGTTTTGAGAAAGACACTACGAGAATGAAGTTTGCCCGTGTTGTAACGAACGAGATGGAGCGCCGTTAACAAACGGCTGAACAACTGAACTCGCACTGGTCGCTAATGGTAGTCTATGTTAGCATTAGCTGTAGCTTGACTGGTAGCCCAAGCATCCACTGGTATTGAGCTGGACAGCGTAACGTTACACATCTCCACACTCTACACAACGTAGCAACAAGTGTTAAGTGATGTTGAATCAATTTTGAGTTTGAGTCATATATAACGTTTCAGCAAAGTGTAGCGAAAGGAGCAACAGAGGTGAAAAAAATCTGCAAAGCTGACTTCAGGTGCAAAAAGCAGTGGCCAGTAAAAGGTGAGCGTCAGTTAAATTAAGAGTGGAAAGCTGCTCTCAACTTGGGGCGGATGCCACAAAAAAGGGAAAGTTATGTTGTGGAAAATACCCGAGACTGCCAGCAACGTATTCGATTCCAGAGCATTTCTCACCAAATTAAGAGTAAATCAGAATCTCAATTCTGTAAAAATATAGTCACCTTTGCTTCGAGAAAAGTTCTGCCCTGGCTCTGCTCTCTTTCCCCTCTCTCCCACTCGCTCGGTGACTTCCAGATGCTGCTGCTGTTGCTGAGTGTTGCGCCGGTTGGTAAGTAACTGTCTCCACGGCTACAGTCACTATGGCGCGAGGGGGTCTCGAGGCAACTGTTGCTACCCTTGAATGCAGACGTCAGGGCCCTCACTATGCAAGGGAGGGGCCAAAGGGCTACGAAGTCCCGCCCATTTTAATAAAGCTGTAAATTTGATGTGAACCATTAGGGGGTGGTATACGCCAGGAAACTAGTGGGAGTGCATAATTCATATGAAAGAAGTTTATCCACATTGCAATATTATGCTATGGACAGAGATAAATTTTGTTTATGGTTTAAAAAACTTATTTGAACACATCACATATATATGCAATTACACAAATAATGACAGTTAAAATGGTTGTTCTGCAGTGAAAAACAAGTGTTATCTTCCTCATTAAACTCACCGTAATATATTTATTTTCATGGTGACATTCTATATTCTGATATTTTAGTAAAAACAGCAAGGTCAGAGATATTTTTAAAGCTTCCATTATTTCTATCCTAACTCCATTCTCTTTTTTACTGGATTTTTGAGTAATTTATTTTCTTTATTTCATCATCTTGTTGTTATACATGTATGTAAACTTGCGCTATTGTATTTAAAGATTATTTGAATATAAAAGTCAAAGCCTTCAAGATAAAGCCTTTTGATTTTTTTTCAATTTCTTTCACATATGCAAAAGATGGCAACCAGCCTCCTTTCCTGCATTTTGGATCTGCAGCACTTGGTGGCAGCAAATGTTTATATTGTGACACAAGTTGTTCATGGTACTCTGTCAGACCTTTTAATAAAATAACAAATAAAAGAAAAATTATTTGATGAGATACTGTAAAAAATACAAAATGAGAGAGTGCCACATTTCCATCTATTTATTCATTTGTCAATACAAAACATGTCCACAACATTAGACAGTATATAACCAAAGAAGCAAATGGCCTTATGAGGGCACTGATATCATGTTTTTTGTTTTTTTCTTGTGGGGTTTTAAATAACCTGGGGGTTCAATCATAATTTTTCAATGAAATTAGATGGGGTAGGTTTAATACAAAATGATTCTAGTATTTTAAACTTTATATATTTGAATTTGACGGCTTTTAAGCTAAAGCAAATACATAAGATATTAATCATTTCTCCAGAGAAACCAAATGTAGATTTTCATGTTGAAAAAGTAAAAAAAATGGATGCTCCTTTTTACTCATTAAAAAAGTTCTAACAAGTAACAGTTTCTGAGGCTCTTCAGAGAGTTTGGCAACAATTTTATTAACACTTGAACTTGCACTTTAGACTATTGTTTGTTTGTTTTTTTTGCAGAAAGCCTAAAAAGTGGAGGGCAGGATTTGGCAATTGGGAGGCAGGCTGGTCTGTGGGAAGACACTATTAAACTGAAATCTAAAAAGGATCCAGCTTTTGTCTCGGGTTAACCAACGCAGGAGTTTAAATGCCAGGATACTTCTGTCTCTGCTGCTTCAGTTTTGACCACTCTTCTCTAAACCAGCCTCTTAATCTTCATACTGTATAAAAGTTAGATCATTTTAATAACATGAGAGTATGTAGTATGTATGTATATATAATTAATTTAAAAAGATATATATATATATATATATATATATATATGAATTATGTGTGTACACACACACACACACACACACACACACACATACATATATGTCCAGCCATCCAATGCAGACAGAAAAAGATTTAAGTAGGAGGAGATAAAGGTTAAGAAACATGAATTTGTGGTATTTCAAAGTTTTACTTTTGCATAACCATATTTTTTAACAACTAAAAGAAACCTCCGTCAGCCTTCCTCATTTGCCAATAAATGTTTTCTTGCCAACAACCAAGACCAAGCAAGACCTGATGTTAAGGCCTCTAAAACAGCCTCCTATAATAATAAAAACATAAATTAAAACAAAACAAATATTGATAAATAAAAGAATAACAAATAAATTTCATAAAATAATGGGAATACATGAAAAATGCAAAATAGGCTATATGTTTTTAATGGTAAAGAGTGACGTTTTCTATCAGGTGTCACAGAGCGCAGTTCAGTACATAATAAAGACGCTCAGTCAGTTAGTCAGTGAATGCAGAGCTCACAAGTACTGAACAGCAGCAACCAAGCATACTTACCCAAACAAAGAGCCACTTCTGTGGTAAGTCATGCCACCTTTGATTGATTACAAGTGTTGGCGCTTTTATAGCCATTGTTACTATTTAACGTTCTATTTTAATTCCAATTGGGCTAACTAACGTTAAGCTTACTGAATTAGTGTTCGCTGCAATTACTTAGGTTAGCTAGTTAGTAACCTACTCTCGTTAAAAGTCCAGTGAGAACGATTAAAGAAGTGAAATTTAATAGCATAAATATATTTTCATTAGTGCACAATTACCTGAAAATGAGTTCTTGTTTTTCAATTAGCATATTTTTAACCTACGGAGGGGGCGGGTCATCTCCTCAAGGTACACGTAAGTTGCACCGCCATGTTTCTACAGTAACGTTAGCCCTAAATTTTAAAAAAACCCAATGGTAACTACCGCTTTTTTTGCCAGTATTTGCAGACACCTTAGGTTCAACTATATTTTTGGTCACAGCAAAATACCACTGAATCCTACCAGCTCAAGTTTAAGGGAAGCTAATGGTATACCACTAAACTGAAAAAAAACGTATTAAAAGTTGGGACACATCAAATCATCAAACAGAAGTTTAACGCTTAAGGTTAGCATTTCACTAACCACGTTACATCATCACTCTATCCCTAGGTGTCTACGTGAAACTTGATTTTTTTTGTTTGTTTGTTTTTAACCAATTTTCTCTCATCTTTAGCCCAGTTGCATCTAATAGCCAAGCTTTTATCAGTGCCTGCCCTTTGGTTAAGGTCATCTACTTGCTCCACCAGCCTCGGTCATGACAACCTACTATTGAGCACATGAACATGTTTTATGTCCACAAGCACTGCATGGTTTGTAATACCGGATGGTTAAATTTTTACACAATCATATTTACCTGTTGTGTAATTGTTAGCAAGTTGCTTGAGTCTGTACTATTGATACTCAGTCAAAGCTGAGGGTCTTTGTTTGATACAAGCAACAAGCATATAATCCTCTCAAGTTTTAGCATTACCTCACAAAACTGCACCCCTGAGGACTGATGTTTTTATTTATTTATCTATAAATGTATTTTGATATGTTATCTTTGTAGATGATATCAATGAGAAATTCCTCAGCTCAATAGACTACTCCTGTTTCTGTGTTAATTAGTGATAATTAATGTAAATGCTAAATAATTGAATACTAAGGAGTGATATAAGTGCTCAGATCCTAAACTTGAGCAAAAGTAGCAATAGCTCAGTGCTGAAACACTCTGAATATCTCCTGAGGAATAGCATGATATATGCTTCTGATCTGTAATGGAGTGGTGCCTCAGAGCACAGTAATTAAATAATTAAGAATAGTACTTAAATAATTATACTTAGTTACTTTCCACCACTAATCAGTTCCCAGTTCTGCTTAAGCAGCCTCGGCAGTGTGAGATGAGAGAGAAGATGTCACTGACTGCAAGTAACCTCAGTGCAGGGTGCATCAGCACTAAACACATCATGCAGCATTTCGGTGTTTGCGCATGGGTAGACTAGATCAGCTGGCTTCTACTTGTCACGTGATGCTGTGGTGTGGTGGCTCTGCATGTTCATCTCTCTTTGCAATTGGCTGAGCCTGATCTTTCTATAGAGTAGAGATACCACACATTTTGTGAAGTCATTTGAGCATCAACACACGTGATATATTTTCAAACTGATATACAAAAATAGGCCACATAAAAAAAATAGATAACTGCTGCCATATAAATATGCCTGTTTAAACTGATGTGTGCAAATACAGATACATTGTTCCATTCTGAAGTGTATGTTTACATATTTTTCTCAGATATTGAATAGAAGTATCTAAATATAAAAAAACAACATCAGTGTCCTTTTGAGGTTATATATAGGCAATATAAAAATGAGACAGTTTTTTGATCTCTGTTGCTGCTCAAGTATTTGATGAATACTTGTTTTCTGGGCATATCAATGGGAATCTACTCTAATTTGGAATTAGCCCAAGGTTAAAGTGTTAAAATGAAATGTCTTCATAGCTGTGAATCTTCACCTACATTTCCTCCACGAAGGCAGGCACATATAATAGAGGTCACAACCTGTTTTTCATCTTTTTTTTTTTATAGCTGCATCAAAAGCACCGTGTTTGCCACCAGCAAACATTTTTATGCTGCAGATACTTCTCCCTTCCTGCAGTTGCTTCCACTGTCTTTGTTTAAATACCCTGTATATCAGGTCATTGCTCAGAAGAACGAGAAGTACAGGATTGGCTTGTCTGCTGTGTAATTGGGCTGAGAGCTTTGAGGTTTAGTTTCCAGGCTAAGATAAGGTTTGCAAGCATTGTTATGACTAATGTAGTCATTGTGTTAACACTAAGGAATTTCACTCCATCAACTCTGTGATTCATATTCTAGGTGTATTCAGTACTGCTGTCAGCAGTGTTTTTATTTTGGTTAGAATTTGCAGCATCTAATATACGATGCTATTTTGGAGTGGTTGATCAAGTAACTAGATTCTTAACTTAAATAAAGATAGCAATCCTAAGATGTGACAACAGTCTATTACAAATAAAAGACCTACATCGCAAATTATTAAAAGTTCACTAACTTTTACATTGTTAAATATATCCATAAGCTAACAGTACTTTTGTAGTTGGTTGAAGTATAACTAATCTTTAACTATTTTCTATGAGCCAGACCTAGAAATTATGCAGTTTACTGGGACTGAAGGCAATAAAAAGCAGCAAAATCTCACATCTGAAGAGCTGAAATCATGAAATGTTGTTTGAGCACTAACTTTAACAAGTAATTAAATATCTGCTGTTTAATTTTCTTAACATTCAATGTGCTGACTCATTGTTTCAGCACTAATTTTACATGCTTTGGTACATTCAATCACATGTATTGCAGAAAATGCTGATTTGTAAATAAGCTGTGAAATAGTTGTAGAGGAGTATTAAGAACTGTGTAAATATAAGTATCAAGTGGTCTGGAATGAAAATACCATAATGGTATTACCTCAAGTACTTGAATAAATGCACTTATTTTTCACCATAGCTTTTTTGAAGAATTCAAGGAGTTTGAAGAGTTGAAAAATTCATTCATTAATTAATCTTTTATTAATTTAATTATTTTAATCTGCAACTATTTTGGTCATGGATAACCCTTTAAGTCATTTTTTAAGGAAAAAAATCCCTAGTATTTGCTTTTTCCTGTTTTTGCACTGTAACTTTTATGTTTTGGAGGGTTAGTTGGATTATACAAGCAATTTGAGAACGTCAGCTTGGACTCTGGCAAACAAGAATTGATATTTTTCCTTTAATTTATTTTTGCATTTTTAGACAAAGTGAGTAGTCCATTAATTGAGAACTTAATCTGCAGATAATATAATAATAAATTAAATCCTCGTTTTCATCCTTATAATTGCAGTGGCTTAAAATTAAGAAACTCAAAAAGAATGAAGATGAATATAGATTGTGTTTTCAAAATGCATGTTACAGGATGTGGGCTTCTTTGCTGTGTGTGTTAGAGTAATTTAGTCAGTGGAAAATAATGAACTCAGTTCAGCACAGCTGCACTTGTAGTCTCACCTCAGGAACCTTTGCATACAGTTTGACCGGCAGTAACCCCAGACCGGCATAACTGCAACGTGTGCTTTCTGAGTGTGTGCAGGGGAGTATCTCCATAGGGGGATGGGTTTGAGTTTCATAGCATCATCTCCCAAGGGTGAGAGTGTGTGCGTGTGTGTATACTTCCCCCACATTATTCATTATGCTTGCGTGGCCTTGTATGGAAAATGGGTCTTGTGGTGTGAGCAGTTTTAGCCAATCAGAGTGCTTTGGGATGATGAAGGGGGAGGAGGCAGTGTGTCTGGAGGAAGCTGGCTTGCTTGTCTGGGTGGGGTTTTCAGGAGGTGGGACCAATTGAGCCGGTTAGTGTTTGAAATGAATGATATGCTGCTCGAGTTGTAGACACTGTGGGCAGCTGTTGAATTTTTATGTGTGTTTAGCGGCAAACTGAAGCTACATCTTTTAGAGAGAAAGAAGAGGACAAGTGGACGGTTGAAGAGAAAACTCATATCACAATCCGGGAAAAGAAGTAGATTCCAGCAATGCAACGTGGGTACCTCCATTTACATTTCTTTTTCATGTAGCCACGTTTTACTCTTTGATATATCGGCTTTCAAATCAGGTTTGATAAACTTGTTTATAATGATTCCTGAGAAAGCCATTTGTTCATATCTGTGTTTTATGTATGATACCATAGATTAATTCCGATTGAATATCATTTAAATCTTCAGGTTTTGTGCCATAGTCTGACTATTGTGGTTATCATTTGGTTTAACCGTTCCCCGGCATTCTACAGCTGTAATTAAATTAAGCTTGTTTTTTTAGCCAGGGAGCCAGCTGTGCTTCCAAAAAATAGCCTAATGTTATCTGTAAATTTCATGAGAGGTGAATTGTACTGCTCAGTCCCCCTGCTCACAACATGTGGACATCTGCTTGTTGCAGATGGGTGTAACCGAAGCAGCAGATCTGTGTAAATGTGCCAGATGACAACTAACCTTGAACGGATAGATTCAAAGCCTTTAAAGCTCATTTCATTTAAATTTTGCATTTGCTTGTTGAAACTGAATGTTAAAACAAGATGAAAAATTATTAAGCTTGTTGGGTAACTGCATAGTGTGGATGCTGAGGATTACACCCAGTCATAAACTGCTTCACTGGGTTCTGTTGAGAGGCTGGCTGGGGATGCAGATCTTTCAGAGGATTTGTTAATAGAAAGACAATTCATCTCACTTGTGTTTGGAGTGGCATCATCAGAATGAAATAGTCGAATGGAAATAGCTGTTGTCATGCACAAGGATGCATGAGAACAGAGACAAACACAGGGAGGGGTGGGGTTTTGTCTCTTCTGTTTGACAGGACATTAACACAACCTAAGTTTCAGGCATGATGGTAGTGTGTTCAGCAGGAGTTCCTTGTTTGGTTTGGAACATTCATGTTTTAGGCAGGGACGGGGTTATGCTTTTTGACAGTATACTAAGTCTTTGGTGGTGAAGAACACTTCTACTTTAATCAGTAATTAAACTTGAGAGGTTTAAGTGTTTATCTTTCCAACTGTTGCATTTTCTCTTGCTGAGCTGAACAGCTGGTGCAACGCAAGTCTTTGCTCTACATTCCTAATCCTCCTCTGATTGCATGAATGCAGTTGCAACAATGCCAGTTTACACAGTGTTAGAACAATCAGATAACCCATCTTTGACATCAGATGTGCTGGCTAATGATAGGGAAGCTTAGAATTATGTAAGAGGTTTTCCAAAAAAATCTTTTTTCTGTTTAATATAAATATCTTTAGTTTCAACCATGTTTTAATAGAAGGAATAATAAATGATTAAATAGTTAATCTGTGTGAAAGTAGGATTGTATTTTTAATGAGATTTTCACATTAACCTAACTGTACTCTGAAAACATCAGATTGTCATGGTTTACAGAATTACACAATTATTATTAGAATTATTTTCAGTTACAAAGAACCTAAAGGGAATGAAAAGAGAAGGATTTGTTGGTTGGAATTTGATGTAAGCATAACATTTTATCACTAAAACAGTATATTTTACATACACTATAACTTACTGTACATTTACTCTCCTCCAGTTATCCAGCAGAATTCAATACTAAATAGCAAATGCATGCTATAATTATCATCAGTTTTGGCGCTTGGGTATACCATGAGACTGGTATTACCCTAACGGACCATTGTTTTGCTAGCTGGTAGCTAAGAGGTTGAGCTGAGAAGCAAAGGGGACGTCCACAAATGAGTGACACATGGTCACGTGGGTGATACCAGTAAACGAGTTGGGGGAAACAGATCATGACAGTTTGAAAGAGATAGCACATCACATCAGGCAGGAGATTTATTCTTGGGCATTTTTAGCTTCTACAGACAAATAACTCAGTATGATTGATGTTGTAAGGCCTTTGTCACTTCCTGACAAGCAGTAGGGGGTTGTCGCATGAGAGCTAAACCAGAGGCATTCCTCTTGAGCCTTTCTTGGTGATCTGAACGTGTGGTGCTCATGTGATGAAAGCTCATCAGACCAAGATGGTTTAAAATGAAGAGGGGGAAATGAAAAGGGGGGCAAGCGAAAATAGCCTTTGGGATTTTTTTTTCCATGTGATTAAAGCTATATTTATCCAGATTTGGAGAGTGAAAGTGACCGAACCTTTTGTAAAAATCAGTGTCGTCCCCCTCCCCCCTCTCATCCCTTGACCCCCTGTGCTGAGAGACCAAAAAATGACAGAGTCTAAAAAAATAAGAGAAACCAAAGAAGAGAAGCCAAACCATACTGTAGCTCATTTGCCTGCCTCCACCCTAAGCCTATCTCTCTTAAATGCTGCTGGGAACCAAAATCCACTAACAGCTGTGTCCTCACAGGAATCTGCAGCTGCATTAGAAGGAAAAGGCGAAATAAAAAGGCATCTCTGCGTATGTTGATGTGAGCAGTGGTGAGATTCCCCTGTTACATTTGTTTCATTGACTGTAAGACCCTCAGGAACTCCGTAGGCTTTTGTCACACAGTCCCCCCGGGGTCAGCTGGCTGCTTCCCATATGACTGAAGAAGCATTGATTTCTCTTTTACACTTGGAATCACAGTTTGAGGTGATGGTGGCTGATTCCTCAGAGTCCAGTGTTTGTGAGTGCTGTCATTTTTACCCCTGCCAGTTTTGGATATAATTTGTGCATGTCAGATTCTTTTTAACCTGTTTTTTTATTAATTTTAAGGGGTTTTTTTGAAAATAGGAGAGCAACTTCTAAGCATGATGGGGAAATATATTTGTCTCTGCTCCCTGACTACCCTGAAGGCTTGTTTCTCTCTACTTGTCCAAACCCAATTGGCCCTAATGGTGGAGTCATGATAGGCTGCTGCCACAATAGGCAGGGAAAGCCACTGGTATGTGTTTTTCAGCCCATTTAAATAAACAGGCCAGCAGCAGCTCAGACCTGTGATTTACCAAAGAGCTTGAATGAGAGGGAGTGTCATGGACGATGGTGGCTGAGGGCTGAAGGTTTATTGTTTAAAAAGGCTCTGATGTGTTTCCTGTGATGAGGTGAGGCCAAAGACAGAAAACAGCTCTCTCTCAAACTCTTTTGGAATAGAAGCAAATCCCCTTTTACACAGTATCACACCATCTAAATGATGCATGATAATTGTTAGAAGAAAAAAACAGGGTTTTATGGTTCATCCCACTCGGGTTTGCCTGTCCTTTCACAAATTTCAAAATTTCATTTCCTTTCATTCAGATTCTGTTGTATCTGCATTGCTTTCATTTGGTTTTGTTTGGGTGGAACGTTGGGAGGGTTTTTCAAAAAAGGTGAAGATATTATGGTGTTATTGATCAAGTGTGGCAATAAAAGGCAAGATATTATTTGCAGCCCAACAGCGTTATCTGTAGTGTGACTTTCCCAGCTTGGCTCCATATGTTCGTTATTCTGTTGCTGTACAAACAATTTCGTCAATAGAACAGTTATAGGATAGACAAAGGGAATATTTGTTTAACGGCTCATAAATTCAGCTATTAAGGTTGATAGTAAGCAAGATGCAGCTAAAGATAGTGGAGGGTCTTTTGGGGGATTTCTGTCAGAATGATCTACATTTGTGCATATTATCTTTTTCTGTATTCATTTAGCAGAGGTTAGTTAGCATATGTCCTGTTTTTTAGCCCTTTTTCTTGCAACAAAATGTCTATAAGCATTGCAAAGAGTCAGAAACAGGCGTGGATTGTACATAACCTGGACTACAACTGCTAGAAAAGTAATATGACTTGGTGCCAATGACACTAAGGTGTGAGTCTTGTGAGTCCCAGTGGCTGCCAGCTGTCACACATTTGTGTTACTCTCTTGCAATTAGACCAGGGGAGTCCTTTTTTTCTTTTCGTAAATCTCAATGTATCTTCTCAAGCTAGTCTTGTCAGCATTTTCAAAATCATTTTCAATTTTTTTTTTCAGTGTTATAAATACCTAAATAAATATATAATTAGTGGTTTATGTCCCAAGTTCTTTCGATACAACTGTAAGTGTCTGAACAGATAAGTGAACTGACAGGCCATTAAAAATCAGTGACTTTGAAAATCAAAAATTCCATTCTTTTGTTGTGACTTTTCAAATTTTACGATTAACTGATTTTTACAGTTTTGTATCACTTTAAGCTGAATATGTTTTCATTTAATGCTTTTGGTTGGACAAATAAAGATGGTAATTTGGTTAATAAATTTTAACAGGCTTTTTCACAATTTTTGACATGTTATAGATCAAACCAACTGAATCTGTTTATTGGGAAAATAATACTGGATTTATCAATGAATTAAATAAAATGATCACTAGTTGAAACCCTTTACAAAATGATAATCACCAAGGAAATTGCTCAACAAGTAGACGACAGATGATATTTGGATGTCATTCAAAAGGATCTTATTACAATTTCTCGTTCAGTCCGTTAGGAGGATTTTTTGTTTGCCTTGTTGCATTTGCACCTAATGCATTAATAGTATTTGTTAACATTTATTTACTTTTTACTACTGTCAGATGCTTGTGAAGTATACTGTTGCTAATGACCCCTGTTGCTCCTCTCTTTTAGTAACTGAGTGTGAATCCACTGCCATGTCTGAAGCTGTGGTGATGGAGCCGCCCAGAGCAGGTGGCTTCTTGGAGTCGTCCTGCAGTCCAGGAGACAGCGCAGCCTCCCTTGATGGTGTTGCATTGGATGCAGCAAAGTATGTCCACATGAACACAGCAACTACTGTCTTAAGTTACTGAAGAACAAAGATATTTTTCTTTGCATGATGGCAGCCAGATATACCACCCAAGTCAGAGCTTCAGTGTTGACAGTGTATTAGTTGTTCACTTAATGTTAGCAATTGTGAAGTCTCATGATGTAAAAACTAGACGCTGAAACTATTGTGGTGAGTGTTTGCAAGACCTGCAGTTGAGATGAAGGTTTTAGAGGTACTTTCAGGTTGATGAAGAGTTGAACTGTGTGTTGGGAGCCACAGTTTTCCCCATATGACTCAGTGCAGCATTGTTTTTTTCTGCCTCTGGTTTTCCCCTTTGATGCAACAATCACTTTGGGAATCAGCTCTCCCATGTTAAGTGTCGTTTTTTCCACTCATTTTCTCTGCAGTGAGTCTTCAGAGGAAGAGTCCACAGGAGAGAGGGAAGAGGAGATTGGTGCACATAATGAAGCCACCAGCAGCACCAAGACTACAAAGGTCCCTGCTGAACACACCTCAAACACACAAACAGGTGAGGTGAAGAAAAGGCACCAGGTCGAGTGTGTTTACTCTGCCTTTGTCCCTCCCTGAACTCTAACATTTGTGTGGGTGGCTCGGCCATATTGAAATTATTTAATAGTGGGCTGTATTCTGAGTTGGATCCGGTCACTGTGTTGGCTCTTGTTGCTGAAATCAGCATTAGTGAACAAGTTCTTTCTCTGGCTTTTTTTTTCCTGAGGAAGTGGGCCAAACAGAGGGTTCCACATTCTTTGGCAGAACAAGCTGACTTTCCTTTTCCTGCCTCAGTGTCCACTTTGACATTCCTTCCTGTCTGAGTCACTGACGGAAAAAAGGACATACTTCCTTTATGCAAAGTTTGACCTGATTTCTTAAAGGTCTGGTGAAGTTTGTTTAAGTTAACTAGGGCTGTTTATTTTAGCCTTCAGAATTACCCCTAAGTCAGTGAATGAATTGAATTATCACTATGCACTACTGTCTTAAATTATAGAAGAACAAAGATTTTTTTCTTTCCATGATGGCAGCCAGATATACCACCCAAGTCAGAGCTTCAGTGTTGATAGTGTATTAGTAGTTCACTTAATGTTAGCAATTGTGAAGTCTCATGATGTAAAAGGATTACTGCTGGTGAAAAGAACTTCCAAACTGCCTTCTTATCTGCCTCATGTACTGATAAGCAACTGTTTGTGTTTGACCATAAATCCTCCATCATCTAGTTCCTCTTTCTACAATAAGACCACGTTGTATATTATAAATATCCTGCTGGCTGTTAGGTCAGTGACATGCTTTTTTCCTGATTGTCAAAATACCACAATGAAGTTCTGCTTTTCTTTTATCAACAAGCAAATCTGCTGTTATGATCGTTAATGATTCACCAAAATAATTACTGAGGTCCTTAAATGCAGCAATGTCATAAGCCGAGGCAAGACTGTATGTATAAAACCTTTCAAACTCAAGTAAACTGAAAATGCTCCACAGAGGCACTAAATTGAATTAAAAATGAGGCATCAAGGCATAAATGAATAAAAAAAACAAGAAGATGCCCAGTTGTATTTGAACCAGCAGTTCAGCTACTTTTAACTACAATTGGTGCACTAAAAATGTTGCTGCTGTCTGCACAGGAAAGGCGCACACACAACTAGCACCAGCGAAGCGGTTAAAACCAGGAAGTTGCTCTATAAATTGAAACAGAGGTTTATAATAGACAGTGGGGGCAGTTATTTTACTGTTGCCATGGTGAGCTTGGCTGACATATTTGTTTTACAACCTGTATGAGGATGAGACCACAGAAGTAAAAATTACAGCAAATACTTGAACCAACAATGTTTGTCTTATGACAATAATTTAAGATCATTTAGGATGTAAAAAAATAATTTATCATGTATAATGGTAATTATAATAATCTTTATCTATTAAGTTCTTTTTCGTGGCATTTTACATAACAAAATAGCTGAAGTAACCAAAAATCTAATACACAATAAGGGTAGTACAGGAAACTGTGTGTTTTAACAATTAGCCTATAAAGATGTCGTAATAGTGAGACTACACTCACTTTAATTTGACAAAGAAAGCTACATCTAACTATCACAGTATGAGAAGCACTGTTGCTGAGGGCTCATATCAGGCTGGTTCATTTTCTCAGTGGCCCATGTTTGTTTGCAGCTTTGGTGTTATGACAGACTGTGAGAGGCAGCTCCTCTAATGCTACCTATAGGGTGTCTTTTGCAGCTCACGTGTAGATTAGGGTTTAAAGTTCAATGCTGCATCTTTTCTCCAAAGAAGATCTGTTATAAAAATCTCATAGCAACTCTTTACTCATTTTTCTAAATCTCTCTTTTACGTCTTCTAGTCCAAGCCCAGCGCCCAAACTCTCTGTCAGTGCTTGCAGCGGGAGAGCCCAGCCTGTGGACGTCACAGAGGGATGCAGAGGTGAAACTGAGGATGGAGGAGTCTGGCCTGGCTGCTGAGACTCCTTTGACCATCAACCAGATGTTCACTTCAGCTGTGGAGCGCTTTGGTGACTTTACAGCTCTTAGCTGGAAGGAGGGTGAGCAGCAGAAGAGGCTGAACTACAGGGACTACTACCATACCTGCCGCACCGCCGCCAAAAGCTTCCTCAAGGTAAAAGTCAGCTATTGACTAGTCCAGCATAAACAATAGAGGACAAAAACAAGGCATTATAATATGTTACCTAAGTTAATAATTTTTTACTTTTTTTTTTTTTTTTTACATTTTACAGAGAAAATTACTGAAATTGAAAAAGAGGCAACAAAAATTATTCTCGGCTGTAGCCCAACATAATGTACTCTCAGGTTTTGAGGAAACATGCAAATCCCAAACACTGTAACATTCGCATGCTTAGTTCTTTTAATTGTGGGACATGACATTTTGCAATTTGAGAAATTTCACAGGATAATCTGATTTCTAAATATATATACCTCAGCAACTAAGTAACACCTTGAAGTACTCAGAGAAGTGTTGGTAAAGAGTATGCTCTTCTTAGAGAAGACCACTTATGTTTAAGTCCACCCTCAGCAATGATTGTCTTTCGGTCTTTAGCAACAAGTCTAGCATCTCCTCTGTTCTCATTGTCAAGTCTTGTGGTAATTCATTTGATTTCATGCCAACTCAGTCTAGACAACACACCACACAGGATGGGAGGCGTCGGGCTGAGGGGCAGCTCTGGACAGGCCTCAGCTGTTCAGACAGGACAGAGCGAGTTATTGTTTATTGTGAAACCCAGAACAGTTAGTCAGCATGAAGACTCAGCAGAGGTCATGGACACATGGAGACATACACGTGTCTCTCTCTACGTACACACACAGACTGACCTGAAATTGAAGCATCTGCACTCACAGGCATATGCAACATGAACTTTACGTGTCCCAGGTCTGGAGTTTGTGATGCAGAGCTCACATTTCTTTCTATCTGCAGGAGTCGAGTCAGATGTTGTGCCTCATGTTATATTCCAGATGCTTGAAGTTAGACTACATGACTTATTTAAAAGTCTAGTTGCATTGTTGAACTTGAATCAGTTTCCATCATGACAGCCTTGTGTACATTTCACTGTGGGTCTGTTTCCATGGTAACAGTTGCAGTGGCAATGCGCCTCAAGCAACCCTGAGCTTCGATTACTGTGTAGATCAGCAGAACAGTTCAAAACAGTCTGCATGTTTCAGCATTAAAAACAGCTTTTTTTAGACTGATTCAGTTTCTGTATGACAATGTAACTTTGGATGAGTTTCATAAGGAAATAATAATATTTTTGTTCTAAATTTGCAGAAATATAGTATGGTTTTATCTTACTACCTGAAAATAACTACATTTAGTATAGTATTTACATGTTTATTTCTCTTGTGTCTCTCTTTCGCTCGTGTTATGAGACATGCGCCTCATGAACTGCAACATCACCCGGTCTAAATCTGCTCAGGGCTCATTTTTTCCATGTCACCTTCCTTCCCTTTTCTCACTTTTGCTGTCTGTCTTTTAACTGCATGCTCTCAGAAGGCAGAAGTGGCCTCCAAAATATTTAAAATTTAATGAAATAATGGAAAAAAAATGCAGAGAAAAGAAAAGACAGAGTATACTGTACTTGCAATGTCATAGAAATGGTTGAAACTGGAAGTGGACTCTGAAAATGGATGTGCAGGATATCTCAATATTATTTCAGGGATTAACAAAAGGTTTTCTTTGTCTTTCTACAGCTCGGTTTGGAACGTTACCATGGTGTCGGCATCCTGGGTTTCAACTCTGCCGAGTGGTTCATCTCTGACATCGGAGCCATTTTGGCAGGGTCAGTTCATGTGGATGTCATTGATGAGCTCAGTGTTGCCTCACCAACAGTTTCACTGCCAGCTGGCTGTTCATGTGTGAATGTACTGTATGCATATCTTCCATACCTGATAGCTGCAATCCAAGATTTGAAAGGAGAGAAGTCAAGCACAAACTTAGGTTTCATCCTGTTTTGCACTGAAACTTTATCATGCAGTTTGTATTTACACTGATGCATCAGTTTTCTTTTTGGTAAAATTTTTAAAAATACTCATTTTCTTTTACTTTAGAAAATTAATAATGCAGAACTTCTGATCATGCAATCACAAACCTCTCCTCTGCAATGGTTGTATAAATTATAGCCTGGATGACTCCAACAGAATTCAAGCCTTGTGCTTCATTTAGCAATGAAAAATAGACAGAGAGGTTGACTTTTCCAAACCAAAACCTCGTTTAATTAATAATTTTTTCCACTGATTAGTCACAGCCTCAACTGAGCTCACCAAAAATGTGTTTGGTATTTTGGTTTGTCACGGTGTTCGTCCAACTTGATCTGCTGGTATGGTGACATTTTCTGTATACTGCAGCTCTTTGTGGGCTGATAACAGAGGTGCATTGATGGAGCAGTAAGAACATCATTTTTTTTTTCTATGTGCCAGAACCTTAGAAATCTTCTTCCAGAGCTTTTACACACATGCTGAAGCTGTTTTTGTATTCTTAAGTCTTCCACGCCTACACTCGATAAGAGTGTATTACAAACTTGTCAAGCAAGTCCTGATGAACCACATCACAGGTTTAGTTTAATAACCCGTGCTACGCTTTCGTTTGCTGTGGATCACGTTTCTTGAAAGCAAAACAAAACACGGTGGAATCAAGTCTTGTCTTGCTTTACATTTGAAGTGGAACAGGTGGTATTCTGTAGGTATTCTGGTTATTTAGGGTTAGTAGTTTCTGTCTGCGCCTTTTCACATTTTCATAAGATGGTTTTGGGATGTCAGATCTCATTGTTCTGTGGCTTCAATCAAATATCTTGTATGGTGGGTTTCTACATCCAAACTCTTCCAGAACATTGCAAGGAAAGAGTTTCATTTGAATCCATGTATCAATAAACGTTAAAGAGAAACTGCTGATGTGACTCGTCCCTTGTCTGTTGCAGTGGGTTTGCTGTGGGCATCTACACCACCAACTCTCCAGAGGCATGTCTGTATGTAGCAGAAAACTGCAAGGCCAATATCATCGTGGTGGAAAACCACAAACAGCTGCAGAAGATCCTTCAGGTAAGATCAGTAAAACCAATAGACTGCATGTAAATACAACAACAATAACTGTAAATTAAAGTAATGGAACAACAAAAAAAGTTTACATATCAAAAATCAAGTAGGAAATCTGTCTCCTCTGAATGAGACCTATATTTAAATCCACTGATATAAAAAAATAGCCAAAGTCTCCTTGTTTTCTGTTGTCTGCAGTTACGTGCTTGTTGTGATGCATTTGGTTTGTCTACAGGTTGAAGACAAGCTGCCACACTTGAAAGCCATTGTCCAGTACAAAGATGCACTAAAGGAGAAGAGACCAAATCTGTACTCTGTAAGCTCACGATCTGAGAAACCAAAAAAGTAGATGTATTTTTTTCAAGAAGCATAAACTAAATTATGTTATTTGTGTACGGCAGTGGGCTGAGTTCATGGAGCTCGGACGTGATGAGCCCGACGAACCCCTCGATGCCATCATTTCCAGCCAGAAGCCCAATCAATGCTGCACGCTCATCTACACCTCAGGGACCACAGGCCAGCCCAAAGGAGTCATGCTCAGCCATGATAATGTAAGTTACATGAACACAAGTGTGCTTGCACCTCTGAAAAGGCAAAGTGTCACCTGCTTGTGACACTGACAGCCCAGACACCTTCCTGTTTTGTAAAGAGATAAATGTGCAGATGCAGCTGACAGCTACTCATTAGTCAGGTTTTTACATAAGTATGGATCAGCAAAGTAAATGACTTCACCTTTAGCCATGTGTGTTCAAGACAATTCACATGCACAGGCAGTGTGTTTTAGTCCTGTTAAATCATTGACTCACTGGCTCTTAACGCTCTGAAACCAACAAAACTTGTTTTAATACACATCCTTTTGTCGATGTTTACCTGTAGAGGCATAAAACACTGTGATTCATGTCTCTATGTGACCTCCCTTACATTAAACGATGAACATGCATCATTAACTGTCTCTCTCCCTCAGATAACATGGACCGCGCTCTCCACCAGCCATCATGTGCATCTGACTGAAGCCACTCAGGCGCAGGAGGTGGTGGTCAGCTACCTGCCGCTCAGCCACATCGCTGCTCAGATGGTCGACATATGGGTCACCATGAAGGTCGGAGGGGCGACATACTTCGCTCAGCCTGATGCACTGAAGGTGTGACTTTTGTTGTGTTTATATGTGGTGAATAATGCACAAATAGATGAATACCTAAAGTGAAGAGGCCATTAGTTACTAAAAGGGTTGTAGATACTACTCATACATTGAGCACTGTTTTCATCGAAGGAAAAAACAGACAATTAATGAATAAAACCTGCATATCAGCAGCTCTCACAAGATGCTTTAATTCAGTATATCTGTTGTACCAGGACAAAGCCCCCGAAACAGGATGATACAAAGCTATCTAGAGGACAGTCTATTGAAATAAAATTTTGCAGGGAAGAATAAATAGTATACAATAAGACTGAGAGAAACAAATATGGAGTTATGAGAAATTCTGATTAAAAAGTAAGATTAAAAAGAATGATTTTTAATTTCTTTATAAAAATACAAAGCCAGATTGCAACTCTAAGATTAAGAAACTGTTTAATTCAGTGTCGCAGTTTAGGGGCTTGAAGACCAAATGAAAAATTCAGTGGGTCCTTAAGAATCATACCCTTAAACATTAACAACAATCATGTGCATCTTCCATAACGTGGGCTTTCATGGGTATTGCAAGATTTTATCTGTGGTGTAGAAACATGTCTGGTATGCTTAGCTGCTGCTTCTCAGAGCTCTTCATTTCTCAGGACTTTTTTTATTTCACCATCATTATTTTCACTTAAAGACATTAAGTGTGAAATGAATTAGGAGAGGAAGATTACCAGAGGTTCCAGTAATAGTTAAAGGGATATCCTGAGGGTGGACATGAGAGGATGTTACATGGACACAAAAAAAGCTTGTTTTCCGTGTGATAGTTTTCCATGACATTTTCCTCACGTTGTGGTTGCAGATTCCCGTATTTTCAGCTGACATCCTCTCCATGTGAACTGTAAGCATCATGTGACATTTGTGTTTATGATTCTTCTTTTTTCTTTCACCAGGGCTCTCTGGTGAACACCTTGAAGGAGGTGCGTCCCACTGCCTTCATGGGCGTCCCACGAGTTTGGGAAAAGATGCAAGAGAAGATGAAGTCTGTCGGAGCCAAGTCTTCGACTGTACGCAGGAAGGTGGCTGCCTGGGCCAAAGATGTCGGTCTGCAGGCTAATCTGACCAAGATGAATCAGTACGTACATGTTATGAACTTGCAGCACTTTATACACTTTTGTATAAAAGTGTTCAAAACATTACTCGTTCCTGTGTCTTGGTTTTGGTTCCATCTTTTTTTCAGAAATGTTATTTAATTCTATGTTAGTACTTCCCTCTTCTGTTAGTTGAGTAATTCTGAGAATATTGTCGATGCATGTGTGGTTCTTGGTTATTAAGGCATCCAGAGAGACTGACATTGTATCTTACTTATCTGTATGATTTACAAAAGCCTGAGAGTGATTCTGTGAATTTGAATGCTTTGAGCTAAATGGAAATGTCACCATGTAAACATGGTAATAATGACAGTGCTAACATGCTGATGCTAGGCACATTAAATCTTTCTTCTTTTACCATGATCACCATCTTAAATTAGCATGTTAGCTTAATAACACTCGGACTTGTTGTTTTTTGTTTTTCCTCAGAAGCGGGGCAGCCAGCCGCACACAGTTCAGTTATCAATTAGCCAAAAAGCTTGTGTTCAAAAAAGTGCGCAAGGCCTTGGGCCTGGAGCGCTGCAAGAAGTGCTACACAGGCGCCGCTCCCATCACCAAAGACACCCTGGAGTTTTTCCTCAGCCTAGATATTCCTCTATATGAGCTGTACGGTATGAGCGAGAGCACCGGTCCTCACACCATCTCCATCCCAGAAGCCTTCAAGCTTACCAGGTACATTTCTCTTCTCTTCAGTGTGATCTGACAATGAAGCTCCTTTTTTTAAAAAAAAATCAGTAAGACAAAAAACATTTTGTCTTGCAGTTGTGGTAAAGAGATGCCAGGGTGCAAAACAAAGCTGCACAACCCAGACGAGGAGGGAAATGGTGAGATCTGCTTCTGGGGCCGTCACGTCTTCATGGGTTACCTCAACATGCCGGACAAGACAGAGGAGGCTGTCAATGCAGAGGGCTGGCTGCACTCAGGGGACCTGGGAAAACATGATGAAAATGGATTCCTCTTCATCACCGGAAGAATTAAAGGTGCTTACTCCATATCTCTTGTAGAGCCAGATAACAGCCAAACAGGTACATTTGTAGAAAGAGAAGACTCAGATTCTCCTCCACAGCCTCCAAAAATATGGATTCAGTGTCTTGTAAGACCAGATTAATTCTCTGTAAGCCTTTAGACATTTATCCATGATCAATTAAACCTGTCTGTTACATAACCTGTGTGTCCCTCTGCTTGATTTTTAGAGCTGATCATCACAGCGGGAGGAGAGAACATCCCTCCTGTTCCAATCGAGGATGCGGTGAAGGAGGCTGTGCCACTGATTAGTAACGCCATGCTGATTGGAGACAAGAGGAAGTTTTTGTCTATGCTGCTCACCATTAAAGTAAGTCTGAAGGGCACCAAAGTGAGTAGAGAAACTGCACTCATATAGAGAACGGAGCTCAACATAGTGCAGGGTATCAGATGAGGAATGAAGATGTTTGATGTTAATTTTATCTGAGATGTGCATTTGAAAGCATCCCTGGCTCTCAACTTTGTAAGCATCCTATCTTTTAGCTATTTATCTGATCTCAGAAAGTTTGTACATTCATCTTATCTGATAGCAAAAGGAGCAACAGAGAAAAGAAAACTGCCTTCCTAGATATTTTTCAAATGCTGCCATCTAGTGGGCATATAAGAAAGCAAGATGATGCAGAAAGAAACCATATAATTAAAAAAATTGAAATACTAGGCAAATAAATAGAAATGTGTCTTCTGCAGTGTCAGGTAAACGCAGAGACAGGTGATCCAGAGGATGAGCTGACACCAGAGGCCATCGAGCTCTGCAGGAAGCTGGGCAGCAACGCCACACGTGTCTCTGAAATCGCAGGGGGCAGAGACCGAGCAATTCATGCCGCCATTCAGGAGGGAGTCAACAGAGTCAACGAGAGGGCAACATCCAACGCCCAGCGCATTCAGAAGTGGATCGTTTTGGATCGCGATTTCTCAGTGTCAGGAGGAGAGCTTGGTGAGTAGGGTTAGGGTTTGCTTGAGGTGTCACATTGTGCATGTTTCTGGGATGTGAGCAGTTACGACAAAGTGTGCTTTTTTGTATTTTTTATTTTATTTTTTTTATATTTTAGTGACACTGAATGGTAAAAGTCTTGAGCTGAAACAATTTAGAATATTAGAATAGAATATTGATCAGCAATTAGTTTGTAATATGATCCGTTTCGGCCATTTTCCAATTCCCTCAAAATTGGAAACAATTCTGGCTTTTCTGTGTAATTTATGAACCTATTATGAAAATCTGTGGTTTTGGACTGCAGTTTTCAAAACAAACTGGTAAAAGAAGTCATTGTGGGCTTTGGAAAACTATAAGAGGCATTTTATACAGTTCTCTGACTTTTATAGACAAAACAATTTATTGACAAAAAATCATTAGTTCCAATGGATAAAATAGCCCTTGCTTGACAGTTTAACCACAATAATTCCACTTTTGCTCCACAGGCCCCACTATGAAGCTGAAGCGGCCAGTGGTGATGAAGATGTACAAGGAGCAAATTGAGAACTTTTACAAGGAGCTTGCTACGCCAACGACCCCCGACAACCCGCTGCCTCCCAAGTAGAGCCGCTGCTCCGTCTGCAGGGTGATCCAGACCATCTCCACCTCATTTATCCAACCTCTCTGCTGCCATTCTGCTCTTGTAAAAATGTTTCGATTGCCTTAAGTTTTGGTTGTTCTGTCTTGGTTTACATTTGTGGGTGTTGTACAAAAGGCACGCAAAAATAAGAAGCCATTGTGTAAAAGCTTTATGATTTAAGATGAATTCAACTATTTATTTGGAACAGCAGTAATATTGGACAGTTGAAGTAGCTGCAGCTATATGTGAGAAAAGTTGTTATTTGCACTGCTTTACTTGAGATAAAGAGACAGAGAATTAAAAAAAAAAGTTTATAAGGAATAATTTGTGTTCAACATGAACATGTTCTTTATTTATTTTCCATTTTGCCAAAGTAACTGTGGACAAATGAGCTTCATATGAAGAGACATTTCTAGAAAAGACTTCATATGTAATTCAGTGATCATAATGTTTACTGGAATTTTACGTGTATTTGCTGGAATTCTCTTGTTTTCATCATTCATTTTGTGCATGTGAAAAAGTCAACGGCTTTCTTCAAAGGTAGTAACAGTAGCAGAGGTGCATTGAAACCTTTCTCATGACTAAGCTTCCAAATTTTGTTGTTCTTGCTGTGAACATGTCATTGAAGCCATATCGTTTGCCTTTCGTAATTGTATAGTCTCACTGTTCTGTATGTCGAGACATTGCAGGCCTACACACTGTTTTTCCCACGGTCCTTCTGTTTAATATTGTAAATATGGTTTGCATTCTCATTGTCTTTCCTTTGTCTTAATTTAATTTTACTTTTCAAATGATTTTTCTACAATTTGTTCAGCAGCCCATAAATCTCTTGCATATTTTTTTTGCACTCAAACAAGGAAAAAACTTTAACAGAAAAGGAAAATGTTAGATGATATTTTAGTTTGACGGATATATCAACTGCATTGTTTTCATCCTTACTGGTTAGTTGTCATCTTTCGTGCATCATAAATATAAATGTTCACATGCTTGAGGTTTTTATTCTGTAACCACATTCTGTGACTTGTTGAAAACGTGTCACACATTTTCAAAGTGAGACAGTTAGAAGAAGCTAAAGAGGTTGTTGAACTCCAAAGAGCCGCTCTTGTATATAATTTAATTGTATATAAGCATATTATAGGTATTTGTAGCACTCTGATAGTTCAAAGCGAAGGATTGGCTGTTATGAAGCGCTCATGTTACTGAAGTTCAGGGTAAACAAAACAGAGCAAATTCTCTGTGTGTGTGTATAAAGTGAAATAAAGAAATGATGGTGATTCAGTGAGTCTGGTGAGGGAGTTTCTTGCTGTTTGGATTCATACATACATTATGAAGTCACTAATATCCATCCAGTATATAAAATTAGAAGTTTGTACAGTTCAGTAGCATGTGACATAAAGGTTTTGTATCTAAGGAGTACAGAAGCACTGATTATTGTTACTTGATGGTTTAATAACAGCACTTTTATTGAGGACAGTTTAACTGGAATGATGTTATTCTGCAGAGACCTCAATGAGAGCTCACAAGACCCTGGACAGAATACCAGATTTACCTTTACCTTACCCTGTAGAGCTGCTGCAGCTGCTGTTAACAAAATAAGGGCCTTAAGATTGAAAATGTATGATGCTGTAGGAGAAAAGTGACACAGGCCTGTGAATGTTTGAGTGTTTGATCAGTTAAGGAATAAAAGATGTTAAAGCTGACGTGTGAGGCTTGGTTGTACTTTCATTTGAGTTTGATGTTTCCTATTTGATGTACAAGTGTCAAGGTTCAGTGTGGAAGATGTGTTCAGGTCTCATTGAAGTGAAAGCAGCAATACTCCAATTTAGAAATACCATTACCATTCTGCATTTAAAGGTGCTGAAGTATTAGCATCAAAATAAACCTAACCCTCTCACACATAGTGGTCACTACAGTGGACAAAAGCTGCTTTCTTGAATAAGCATGGGTTTTGATGTTATGTAAGCACATCAGCCACTTCAGTGGACTTAGTAACTAACACTATACACTGCCACTATCTATAATGTATCAGAAAGTTCTGTAATTTGCTCAAATTTAGAAAAAAAAATAAAAAACAGTAGTTTGCATGTCTGTAAAAATTCAATAAAAAAGTAAATGCTGTTCTTTAATAGTTCATGCATGAAGGGTAAAAAAATTATGTCATGAAAAGTTTAATTTCATAGAAATGCTTGTTACATCCTTGTATAATAATAATTAAAGCTTTAGTGTGTTCATTATTGTAACATAACTTCTAGGTAGTCTTTAAGTTTCTCCAAAAACGTTTTATGCTGACTAAATAGTGCCCCCTGGTGGACGGAATATTCAAGTCAATCCAATTATTCACCTTCTTGATGGCCGATTGCAGATAAGTGTGATGTGCTACAAACCACCACACTCTGAACTGTAGATCTCTGCCTTCCATCCAACATTCACGTCATGTGTTTGTTTTGTTTTGTGTGTTTTTTTTTAATGTTTTTGTTTTTATTAAATTATTCATCTGTGGCAGTTCAAGTTAAGCATTTGCAAAAAGTATTGAGAAATAAGGAAATACCCTGATATATTGAGGAGGAAGATACCAAATAAATTGGTGTGTCAAAAGCTCTGTTGATTATTAAACTACTATCGTCTTTCCTTGATCACAGTTCTAACATTATATACACTGAATAGCTTAAAACATCGAATAATGGAGGTCAAACTGCAGCAGAGGCCTCAAGGTTCTCACATAAGTTTTCTCGGTGCAGACCTTCATCACAGAATGCAATTTATTGATCAGCCTCTACCAATAAACATCCTTTCCTAGAGTGACATTCCCTCGATAGATGGTCAATGCATCAGGAGCATAATTGCCCAGCCTGCTGCTTGTCCTTTTAACCCCGCAGACTGCATTGACCATCGCATGAACCTTTCATGAACCCTGCACGCACAGCCATGACCGGGTCACACAGCGGTCAATGATCAGACAGATGAGGACGACAGTACTTAATGACTTTATTAATAATATGATCTCAAAATAAAAAATAACATTAAAATAACATGTTTTGTCCTCGTTAACAACTTGCATCATATGGCCACATGGTGGCATTGTAATGCCAAGTTTTTTATTTTCAAAAATACCAAATTGTTCTGCCACCCAGTTCATTTGTTCAGCCCGTCGTTTGTAGTTTGGAGCACATACATGGAACACGTTCGGGACTTCACCCTCCCCATTTTACCCTCCATTTAAAAAAGTCAAAACCTTTATAAATACAGGCAACCCTGTCCCCTTGTCACAGACACATTATGACAACCACTGACACAGGAAACATCCCGTCTGCACATGCCCCCTCCCACCCCTCTCCACATATTTTCAAGGAACCATTTGCTCTATATTTTTGATTTTTCCTCATCCTCTAAAGATCCACACAGTAGATAATCTACCTTTGCTGTATTATATACACTTCTTATATATAATAGTCTCAGCTGAAATGCTCCTCTCCCAAAGACCTCCTCACAGTTGCGAAGTGGGAGGGGCTGCTGGTCCAGGAAGTTTTTATTTTTACCATCTCATCATTATGTTCGGTCATGCCCAATCTGGAGCCTGGGAATCAGATGTATTGTGTTTGAAATGTAACAAAAATACTGGTTTACGTTAGAAATTTCAGAATGGATTATTTCAACTTTATTTCTGAGAATTATTGTTTGATCATCATTTTGACATGGCAAACAGCCCTAAATAGTACAATACCCATGAACCTTACACACTGTTGCCATGGAGAGTGAGCCAGTCAGAGGCACAAATTGAAATAGTGATCAAAACATTTTTTTGTTGTAGTCACAAACAAAATGAGGCACTATGGTGGCAGAATTAATCCGTAAGTGTCTAGAAAAAAATGTGAACTAATTCTAAGCTGCAGATTGTAAAAAATCTGTTTTTTTCCATCTGCTGCTCTTTTAACAGCACATTAAGAGAAATTTAACTGAAGTGATAGGATTTTTTTGTTGCAATGCTTTTTAGGAGTCAAAGTTTAATTCCAATGTGTAGGATTAGGGATCCTCTTCCATGGAGTCCACCATGTTGCACAGCTGTATTTTTACAGTAGCCTAGAATGGACAAATCAAACTTTGGCTTTAAAGGCCTTTTGTGTTTTTACTGTTCACCGCAGGTTCTCCTGCACATCTGCAAGAGGATGGTGAGCAGCAACCTCACTGTTAGATACCACTGAATTCTCTACACTGTGCCTTTACCTTATCAGATATCAGGCTGATGACTGGCTCAAAAGAGTTTAATGTTGAATTAGGCTATAGAGGTGCTTCAATTGTCACCATATTCTGCCTATGGAAAAAATTAATGGCACTATTACTTCCAGTACCAAAGGCAGCCAAACCAGCTCCGTCCCACTTCGCAACACTATTGTTTCCTATGATGTGTTTCTTCAGGCTCAAGTTATCATAACACAATAAAATTAGGTGTTCAGGTACAGACGTTTATGAACGAGTAGAAAAAAACACTCAAATCATAACTGGACATAACACAGAAAATAAACATTTTAGCTCAAAAGTTCAGTTCCCTGAACCAAAATGTGGACTCGTCTTGTCTTCATTTGGGTCCAGTTATTCCTACTGGAAGCAGAGGGTGATATCAAAAGTTTAGCTCATCCAGCAAATATTTTCCAACACCTGCTTCATGGTGTTCAGCTGTCATCAGAATTATGACACACAAAAACATACGGGGAAAACCCCCCATAACATTTTCCGCCTAAGATAGATCCAATGTTTGTGAATAATAGTGACAAATCATGCCAGAATAAAGACAATTAAATAAACAAACAAAAAAAAAATGGTTGGCAAAGAAAAAAAATCAATTCGTATCATATTGCATGTAAATATTGTATAAAATCCTTAAAAAATACAGTTTAGGTAACTACTTAAGTACTGAAGTCATCACAGCCAAAAGTGCAGAGGTCCATAAATAAAACATTGACTGTTGGTAGACAGTGGGGCTTCTCGAGTCCCAACGTAACCTCCCCTCTCAGCCACCACAACAAGGGACTGAATGAGTGCCTGGTCAAAGGTCAGAGTTCATGAACTAGGACTTAAAAGTTCCCACATCAATGCACAGAGAAGAGGACAGGAAGGGTGGTTTTTAAATCTCTCCTATCACTGACAAACACACTCGCAGATGCACAAACGTCATTCACACAGTTTCAAAGTTCATTCTCAGTAATCACGGCCTGAAGTTCTGTTGACAGAGGCACACCTAGAGAAAATGAGGGTGGGACAGGGGAAGAAGTGAAGGAAGGAGGGGGTTACTGCAGGGCACATAAGGCGGCAGGGATCCTGGTTTTTTCTTTATTTGTGTGTGTGTGTTTGAGACACATTTTCCATGCTCAGATGGCATTTACAGTAAGGGCAGAGGGAGTGTGTACAAGTCGCTGAGCCAGGCAGGCAACAGAAGAGGAGAGCGAAGTATTAAAGCTATTGAAGAGTCCGAATAAAAACACTGTCGGCAGGAAGAAAACAGAGGAGGAGGGGAGGTAGGCAGGGAGGGAATCGCTCGTTGAAGGTTTGTACCACAGTGGGCTGGTGTGTGTGTGTGTGTGTGTGAGTGTGTGTAAAGCCTGGAGGGGCCACAGGAACTAACACAACAGGGGCCAAAATCAAGAAGCAAGTTCACCTCGGTCTGGCTTTCTTTACAGTTTTCTGGCTTTGCAAAACCAACACTGTTGATTTTGGAAACCGGTCTCACAAAACCAGCTCCTGGTTCTGTTAACCAACAGTTTACGAAAGCGGGCAGAAGTTGTTGACATCTAAGAGATATTACAAGGAGCCCATCACATGCCACATCCGCTCACAGTAGCGATCTTACTAATAATTCTCAGAGACACCTGTTGATCTCTTTGGGGAAACTTTGTCAGTGCAGCAGCAAAAGGTAATGTTCAACAAGTTAAAAGATATATAAAAAGATCAAGACAAGTAAGCAACAAACAGTAGACAGTAACAACATTAACACACATATACCAGTATAACATAAAAAGTAAACAATAACAGTCGAATGATGTAATTATCAAGTATTTAACATAATAGACTATAGTTAATGGTGGACATTACTGTAGAGGCTTCCTTAAATTGATCATTTAATGCACTTTAGTATTAAGTTGTTCTAAAGTGAAAGAAAATTTATTATTGACATAATGCTTCTGTTTCTTGAAAAACAACTAAAACAATTAAGTATATGAAAAACAGAACCTGATCATTAAAACTAAGAATAAGAGTAAATGTGCACATCAAACAGTTGGAGGAAGGTATATCATAATTATTGCTCATTATTTCACGGAAACTTTTTATTGGCTGTCAGGTTTCGATTTGAACAAGGTTCAATACCTACAAACCTGAAATAAAGTTGTGGTTAATTTGTTCTAAATCAGTGCACAATGTATGTGAATTTAACTGCATGTGATCACAGCATAAATAATTTTGCTTTACGCTGGCTTGCCAGGTAACTCTGGTACAGCAAACCTCATCAAAACTTTGGATAAATATTGAATGACAATTCGAACAATCGGCCTTTATTTCCTTTGGGAAGTTGCTTTGACACAGTGAAAGTATAAAAATGAAACCTAATGCCTCCTGATAACAAGCCTCACACTGTTCTTTAGCCATGTACAACAACAATAACTCTCAAAGTTTTATGTGACCAGGTGCTAGCAGCTAATTTTCTGTGTTTAAAAAATGTACCTTTAATAAAGATGCTATAGTGAGTATTTCTCTTTATTTCTGATCATTTTATCCTGTATTGACAAAGTCACTGTATGTTCTTCTGAGCTGCAGTAACGGATCATTTTTGTTAAATAAGCTTCACTGTACTAATTAAATAATAGTGCAATTAAATGCAGCTGTAAAAGTTGTTCAGTATTGATATCTATGGTCAACTTCCTTTGTGCTACATGCTAGTAGCACTGGTACAGAGTGGGCCTCTGGGTGCTCCTGTGGCTCTGTGGTCATGGGAGCATGGTCACCCATGCAAAAAATCAGAGGAGCACATGAGCAAATCTGCATCTTTGCTTTGCATAAAGTTCAACTTTATCTAGCTTTGCATCAACGATAGACCCTTGAAAGTTCAGTTTCATGCCATTCAAGCTCTCCACTCATTTTCTGTCCTCTCTACCGTCTTCTCAAATAAAGCCAAAAGAGTGGTTAAGGTGTTGTGCTACAAAATTTCTTACATGATGACAGCCAAGTGATGATGTGTAAACAGGTTTCCTTGTGCTTGATATTTCTAATTGTTAATAGGTTTTTCTCCGATCCTCTGAACACCAACTTCTCTGAAGGTGACAGGCCAAAGAGCATTATAGGTTAGGCGATGTTAATTGGTTAAAGTGTTACTTGGTTAAAGTGAGTCAGCTTTGTGAGACCAGTCAGCCTGAGTTAAAGTTATCTGTCTAAACCACTTATCTTGCTTCATGATGCAGGCCCCTACACTTCGAACATTTAGGCAAAGAAAACACAAGAAGCGTTTTGTTTAGCTTATTTTTCTGCCTACATGCCCTTTGTTGATGCTCTTCGAATGTCTGGTTACTTGGTATGAAACGCTCCATCATTAGGTCAAATACTTCAAACTGCTTGAAAAGGGAACACCAACCCTATTCAACAACAACTGTCACACAAAATACACAACACAGCTGAAGCCACTGTTACTAGAGCTAATTAATGTGAGTAACTACCACACAGTCACCTGATGCTTCCTTTAAAACACTGAACCTAATCTCAGAAAGCGAAGACATAAAAACATGACCACCCGTGAAACAATAGTGGTCTTTAAATACCTAGAGGGCCTGATTAACAGAAGAGTTACTGATAAAATGACGACAGCCTACAAAGACACTGGTAAAGGAGTAGCAGGGATGGAAGCCATTAAGACAATACTGGATATTTAGGCATCCATTTAACACTTGTTTCCCGAAAGGGGGTACTGGGGGGGTTCAGTCTGTGGGACCATGGCTAACAGAGCGCACACCCCCCGTCGCACTGCAAGTCGCAGCAAAAGGCACTAGAGTGGGGCTGTTGCTAGCCGTAGAAAAGTAAAAGCGATATACATTCATAGCTCACAGGTTATCTTAACCACAATCTGGGAATAAATACACAAAACGCACTTGTAGAAAAATAAAATGTAAAAAAGCGTGGCCCCTATTTATTTTTCTTCTATTTTTGGATTCTGGGAGACAAGTATGGCTACTTTTTCACGGCTTTTTTAAACCCCCACCCCACCCTACCCACTGCTTAGAAGGCAATTCAGGAGTGATCCTCCACTGCTCTGGGCGCGAGCAGTCGAGCCCTTTCATGCACGCCAGTATGGGAATAAGGGAGGAGGAGGAGGAGGAGTAGGGGAAGGGTGGAGAGCAGGGATGGAGTGAAGGGGCTGTTGGTAGGAGGTCAAGGCTCAGCTTTCAGTGCGAGGAAGTAGAGGGGAAACTCAACAGAACAAATGTTTTCAAATGGTCAGACAACGGAGAAACCTCATCCAACACACAAACACACACACAAGCACACACACATCACACGTCTCAGTGTCTTCATGTACAGTGTTGAGTGTAAGGACATGGATAAACATGTGCATGAATCTGGGTACAACTTAAACCTCTCCTCCCCATTTAACATTTTCTGAGCAGTGTAAACACTACTGTAGAACATTTGTAAGTGTTTGTTAATGTACAATATTTGTCCACAATTATAACTGTTTTTCTATAAACACATCTTTAGTTATTACAACAGCTTTTTGCTAAACCATCAGTTATTATTCTTATATGAGAGTCTCCACTTATACATGCAGACCGGGGTTATAGTTGTTGACAAATACATTGACAAGTTTACAACTACATTGAAAGTGTTCAAATCATTTTGTCAGTGTTTACTTACTGCTTGATAATTGCTAAATGCAGGAGTTTAAAGTCACGTATTACCTGAATCTGTTCGCCATGTGTACGAGTGCAGGCGAGGAGGGAAACCGGCTGTTGTTTGTGCTCGAGCTTCACAAACAAAGAGAAGTCAGTAACCACAAAGACAACATCTCCTCTTAAACCTCAGCAGCGCTTGCACACACACACACACACTTATACACACAACTGAAGAGTATGTCGGGGAGAGAAATGAACTCCAGCTGACAGCAGGGGGAAGGGAATCGGAGTGTTCTGTCGAGTAAGGAGTGCATGTGTGAAGGGGGGAGGAAGAGGAGGAGGAGCAGTAGGAGGAGAAGGAGGGGAAGTATTGACTTTGCAAAGGCAGGAGCAATATGAGTGCAGGAGGGTGAAGGAGGGGGTGTGGGGTGCATTCCACAGCTCTGCACAGACTCACAAAAAAAAAAAAAAAAAAAAGTGTAGTGAAATATCCTGACTGTAGACGGAGTTCAGCTACTCCGCTTCTCTCCCATCTCCTCCAGTTTCCTCCCCAGCGTCACCTGAAGGTGGTGTGTCTTCATGTGTGCTTGTGTTTGTTCCTGTGTTTCTGTTTGTGTGGTAGTTGTTCGACGGTTCGCTCAGGCCTGTGAGACAGCTGCGACAGATGTTGGCTGCTCGTTCCCCCCCTTAAAGAGGAAACATAGTGGGGAGTCTACCTCCGTCGCCTCCATCCACAGGCCGGTTTCCCCGTGCCAGTTTCAACTTCCTGTCACGTGGCCGTTGCCTCCAAGTAGCTCTGTAGTTTGCGGACAGTGGACTCGTCCAGTGAAAAGAGGTCAAAGTCAAAGGTGGTGTTGGTCACGTTAAAGTGGCCCGTCTCCTCGATCAGGTTGACAATCTGACAGAGGACAGAGAAACGTGATCAATTATCAGTATTTACCGCATAACATAAAACTCACTTTGTCGGGGGTTGATCAGCGGACAGGTTCTCTCCTTTGTGACTTGTGATATGCTAGCTTCATCTGGCAGAGTCTGAAGTTTTTGAGGGTTGTAGTTGTGGATGTAGTAGCCTCTTGTCTCTAGTCTCTGCATGTTTCTCCTGTTTAATCAGTGGCATCCAGCAGATCTCACAGCACTGAGCCAAATGCTACATTGCACTCGTTTGGAAAAGAACATGCCACACACATTTTACAGGCGCCTGGTAATAACTGATACCACCAGGCCACCAGGGTAGTATCACTTTATTACCAGGTGCCAGTAAAAAACTAGGGAAATATATTTATGGATCTCAGTATGTATGAGGAAACTCTAAATATATAAAATGACATCTTAAAAAGGATCCATACATGTATGCATTATATTATCCGAGTTGTTTGTAATTTATATAACATTGGTAGATTGATGCTAATACATTCTCTGATGCAATACTGTGAGAATGAACTATGACATGCTGATTATCAAAATAAGAGACCAAATCAAGCATTAAGACGCACCTGCTGTAGGACGTTACGCTCCCTTAAAGCCATCAGTCTGCGATGGAGGTCTACCAGTTCTTCTGTGTAGGCCTGCAGAGAGGACAGAAAACATGCTCAATACAGTATCTTTAATCAAATTTAAGCCTCCCTGCAAACATGATTTTTACATTTTTTTCTCAATTCTAATATTTCTTAGTCTTCCTAGTCTTGTTCTTCTCTTGCTAAATGTTAATGTAGTCACAGCTATGAAGAAATAGTGAGTGTTTACAGTTTATTTACTGGCTGTTGGCAGTCATATATTGTTGTGGTTTTTATGTTAATATATAAGCATCTTCTGTGCAGTTGACCAAAAGCGTTATTGGCAATCTTAAAGCCAGGAGGGGGACCTGACAGGCATCCTGTCAACTATCAGTATGCTGTTAAGGTTGAGCGTGCCTAGAAAACTGAGTGATTTAGAGCTATGAAAATAAATTTGACTGACATCAGGACAAGTTAACAGCAAGTGGCAAAAGCTAAATTTGGACCTACTGTTTTAAAAACACATCTTCAAATTCATTTTGTATTTAACTGGATGTAATTTTTTTCAGAGATGGAAATAACCCTTATCCTAATGCTTCCACAGAGTCCATAACACTGGGCAAATGTTTGAATATAAAAGAGAGACAAAGGATCAGTTCACTACAGTTTTATCACAACATGAGTTATGTCTGATACAGAAGCAATTTCTTTTCAGGGGTTTGCAGGACAGAGTGTGTCTGTACATCCAGAGCACTTCACTGGCCCGTCCTCTACACTTAATTCATTAATGAACTTATTTAACATAAAAAATATGTATGTTTGTGCGTGTTAAAGCATAAAAAGTTTGATTTACCCTTCCTACCTTGTCGTATCCCTTCTTCAACACCTTCTCTGAACGAAACGAGGAATCTGGACTCTTTCTGCCTGAAACCTGCAGAAGTTGATTCAGACAAAGAGCAAGAAGAAGGAAAGGAGGAGAGAAATTACAGATAGAGAGATTATGCAAATAAAAAGTGAGGGAGTCAGGCATGTGGGACCGTGAGACTATCTGGGACACTGATTACTGTCATACAGCTGAAATCTAAGTGGGAGCCTGGTGCAGAAATGAAACTACCTTTTAACTTTTTTGTGTTGGGCAGGACCAAATTTAAAGGAGTTATCTTTGTCTAAACTAAATGTCTCTAAAACACATAAAACAAGTAAACTCAGTTCAGTGGCTTACTACTAATGAATGCTCATATTGATACAAAAAATATTCACAATTGGTATGTGAAGAATGAATTAACTAGAACTGGTAAACAGTAGGTTGATGGTACACAAACAGCTTGTCTAAAATGGGAAATGTCCCTGTGTGGTTTCAGAGTTTATTTTCTTATTTCAGTCCCTGTCAATACATCAATAAAAGAAGGTGGTTAAATGAGGTCTGTGTGACTCACTTTGTTATTGGAGGAATTGTGTTTCTGTGGGGGCGGGGCAGGGTCTCGACTTGGGCTGTGCGAGCCGTCACTGCTGTCACTCTCGCTTTCCAGGCTGAGTCTGACATGGAACAGAAAGAAGTCAGAGGTCGGTCACACTCAGAATGACAGATAGAACACATTGTAAAACTGATGAGGCATTGCACTTGAATGTGTGCGACTGAGATTCAAATTTTAAATGCTAATGCTAACAGGGTGTTGGTAGACAGGAAAGAAAATCAACATTAACACTTTATGGTCATGAGTTTCATTTGGTGAAGGAGACACAATAGACTAAAATAGTTTTTAAAAAACAAGAGTAAACAATATCAAGACATATGATAATGTGTGTTGCATGATAAAACCCAGTTGAGTTGAAGTGATTCTGTTCACACTGTAAACAGAGACAATTTCATATATATTGATGTACTGACCATTAAAATACCTCAAATTGAGTTGAAACAGATTTATGAAAAAAATCATGACGCACATGAAACATGTGACTTAAATGACATGCACTAAGGAGAGGCAATATAAACAGCAAAACAGGGAAACATCAGATCTGTGTGAAGTATTGAGGTGACTGTAATGGTCCTAAAATTAATCAAAAACATTGATATTGGAGAATTGAAATGTCCAGACAAATCCTGCATGATATGAGTAGCAAGACCTGCTTGTTTGATGGGGAGAAAGGGGTTGTTACAGGTTTGCTGTGGTCTACGAGACATTACCTCCATCTAATGGACCATAGCATTGCACAACAAGGGGCAATAAAATTGTTAACGGATGGCATTTCAGATGGCATCGTTTGACTCAGTGCCCCGAGTGCCAATGGAAAGCCCTGCTTGTCTCACAGTGTGATCTAGGACCATTGTTTCTGTACAATGATCGGAGATAAAAGGTGATCTTCAGGCAAACTGACCGAGAATCACGGTTAGGGGGGTTGGTCTTGATAGGGGTCTCCTCCTCTGAGCTGCTGTCATCATCATCTGACTCCTCTGACTGGATCTCCTCCACCATGGATCGAAGGGGACCTGGAAGAGGAGAATGGAGTTAAATACTATAATACTACTGACCTCAGCCCCAGAGAGAAACTATTTGTGAAGAAACAAGATGTATGCACTCTTTACCTTGTCCCTGTTTCTGTCCAGGCTCAAAGTCTGAATCTGAACTAGAGTCAGAGCTTGAACTGGAGTTGGAAGGACTTGAAGGGGCTGACTGCTGTACAACAAAACACAAAGAAAAATACAAAACAAAACAATGGGCTAATAAGTCTTGAGTTTAAGATCACAACATTTGTTTTTCCCCCTGATATGATTATTTTTATGTGAAATGTAGACATTCAAGATCAGAGATTTAGAATTAAATCAGGTCTAATCAAGAGAATCTTTCATTACTCACTAAAAGCGTAGTTGTGTTATAAAAAAATGAGACACAAATTAGCAAGTATGGCATTAAATTTAAGTGGAAATGGTTACTTAATCAAATGTTAATCAACTTACAAAGACATAAACTTCAACAGAAAAATACTTTGATAATTGAACTATTGAACTACTTTTTTCAGCCAAAATACCAAACATTTTCTTGGTTTTGGACTGTCAGTCTAACTCAACAGAAAATTGCAAAATGCTATAATGGTCCTGAGAAACTAATTGAATTTGTTTAAAAGTATTTAAAGCAATTTAAAGATAAAACAATACCTCAACTTAATGAGAAAATAATCAGCAGATCAAGTGATAATGAAAAATAATTGTTATTTATAGACATTGGTGAAAATAAAATTAATATTAAATTCTTTCCTAAATTTAGTATTACACTTCTAATAAAGTCTGAATAACACAGCCTCTTTTATCATAATGTTAAATCTGTGACTGACATACCTCTGACTTTGACGATGCTTCATCCTCTGAATTCGACTCTTCAGACTCTGGAAGTTTCTTGGGCTCCTTCGGCTCTTGCGTGTCATTTTTGCCTTTGGCCCAGCGACCCTTTTCCTTGGGAGGTTTCTTCTCTGCGTAGGGCTGGCTGGCTGCAGATGAGGAGGAGACACGAGGCGAAGTTCCAGTGAAGGCCCCGCCGGTAGGCCCTTTCGGCCCCTCTGAGCTGCCCTTCTTCTGCTTCTTAGCACTGGGTTTGGGAGACTCAACAGCAGAGGGTCGTTTCCCTGGGGCTTTGGATTCTGCAGGCCCTCCCCCGCCTCCTCCACCACCTCCCCCTCCGCTGCCTGCCCCCCCTCCTTTAGGGGACATGCCCTCCATCTTTGACTCCTTCAGGGTGAGTTTAGGCTCCTTAAAGGCAGCCTTTGGTAGGACCTTTACTTCATCTTTCACTTTGATCTCTGACGGCTTTTTTGAAGATGATGATGAGGAAGAGGAGGGGTCACGGCCACTCTTGCTGCTTCCGTCTCTGTCGTCCCCTTTTGATGTGGCTTTGCTCTCAGAGTCTTTTCGAGGCCTTTCACGGTGCTCCTTGGTCAGCTTGTGTGGTTTGGGTCCTTTGCTGCTGCCACCACTTCCTTCTTTGCTGGGTTCCTGTGAAGATAAAACAGCACTGTCAACTATTATCTGCCTTTACAGCCAAGCCCTCAGCGAGAGGCCTCTGAAAAGGCCTTAGCAGGTACAATGTTAGAAAATGAAAGTTCATCATGCTCATCATCTTAGTTTAACAAGTTAGCATGCATTTGATACTTCTTAAATTCAGTTTTAATTATAAAGTGCCAAATCATTGCTTAAGTATTCTCAGGACACTTTTCACACAGAACAGAACTAGACAACTGTCATTTTTTGGCAGAGACCAAACAACTACCCCGTGAGGAAAACTAGCCTTTTGAAAGGGGGAAAGCTCAGAACACAAAGTACATTGAGTCTTGATATGATACATCTTCTGATGCAAAGCCACGGCACATCATCAGTGATGTATCCTGAGGTCAATGGGTGTTTCGGGTCTCTCAAACATCAGATGTCCTCGCTCAGGCGACCCCACTGAAGTTGATCAGGCCTCAGCATGTGCCCTGGCAGCTCACCCACGGATCAGCTCTCTGTGAGCTCCAGCATGACAAGATTCTTTGTTGCCTCTGACACCAAAACGATGTCAGGTCTGAGAGTGGTCTTCGTTACATGCTGGGTGAACTTGAGTTGCCTGCCCAGGTCCACTGTCAGTTGCCAGTCCTGTGCAGTGTTGAGAAGCCCTGTTGCTTCTGTAGATTCTGTTGGCTTCTCTCCCGCTCTGATGAAGCAAATGGTATGCTTCCTGAGTGTAATCTCACAGGTGGCAACAGCACAAAAGATGCTGTCTGCGATGGTTTTGAGCACCTGGTCAGTGTAGTGGCCTTCTCCCGGAGCTTTTGGGCAGCAACTCAAGATATGCTCAAGAGTCCTCTTCTTCTGGCAAAGGGGGCATGATGGTGATTTTGCCAAACCCCAGCAGTGCGGGTTGGATGGGCTGGGAAGAAGATCGTATACGGCCTGGACAAGGAACTTGATGCAGTGTGGCTCTGCCCGCCAGAGGTCAGTCCATGTGATCTTCCTCTCCAAAGCTTGCTTCCATCTAGTCCAGGCGCCTTGCTGTCTCATCCCCACTGCTCTGCTGGACCTCTCTCTTCATCCACAGCTGCTCTCTCCTCGCTCTGGACAAGTAACCTCTGCTCCTTCCCCTGTACTTTGTCGTATCATGGGCTGTGGTGGCTCCTAGCCCAGCCCCCAGCCCTTCCTCTGGCTACAGTCCCCACCAAGATTCCATGGTGTAAGTGGGACTCTGTCTGCTCCACTGCCACCTCTGCTCTCCACTTCCTGCTAGTCTTGACAGCCACCCCTGCCCCCAAGACTTTCGGATCTGATGATTCCAAGAGCTGCAGCATCTCTCTTGCTCGCAAGACCTTGAACTTGTCCTCAATAGATTTTAGGGGGAGTGGCAGTTTGCAGGTGTTTCCATAGAGGGCAGTGTTGCTCAAGCTCCGCAGTGGGCCCAACCATCTCCTCAGGTAGCGGCTGACTCTCCTCTCCAGGTCTGTGATAGTGGAGATCGGGAACTAATGGAGGCTGTATCCCTGAGGCTGCTGTTAAAGAGCTTTCCGAGGCTCTTCAGAGGCTTCTCTGAGATGGTGGGGATTGGTGTTCCTGAGGTTGAAAACCGGAACTTGTTGACCACTTTTCCTTTAATCAGGACCAAGGATCTTGACTTTGTTGGCTTGATTGGCATCCTAGCCCATCCCATCAGCCTCTCCAGCCCACTCATGATCCATCTTGCTCCAGGCATAGACTCAGTAGTCACTGTAAGGTCGTCCATGAAAGCGTGGTTGGTGGTTACCGGACCTAGACTTGGGGCCTCTGCACTCTGGCTCAGCAGATTTAACCAGCATGTTCATTGCCGGAGCAAACAGGATAACTGAGATGGTGCAGCCTGTGATAATTCCCACCTCCAATCGGTGCCACTCGGATAGTTTTGGCCCTGTTGAGACTCTCAGACTGAAATCACTAAAAATCCAGAAGGATTATCTTACTGCAGCTTGAACATGGTGCCTTTCCCGTGTCTGCAACACCATCTTGTGGGGCATTGAGCCATAGGCATTGGCCAGATCCAACCAGAGCATCACCAGGTTTCCCTTGTTCTCCCTTGCTTTTCTGAAGAGCTGCGTGACCACACCCCGGCACACCAGGGACTCAGCCCTTCCGCACAGAGTTATTGATGTATGTGTTCTTTAGAAAGAAGTCAGCCAGCTGCTTAGCTACAATGCTGAAGAAAATCTTCACCTCAACACTGAGCAGTGAGATGGTCCTAAACTGGCTGATCTCCTTGGAGTCCTCCTCTTTAGGAATTAATACCCTCTCTGTGAATCGCCACTGTGTGTTTTTCCTCTTTGCCAGATGACCTTGAAGATCTTCCAAAACCTGTGTAGCAACTTGGGACAGTGCTTGTAGACCTTATAGAAGGATCCACTTGGTCCCGGTGCGGACCTGGACCTGGCTTTCATCACCACATCCTGGACTTCTTTCAGGAGTGGTTCCCTCAGATCGAATGCCTAAACAGGCTCTGGTGGTCTTATTACAGTGTCACACTGACCTAGATCCTGGTCTCTGGTGGGGTCACTGAAGGTGTTGGAGGTATTGGTCAACTTCCTCCTTCGTGCAGGCTAGGCATCCACTGCATCTATGCCCAAGGACCTCTCTAGTGAAACCAAAGGGACTGTTAATGAAGGCAGTGTGTCTCCGGGCCCTTTCTCTACGTTGCCTCCATTGGTACTCCGCTCTGCACAGGATTAGGAGCCTCTTACTGAGCATAGCACATAGCTCTGCCAATGATACTCGTTCCTCTTGTCTGGCCTCCTTGTGTTGTTTGGTCAAAGCTTTCAGCTCTTTCCTGATGTTGTGGATTTTGACTGCCTGTTGGTTCTTGGTGTAGGGCTGCCTTGCTCCCCTTTCTTCCTCAACACTAAACCTCTTAACAGCCATGCTCACTATGATAGTTGTCATAGATTGCAGCCTCCTCTCTATGTCACCTTTAGCTGTTGCTTCAAACACTGCATCCACATCCTCGTCAAATTTCTGCCGCTCTGTTGTTTTAGAGGCTTGAGGCCACTTGATCCTCCTCTTCTCAGACGGCCTGCTCACGGGACTGACGACACCACTTGGAGGCTCTGGGCTGGACCTGTGCATTGTGGTGGTTGCTCCTTGCATGTCGCCTTCGCTTGGTTGATCTTTAGGCCATTCTCATGCTTGCAGATCTTTCCACAAAAGCACTCTCTGCTCATCAACATTTGTCGATTGCTGTTGTTCGTACACCTTGTATCTGTCCAGCTGGGGTGCTCATTCCCCCCCACCTCTCAGGATCCCCGGGGGTGTCTCTCCCTAGCTTGTTCCATAGCTTGTTTGGGTCCTCCTTCTCAGGAGGTGCGGTTAGGGATGCTGGCCCATGCCACCCCGGTTGCCGTCTTTCCACGCTATCGTCTGTCTCTCCAGCTGTCACCAGCCTCTTCCTGGTTGACTTTTCCGAGCAGCTGATTAGAGTTCAGGAAGGACAAATTCTCAGTGCTGAAGGGGCTGATGGGTAGCTTATGAGAATGTCATTACTTTTTCAGGGATTTGGTCATAAACAAAGTTTTTGGCCAAATTATGCAGCAACTATACAGTTGTCAGGATATTTTGCTTTTCACAGACACAAATGTCAACCTCATGGTGGCATCACAAGAAAAAGGAGGCGATAACCAAAGACAGCAGGTTCATTGTCTGAGGTCCAAGAACAAGTATCAGACATTGCATGAAAACCCTGTTAAGGTGTTAGGATATTTCAGTCTAGAGCCAAATAAATATATAAATAAATTAATCAAAAACAAAAAACTAAAGCAAAAACAAAAAACTAACAGACATTGCAAGAAGAGTAGAAAAATATGAAGAAAGAAAAAGGTGGTTTACCACATACAACAGAGATACTTAGTTGTTTTAAGCTCCTGCATTTAGCTGCCAATCAAGACTGACAGCCATGAGCCAACAGGCCACAGACTACAGTAGCTGTACACTGGAGTTACATTAGATCAGACTCTTCATTTTAACGGCAGAAAAAGAGCAAATTTACACTTGTAAAGTAGGCATGTATTGAGGATTTTATGTGGTAGCAAAATCCACAGGAGTGGCTTTTAATAAAGCTCTTTGGCACACTGATAGAGAAAGAGGATGATATTTCCACACAGTTCATCCACTTATCACAAACACTTGTAGAGGTTTTCAAACACTTAAACTTGATATGTACATAAGAGCCTTTATTATGTTCACCCACTGAGAGAAATAGACTCAATACACTGGAAGATTGGTGAGAGTGGCTATGTGTGTGCGTGTCTAAGTCAGCAGATGGACACAGCTGGATGAAACCAAGTCCTCTATCTGCCTTGAGTTGCTGCTTAACACACACACCCACTCATGTCACAACAGTGATGTTGATTAAAGAAAAAATCATTTCTATTTCAGAATAGAGGGGGTACTTAGTTTAGAGGATATTCAAGAACCCTCTTTTAGCACAACTTGAAGTTGGTCACCACTGTGGTTTTAAGTGGAAGTTTTGTTTATAACCCAAAATCTGTAAAACACATTGATGCTTTTGATAAACATAGGAGTTAACTTTATCAAGAGACTGCAGTTGTTAAATTTTACAAAATAAAACCAGTGCTATTGAATTTGACTCAAAAATGAAAAAGTGTATTGGTCGGTAAAATACCAAACCCATGTCACAAATGGAAAATGTAGGGAGATCAGTTTTTTCTGTTTTCTCCGTCACCTCTCCTGGCAGATAAACTGGCTGAGTAATTCAGCGTATGTACATAAAAAAATAGATGGTAGTGATTATCAGCCTGAGCCAGCCTGTTCTGAAGACTAATTCAATTACTTTTATCAGGCGAAGTAAGAATGTAATTGGCTTGCCTTGAATGATCAAAACAGTTTATTTTAGTTTAGTTACAACACTTTACAGTAAGACACTAATAATGAATGAGCAACTTGACAGTGAAATTGAAATTTCACAGGTGGTATTTTTGGTTGGAAATTTAATCTACCTTTGACACATGAGAGGTCTTGGTCTTCTTGGGATCTGAGAAGGCAGAGAGGGGGATTGTGGGCAGCATCGGGTAGTCTGGACTGGGCCTCGACACAGCTTCAGCCCCCTCTGGAACCACCAATACCTTAAATCAAAGGGACAGGAGTTATAGAGTCATGTAATGTAAATACTCTGTAAATTCTAAAATTGCGTACAGGGCTTTTATTTACTTCAAGTGAATTTTCATTCCCTCAGTTCGTACATAAAAGTCCCACGCATTTTTCCCCAAAGACAATTTTACGTGACTCACAGTTTGAGCATTTCCATGGTTTCATTGGTCATCAAAATGGTTGAATCATCAGTACAAAGAGTTAGTGTGTACATGAAAACTTTACAAGAGAAATGAACTGCGAATCCCAAGGTGCATTTTGGCAAGGACCATTCAGTCACCACATCTTGTGTCATGGTGTTGAGAAAACTGACTGGGAAACAAAGAATTCTGCATGCTGTCCATCTTTTGTATTCACTTTATAATTCATTGCCTTTCACTGAAAGTTTATACTGTACAAAAACTTTTTTTAAAACTGCAACCTGGTAAAAAACGACAATCAATCCAAAGCTTAGATCTATTCACCCTTAAGCTTTCGATGATTTTAGCCACAATGGCCACACATTTGTTCATTAATCTGTCACCAAAGCAGTTTGAATTCCTCACTGTCTTCTCCATTGCAACTGGGGTTAGGTTCATAGGTTTTCTAGTATTCTGTGCTGTCTGCCATGCCAAAAGATGAAATCTAAGAAACCTCCTTTATACCACATTAAGTACAATGCATGTCATTATCTGTTTGACAACTATACCTGCCAAAGTGTTTAAGTATGGTAGAAAACCAGCAGGCCTTGAGTTATTTAAGTGCCTTAACAAGACTACACTGATACTAAACAAGACATGGCCTTGTAAAAAAATAAAAAAAAAAACAATAGATGGATTCATCAATTTAAAATGACAAATTTGATTGCTAACATCAACATTTGATGGAAGAGACTATTATCTAGCTACTATAGTTTTTGGAAATTATATTTTCTGCTGGTCCTGTTATGCTAACCAAAACTCCACGAGAAACAGAGACTGACTTAACAGCTGCCTGCATGTAAAGTCCAGTGTTACAACAATTATCTTTTTTTAATTATAGATTTATAAAAAGCCAACAGCCTGCAAAAACATTACAGTCTATGACCTTTTTCAGGGAAACACAATTCAATTCTTTTTACATTTTTAGGACCTGCAGACATCCTGCATTGAGGATATTTTTTTTTAAACACCTTAAGACATCAGTCTAGTGAACAGGCCAATCAGCTAGTGCTACAGGCAGCCTCACCCCTCCAGCTTTGATCAGCTTTCTCCTGAATTCTTTGGTGGGGTTGTTGAAGGTGAGCTTCTCGCAGCGCAGGTGGTTGACTGGTGGATTACCCTCCAAGTTAAGGAATAAGTCGTAGTTGAAACACACCTTTTTTGGCTCCTCCTGAGAGAAAACAACATGATAAAGACTGTTTTAACTATTGTCTAACAGTATGTGCGACACAAAGTGATTTGTGTTTGTCTTTCTGCAATCCTGCCTACATACTGTCACCTTTCCTTGCCTACATATTTCACAACAAAAGATAAAAGCTGAATGAATGAACTATCACCCTGAAAGTCAATAAAACAGACAGACATAGCTAAAGTAGGCATACTGATAAGAACAAAATAACATTCCTGCAAGAAGCTGTGGTGAAGCAGACAATTAAACCTAAGTAGAAGGCATTAAGAAACTCTTGAGAGGTTTTATACACAAAAATGTATTCCTGCAAATGCAGATGGATTAATGGCTGCTGATATTTACATTTCTAGTGCTTGCCTTTTAATGTTTTTCTTCATCTTATGACAGATTTGTTCGTTGTGTGTAAGTAATTTGCACATAAGAGGAAGAAGTAACATTTTGGGTGCAGTCCAGAGGTTTAATATCATGAAGAACGGCAGGAGCAAATGGTACACTAATGTGCGCATACCTCTAAAGCATCACCCTTATCTTGTATTAAGAGTTAAGTGGTTCTCTCTGTTTATTATTATTCATTTAAATGGATGATGGAGACTTAAATGTACAGTATTCAATTTCTGCCATCACCACTTCAGATGAAAATGTAGCCGATCAGCTCTGACAAAATTGGTCATGGATGAGCTCATGTTTTTAAGTTTTCTTCACTTTAAGTTTAGTCATGTTTGCCAACTTCTTTCCTCGTTGTCTGCAGTATCATCTCATGTTTTCAGTATAGCAATGGAAAGTCGACCAAACAAAATGCACAGTTACCTTGAATAAAATTAGACATCTCTAAGTGTGAATATTGTTGGAAACATTTATGATAATGTGAGTACACAACTCATCTACATATATAACAGACCTAGTTGTATTTAGACATTCTAAGAAATGTTGCATATTGTGCATTCAAAGGTGCAAGTATGATTATGTTCATGCCACTTATTTTTCTGGTAAAGACAAAAATGTCCTACTCATAAAGTAATGTTCACTAGAACAATCATGCACACTGCTGACTGGATATATGAGAGGTACCATATGACCTCCTAATGATCTCACCTTGTTCTTGAAGTAAACCTCAATAGGCATGAGAAAGCCTGCGTAGCCTGATTCCTCCACTTTGTACGGAGGCTCCTTGCATACTGCAGACAGACAAAGGCCATATTAATGATTAAACTCTGATTAGTCTTGTCAATGAAATGACTTACTGAAATAAAGACAAGAGGTTAATATATTAACCATTAATTTCAAGAAACAAATACTCTTTAAAGTATGTCATAAAATAATGAAAAATTGTCTGTATTACATTATTTAAGAACTGACTTAAGAAGCCTAACTTTACCGTAGATTCAATATGATGAACAGCAATTTTTGCATACATTAAAAAATTAGGATTGAAACTAGTACAGTTTGTCATGATTGTCATGTAAATAGATACAGCTTGGCTAGCATGATTATGCATTTAGTAGACGTTGCTAAAATACTGGCAATTACTGGAGGGACATGAGCTCCATAAAGAGATGTGAAATCCCCCAAAAAAGTGCACCCTAATCACCATCAACCCCCCACCACGTTTTAATTCAATGCTACTCCCATCCTTTTAACTGATATGAAATTAGTTTCTTACGTTACATGTTTTGTGCATACAGTCTTTTGTACAGTGTCTAAAACAACTGTCCTGTTTTACGACATATGCAATTAGAATAAACTTGCGATGCACAGTACAACATCTTGTGTGTTTGTGTTTAAACAATGCTATCTATCCATCATACCTCTCTTGGGTTTGGGGAAGCTCTCATGCAGGCGGAAGACAACCTTCTCTACAAAGTGCTGGATGTCGCCTGTCTCTGGCCCTCGGACAAACACCATCCAGTCGTGGGTGAAGCCTTCTGATGTCACCTTCTTCCTTAGCTGGGCTCTGTGGCCCAACTCCAGCTTCACCTGCACTGTGCACTGAAAAGGGGAAGACAGGGAAAACGCTGTTAATTATTATACCAGGCCCGTAGACCTATAAATACATATGCAAACAAAAAAAGGCAAAACAGGAGCTTTAATGGCAGAACATGAAGCAACAGGTTTATTGAGAACAAGAAACTGATGAAGATGCATAACATAAACAATATCTGCAGACGCACACTTGAACAGAGCAAGGTCAAATCAGGCCTTGGAAATTTCTTGTTTTGATGTTTTTCATGGGGATCTGCTTGTGATAAAAAGATTTAAGTGCCACACTAAAGCTCTTCTTTCTTGCATCTAAACTATGAAGACCTGTAGGAGATATTACATGTTATATTTTTAGCATTTATTACACCCTCTATCAATAGATTATTGATTTGAAAAAAAATCCATTGACTGATTTGTAATAATCAGTTTGTCAATCTGCAGATGTTTTTTTCAATAAATCAATTGTTGAGGTTTTTTTTAATATTAGAGAAAAAAATGTGAAAAAAAATCCACAATTTTAAGCAATCACATTTTCCTTGAGTACAAGGTGACTCCTACAAATTACTCATTTTATCAACCCATTGGTCCAAAACACAGACATATTTAGATTACTTTCACTGTAGATTCACAAATGAAGTTTTTCTTTCATTATTCTCTGTTCATGTAACTTGTATCAGATGTATATTCTTTACATCAAAACTTTGTTTAATCCATATAAATGAAATCATAGTGATATTGTGTTCATTCCTCTTGCAACTTCCTGCCCACTCATTCTTGCCTCCTACAAATGTCACAAAGCCAGAATGTAAATGGCACTTAAATGCACTAAAGACAGATATTATTTGTATTGCAGCTGCACTAGTTGCAAGAAGAATTTTACAATGAGAGGTCTTGGTCTTTTACAGTGTTGTTAAGACCAAACAAGACATGACTTTGGCCTCTAAGAAATTGTGAAGGACACTTTCATTCTCCTCTTATCTTTTAAAAGACATATAATTAATCTGTTCATCTACAGATTAATCAACACTGAAAATAATATCAGTTACAGCTCTGTATTGTAGACTTTTAATCCTGGTCTCTCCCCACTGTTTTAGAGTAATGTGTCTGAAACGCCTTGTAAACTGTGGTTGCTTAAGAAATAAACATAAGCAGAGCAACTAGTGTGATTAAACTAGGGGGCCATTATTCATTGGTTTCTGATTCCACTGTGAACAAAACCTTGGAATCTCTGTTTTGAGAGTGTGGACTTTATACTCAAGAGGAGAGGCTGAACACTTGGCCTGGACAAACACAAAGCTGGACTGGTGTCTGGACGCTCTCTGTGGAATGGGAGTGATTAGCTGCCCGAGCTGACTGATCTCAAAAGGTTTGTCCAGAAGAGGGGCACATTGTTGGGCTACCTCTCTCTGCCAAGAACAATGACAGCAACGGGACAAGCAAATGACACTGTGCCGGCGGTGATTGGCATAGCAAGTGAAGAGGCTATGAGTGCAGAAGGGAACCAGGGGTGGGGGGCAGTGGAGGGGGGGACAAGAGGGGACAGAAAGGCACTTTATGTCCAGGGAAGGACTCAAGAATGTGGGGATTTGGCCCCGGCAGAGAGCAGCTCGTGAGCTGGGACTGAGTGGGGGGATTAGAGGGGACAGGATTGAGATGAGCTGGTCTGGCACTCTCGGGCTCACTCTCACACTCAAACGTTCACTAAAACACTCACACACATACACACACACTCACACACTCACACTCACACACCTCCCCTTCCTGGCACTCTGCCCGGCCATTCTGTGGCAGTAATGCCCTTAAACTCCAGACTCCACCACACCCACAGCTAGAAGCCAAGGAGTCCCTCCGATCATCGACTCCCTCACCCTGACTACTATGCAAAATCAAAACCATGATAAGAACAACAACAAAAATAATCAGGATGATAATGAGCTAACAAGGGAGACAGAGCCTCCATAGGAAACTAAAAGGGAACAATTAACTCAAAGCATGACTAAAAAAATAAACATTTCTGCCAATAATAAGAAAAATAAGAGCCCAGGAAAAAATATAACAGTCAATTACAGCTGACACATTTAAGTTATTAACTAATTGACAGATAATTAATCAGGAATTACAAATTATTCACTGGTTCCAGCTTCTTACTTGTAAGAGTTTGTTGCTTTTTCTTTGATTTATGTGACAGTGAAACTCTGACCCTTGGACAAAAAAGACATTCTAATACACAAAATTCATTCAGTCCTTTCTTGACCGTTTTTGACATCATAGGGGGCAAACACTTAATCAAGTGATTAATAGAAAATTTACCAGGGCTGTAACTAATGATCGTTTTCATTATTGCTTGTTGACCTTTTTCTTCATAAATGGACTGGTTCATAAAAAGTCAGACAATGGTAAAATTGTGAAATAAATTTCCCAGAGCTTACATTTGTTCTATAAGACCACAGTCCAAATAAATTGAATGCACAGTGAAATAAAGAAAGATTTAAAAACAGCTAAACCTAACACCTTTAGGCTGGGAAAACAAGGACATGACATGAAAACAACATTAATGGAGACAGATTAATTGAACTACATCACACTGCCTAAAAATGAAACTCTAATTTCTTAGACATTAAATTCTATCCTTGTCAAATGGGCAAAACAACTTCCTTCAACACTTGTTAAGCTCCTTCATGTTAAGCTATCCTCCTTAAATGACAACACAGGGGCTAGAAAATCAAACTGCACACAGCCTCTAATATTGAGATGGTGCATGCATGCTCTCTACCCCTCTTCCTCACACACAGAGCTCCAATTGAAGAGATGAGAGGAAATACAAATTTTGGCAGACATACTGGCTCCCATGAAAACAATGAACTCCCGGCTGACATATAAATAACAACCCTCATGACCATGTTAAGCTCTTCCAGCTAATGAACGATTAAAATAAAAAGGCAGAAAGTTTCCCTGGGAAGGGTGAAACAACCATGATAGCAGCTGTGTTTTGATGCAGACACAGATTGCAGTTAAATCCTTCATCACATTCAACCCTATACCCAAACGATGACACGGAAAGAGATGAAACAATTACTTGTGTTGGAAATTGGTCAATCCCAGAGAGCCACAGGGGAGTCACAAATAGCCTATCTGCAAGTAAAACAACCCAAGGAAAACAAGTGGGTATAAGAAACAAGGTGTATGAAAGAGTGAGTGGGGATTATAAAAAGCTGCATGGCCACTTATCCTGTCATCCCTGTCGTAGTGTTCATTACATGCAGATCTCATAACTAAAAATATTGCAAAGATCTCAGTGTATAAGCACACAAAGTCATGGATATTACTTCATCGTCCACACATATAGCTGTTTGACTAATAAAGCCATTATCCAGCTGTGTCATCACACTGTAATGTGCGTGAATTCAATTTAACATTTACAGACTGAACTTTAGTCTCTGCTAGATCTGACAGGCTCTAATGCAGGTTTATTGGGTCCAGCTATCCAAAACAAACACAGTGCTACACAGTAACCCTTCATTCATTAAAATTATTGTGACTATGTTTATCATTAGGATCAACAACATATTAAAAAGTCTTTTTAATACAGAGCAATAAACAATTGAAAAGAACCCCACAACAGCCTCAATAGTGGCCATAAAGTTTAATCAACACTTCTCTAAAAGTTTTCAAAAGAGCCACCCACTCTAACCTTATAACCCTATGATCTTAACCTTTGTCATGAAGCCAGGCTTAATTGCAAGGCCACTGTATTAGACTACATTAATTTTCAGCTACATGTGCTATAAACTGACAATTGTGCATATATTTCAGTAATATGAATGAAAAATCAAATGTTTGTAATGTATCATAGTTAACATTCAACACAGAAATACACCCATTCTTTTCACTCATTGCAAAAGACCTCTGGATGAACACTGCACTGCTAGTTAAAACTTCAAAGTGGCCAACACTGAATGGAGACTAGTTCCAAGAGAGTGGCTGAGCCACTTTTCAAGGGTGTGTGTGGCCTAACCATCTGAAATATAGTCCTGAATAACCTCAGGCATTTAGAGTGTAACCCACTTTGAAGAAACATATCCCTTACAGTTAGCTGCTATATAATTTCTTTTACCCACTTTTTTGTTTTCTGCAGAATAAATGATTATGCCTTATGGATAACATAATCTTCACTGTGCAATTTATACATGCAATAGTATTAAATTTAAGGGCATGATTTTAAAAGAGCGAATGGATTACGTATCAGTCTTGAAAATCAGCGTTATATGTTAAATTCTGAGTGCCCTGTAATGATCGGCCAATGCATGGGTGGTCATCATGACTGGATTCAAGTTCAACGTTTGCCACTGAGCTTTTTTTTTCACCTTGCCACATGCATTTCAGTCTACAATCATGAATGCGGTAGGCATTAAACATTAACCAACTGTTGGCTAATAACGCAAAGCTATAACAGAAGTTGTATGGTCGTTGTTGCTTTTATTAGCCTTGCATGTGGGGATTCTGGCCGCTGGCAGTGGAGACACCACCCCGCCTCTCCAGCCCAACCTGGAGAGGACAAATCTTTTCCCCGGCGCCTTGTAGCGGCTCCTTAGCCTTTAGCCAACGGCCGACACTCTCCTGATAGGTAGACTAGCTTAGCTTAGCTAGACAAAACCTCGAAACAATTTGGTGTTCAGAGTGTTTAACAATGTGCATGTGCGTTTTAAACACAGCAGAATGGAATAAACACTAGGTGTAAATCTCTTTGTGTGCCTTGTTATGGCCACAGCTATGCAGCGGTGCTGAATGGTGTGGTAGACTGAAGCTAGCTAGCGGTAAATACCGATGTATGAGTGCCCAGCTAGCATAGCTCCAGAGCCAAACAACTACGAGTTCATTAGCAGCAGGAGCATTTTTTTTCTTCTGACTAGCAGAACAGAGGATTCATTCCTGCCCTGCCAGCACGCAGCCTGCTGGCATTTTCTCCGTGAAAAGTTCAGATTCCACAAGGAGACACAAAAGCCACTGTACCTGGTTCTCCATGTTTCTCTGGCCTCTGTGATTGTTGTATTTATTTACAGCGGCGTTTGTGGAGCTTCTCCCCAGCCTCTGCTCCTCATTGTGTGTCAATCCAGCCCAGAAGCGGAAGGCAGACGGCTCCCCTCCCCTTCCAGACGGCTGCTGGCAGGCAACCAAAACAGAAAGCTCTCTCAGCCAATCAGAGGGCTGCGAATTTAAGATTTCTTAAAAGGAGCCAATTACAACACGCAAGGGGCGGGTCAGACTCTGAGCTGCGAATACAATTAAAGCATTTTCTGGGGGTTTTCTCGAGTGACAGCGAACATGTCCCAATGGCTACAGCTCTGTTTCAATTGTAAAATGCACATGATGTTAATTGATTAATCAGAATCCCATTGTATGGATTTAACATTTAGGCTATTAAATTTTATTCTAGTAAGTGTTATATCTGTAATATTGACAATTATGTCTTTATGTTAGTCATCCAATCGTATTTGTCCCACAATCTTCTTTTGAGTTCACATTTTCCCAATTTTTAAAAACACAATCTGGTACATTTGTGTGATCTTTGATCTCTGACCAATGTTCCTTTGCAATAAACTAATCTTAAAAGCAACTTTAAGTTACTGAGAAAAAGTAATAAAGCATAGGCTTAACTATGTATTTACTCAAGTACTGTACAAAAGTACTATTTAGAGCTATGTAACAGGTGATAATCCAGTAATGTTATAAATAAAGTTGAGTCTATTAATGCATGCATACTGAGTTACTTTAAAAATAAATAAATAAATAAATAAATAAATAAATAAATGCACATCTCTCTTCTTATTGATAACTAAGCCATTATTATTTTACCAATGTAAGTGATCGGACATAAACTTGTACCCAGCATTGGAGTGTAAGTGTAACAGGTAAAAGCATGCAAAAAGCTAATGGCCTGCACTGGATTATCTTTGTGTCTTTGTTTTTCAAAACATTAGTGACTGCACTATGTATTTTTTTGCATTACTCAAAAGGTGTTTAAAGTTAGACATATCTGAATCAAAGTATAGTAACCTCTCAACACCACTGGTTTCTGCACTGATCTTTCTCAGCTTCAGTCTCAAATGTCCACTTCAAATGTTTCATCTGAAAAGAAAGCTGTACATATTCTGATTAAAGACTTCTCTTCTAAACAGATTCAGGGAGTGAGGGCCCATTGCATTCAAATCTCTGTGGTGCTCGGACTTTGATGTGAGATTAGTGGGCCTCAGCTACAGGACAGAAGGTCACCACTCTCTGACTGGCTTGGTGCCTCCTCTTCTTTTTCTGTCGCTCAAACTGATCCAGTCTGCCTTGCAGTCAAATCTGAGTCAAAGAAGTCCCACCTGGCTGTCAAACATGTGGGTGTCCCACTTGCATTGAGACATCAACCTTTAAATCCTCCTTTTGAATATGTGGGAGAGGAAGAAAAACAAAATGAAGCCATGTCTCCCAAGTTTCACACAAAGCAGACTTTATTAATATTAAAAGAAAATGTTTTTTTTTTAGAAATAATTGAGAAGGGCAATTTAAGAAGAAGATATCATAATTTAGTTTTTTAATGATGACAAAAACTATAAGTTGCGTTCTAAGTTGGACAACCTCAAATAAATAAAGAAATAAATGACAAAAAATAAATAAACAAAGTCCAACAAACATTTAAAAAGATAACAAATTTTAATTAGTAGGCAAAAATATTACTCTGCAAAAAATGGGTAAAAGTAGAATAGTTTACACTTGTTCCCACTTCCTAGCTTGCTCTTTTTACTGGATTAGGCTTTTTTTATTTTGGTAACTCATCCCCCTTAAGGGATAATATGCAGTAAATCATGCAGTTCAATTACAACAGGTGCTCTGCGGTCTGTTAGCATGGATTATATAAATATAAACTCTGCTTATGGACCTTGAGCATCTCACACATTGCAGATAAAAACAAAAGAGTGCTGTCTTTGGGCATCAAGCAGCCAGTGCAAATACATTTTCTTCAAAAATGTTAGTTCTTCTATCTCTGCTTGGACTTTTGTCAATCATTTGGCTTCGACTGGTTATTTTGTGTGTTTCCCCTCAAATTGGGTTGCAGATTATGAGATTATCACAGCACAATAACAGCCTCAGAAAATACCACAGCCATTATGCAAGGATTTTCTTGATTGCTCTCATTACACATCATTGTTACATTCAATTGTAAATTGTATTTAATTGCTGTGTGTGTGAGTTTGAGCTGATGTTCAGTGTTTGTTTGTTCAAATTTTTGGTTGTTTTTACAACATTTATATTAAATATATTATTGTTTTTTCACTTTCTTGTAGATTTCATAAGCACTAATATTTTACTGAATTCAGTATTTTTCAGCAAGACATTAATTAAGAAGAAAACAATATGTTTCTCTTACACGAGTGCAGCAGAATTCCAAACCATAATCAAAAGATGTTAAAAATTTTCATACCTCAGTATGATGCTGCAACCCCACCCACAAACAACTTTACAAAATCTCTGCAGCAGACAGGGTGCCACTGTTGATTTAAATGTAGCAATGCCTCGATATGGTATTTGCATATGGTTTTTGCATTGGCCTGCACTATACAGACCAAAACAACAACTCTTGCTGCTTCTACCACAGTCATTGTCCTCTTGGGAAATAGATCAACTCTCAGTCTTTCAGGGCTGTTCACAGTTGGTTTGAGTGCAACCACTTATTCCTTCTTTGTTGGGTATCTAAAGAGAGAAAACATTTGGATGCTAATCAGTGTCACATCCTCTAGAGACAACACCATCTCCTTGAAAAATCCTAAAAATCAATTTAAGTGTATGCTGCTGAGTAATTATTTACTGTTTTCATTAGGCTAACCAACAGCCAAAATAAGAAACACTACACTAAATCCTAAGTGGGAAACTAATAAATGATATAAAATACAAAAAAAATGGAAAGAAAATCAAAATCAAAATAGGAGACTTTTGCAGCAAAATTAATCTTTCCCTGTGCAATAAAATAGGAGAATATACACAATTATAATACAGTCTATATACAGTCAATATAACATCACAACTAAAAAACAATTTAAAATGAAGCTACTACACTAGTATGGCATATTATACAATTTTTAATCACTGCTCTTGCTATAAGCTGCTGGTTGGGACTTACTTATTGGGGGAAGGTAACAAAAAGACAGGTTAAAAAATCCATGCATGACATAGTAGTATTTTCAAGCAAAGATGTAATTTTTTAAAGATGCTTGTTTCCGGTCATTCTGATGATTGGTGAATTTGTTATGACAAACACTTTACTAAACATGCAATACCTTTTAAAAATATCACTATCATTGCTTGAATGATCAATGATCAATAAAGCTGTGACACTGATTCAGCTGTTAAAAAACTGAGCAGGCAGGAAAGCAACTGTGATAACTTGAGATTAGTATATCAAATTTTCTGTATGCAGGGATCATAGCAAGAGTTTGTGTTACCACCAACCTCTGACAAATGAGAGGTCTCACTCATCTTTTCTGGGGGCATCATCAGGGGGTCTGGACTGGACCTTAATTCTGCCTCAGCCCCCTGTGAAACCACCATTACCTGAAATGAGGAAGGAACAAAAGTTATGTATGTCCCTTTTAACTTAAAAGCCACATGTGCTTTGTTCATACATTGTAAACAAAGAAATACTGGTCAGGGCCCTTATTAACCTTGTCTGAGTGCAGAAGCAGAAATGTTTGAGAATATACAGAGCAGTTTGTTCCCTAGTTACTACTACTGTTAAGCATAGTCAGTACTTTAGCAGCAGCCTCACCCCTCCAGCTTTGATCAGCTTTCTCTTGAAATCTTTGGTGGGGTTGTCGAAGGTGAGCTTCTTGCAGCACAGGAAGTCACCCTCTGGGTTAAGAAATAGGTTGTAGTTGAAACGCATCTTTTTCGGCCGCACCTTGAAAAAAATAAACATTGTTTTTAAAATTAAACTTATCTGTGTCCTTTTAGCCTTCTTGCACAAGTAAGTTTGTTTTTCTTTCCAATGAGATTCAGTTCTCAACACCTTCATATTTCACAACAACATATAAAAGCTACATGAACTATCACCTTGAAAGTAAATAAAACAGATGGACATAGTTGTTTCATCTCAGTGAGCTGATACCTCTGAAAGAAGTGCAGTTGTGAAGAGGAGGACAATTAACACTGAAGAGAAGACTTTATGATGCTCACAAACACAATGTCAATGTCTGTTTGTCTTTGGAGCACTTTTAAAATCTTTTTGACACATTTGTTTCTTTGTTTTACCTTGTTCCTTAAATAAATCTGGATGCCCATGAGGAAGCCCATGGAGCCCGTCTCCACCACCTTATATGGAGGCACCTGGCATACTGCAGACAGACACAAATGTCATGATGGAAATACTGGTCCTTTTTACAGACATTATTCTTGGTGCTGACAAATGACTGAGTTTAAAGTGAGTACGAGACAAAAGCAAAGAATCAAGCCAGTGAATTTTTCCTATTTTTTTCTTCCCCCTTAAAAGGATGAGAGCTACAAAGCAACAACCTTCAATTTCCCTCAAAGCCTGCCCACTCCTTTCATGTTTTAAGTGTGTCACTGTGCTCTTTTTAAAGGTTTTATAGACATATTCACTGCTACAAGCTATCACACTAAAGCCACAGCATCTCACCCTGATGAAAATCTGCATGTCTTTTACTCAATAAAGTTGGCAAAAGAAAGCAGAATCTAAACAGACAAAGCTCATATGACTCAGGTCAAACTGTGACACGGGTCAAATTGTTAAACTAGGACATGCTGATCAAAAATAGATCAAAATTCTGTGACTGCACTGCATATTTCTCATTTCAAATATTTTCAAAAAGATGGTGCACTATTTAGCAGTAGAATGAGAAAGCTGGTGACCCCACTGCCATGTTGAAAAACTGACAAGAGGAGGACAGGGAGGGACTCCCATGCACTAACACACACATGCTCACAAGCACTAAAATGTACACAGGGCCGGACCTGCTATCAACACAAAAGAACACAGAAGCTCGGATTACAACACAAACAGAGAGAGTGTGTCTTCTGTGTTCAAGAGCTCATTACTCCACTACATCTTTACAAAGCAAATAGTAGTTTGCTGACATCTAGTGGGACTAAGTGTCCTTTATTGCACCTTTAGTGTCTTTTATGTAGTACATGCCTTTTATATAAAAGTGCAATATAAACAAACATTTCTTTCTGGCTGGTTGAATTTGGTTGTGTTCATGTGCAAAAATTATCATTGTATCATACCTTTCTTTGGTTTGGGGTAGCTCTCATGCAGGTGAAAGACAACTTTCTCTATCAAATGTTGAATATCGCCAGTTTCTGGCCCTTGGACAAAAACTGTCCAGTCATGAGTGGCGCCCTCTGAAGTTTCTGTCTCTCTTAGTTGAGTTCTGTGGCCCAACTCCAGATTCACCTGAACTTTACACTGTAAAGTGCAGAAACAAGAGAGTAAAATACATTACTTCTTAGACACAGACACAACTTAGCCGTCACCTTTGAGCATTTTTCTTCATTTCTGCAGAACATAGGCTTAAGTATTAAAAAAGGTGAGAATCATGAGATGTCTACCAATGGTCATGTGAGGAAAAGTTAGTTGATTCTAAAAGAAAACACTATGTTTTCTTACAGAGTCTTATTTAGAGTCTTATTCTTTAACAGTTTTGGCTCCTTACTCCTGTTTACCTCTATTTTTGCTTAATTTAGCGGGAGGAAGTGAGGATTGATCATGGGTGTGATAAGAAAAACTGAATACAGTGTCGGAGGTAGCTGAGGCCCAGTTCATCCCTACTAAAGTTGTTTAATGACACATAAAACCAAAAGTACGTGCCATAAGTTCCTTATATGGGGCCCATGGAGCATGCTCACTGGAGACTTCCACTTCCACTTTATCCTCCACAAACTTGGGTGGGGATTAAAATGATTTAATCTTGTGGCTCTTTTGCATTTACAAATGTTATAATTATGATGGGAAAATTTGTATTTTTTTAGGGGCAATGATGCTCAAAAAATCCACCGTTTTACAGTCACTACAATCACAATGTAAGCTTGTGTGAAAAAAAGTCTTTTGGAGTCCCAGTGCATCATGTGAGGTGTGATTACATAGTTTGGCCACTATGTAAAATTAGTTTAAAAGCCTGGTGCACCTCCTCGGGGCTTGGCATTGATGTGATGTCCATCCCTATTTACTATATTTACTCTATTCTCAATAATTCAGACCTGGATATACAATTGAAATTCAAGAAAAACTGTATAAATGGACCTAATGTTAAGACATAATAGTGGAAGTCTTATGAGGAGAATATTGTAAATTTTAAATCCTTCACAATTTGAAATTCATTAAATGATCGTTAAATAATAATAAATTTTCATGAACTGTGTCGAAAGGCATCAGTCCTAGGGAACCAGAAGGAAGGCACAAACAGCTAATATACATCTTAGCCTAAATTTAACCAGGAAATACTGAGGAGAGGGTGTGTCCATGACTGTGAGGTAATCATGAGAAGCAGCATCACTACACATACTGTCAATTTAGCTGCAGTTTTATGCAAAGTTGCATGTCAGCATTTGCACTGAGAAATAGATGGGATTTCATAAACAATTTAAAGTAAGTAACACTGACTAAAGGTTTCAACAAGAGTTAAAATACTGTGACGAGGCGGACTATTCGCTTGCTATTGGTAAATAACTGTTGGCATAGCTCCAGAGCCAAACATATTTTGTTTGTTTGCATCCTTTTTTTGTTAGTTTTAGAAGTTTTGATTCGATAAGGATACAAGGATACAAGGAAGTTTATTTGTCATTATACAACAAGTTGTATATTATATATGAAGTCACGGTACCTGGCGGGGCATGTTTCTCTGGCCTTAGTGGATCGTGTGGCCCTGTTTTGCCTGCTGTCATGTCGTTATTGATATATTGATACGGACGTAACGGTACCGTACAGAAGAGACAAACTTCCCGGAAGTCCCTTTCTCTTATCCCGGTCATCCACAACGTACAGCTGCCAGTTTTACGATAGTATCTCAAAATTCTTTCAACGTTCTTGACGGTTTTCTTCTTTATGTTGTGTAAAACTTGAGTAAAGATTATGATTTGCAGCCTGGTGTTGTGCACGCTGACACTTTCTAAGATGTTTTCTTCATCCGGGGCATGCACTCTCCCTCTCTAGTCCAATCAGGGAGCAAGAAATTTTAAGCAGTCTTGAAGGAAGCCAATCAGAACGTCGATGAAACTTGTCCAAGCATCTAAAGTAGGCTAAATGACGCTAAATGATGCTAACTGATAAATAGAGGTTTCATGAAGATTTCCGGTATTACAGCGTTTTATTTTTTAAGTTTTCATTTTAATTTGAGTGTTACAATTCCTTTGGGAAGATGGAAATACATTAGTTTAAAAAATAATCCCATCTACAGGTCCATTGTATGTCAAAGGTAGTTTTGTTGCTTTCCACCCTCATCAGCTCTTTTTAATCACTTTTCAAAGACTTAACATTTTAGCTGATGTAATTTATATAGTAAATGAAGTGACGTCAATAAGTAGGATTATTTGTAATCACTCATATCTCCCCATTTAGCTTCACAGTCTGACACTATGTTGACGTTCACATTTTAAAAACTTGAATATTAAATGTTTAGGTATAAGAATAGTATGTTTGATATTTTCCATTTCATTCTTTTCAGGCACTGCTTAGAGAAACCATAAAAAGCTAGTAGTGCAAAATTATGTGTGTATGTGAACTTTGTTAAAATCATGTACAATGGTTCAATTTATAAACCTTTTTTTTTTTGCTGTTAGTTTTAGCTGTGGCCAAGAAAGAAAACCGTGTTACTCAACTGGAAAGACAAAACACAATCAATCAGTGACTGAATCTGTAATCTAATCAGCAAATCTAGAAAAGTTAACACAAGAAGTGCAACACTAGAAGACAATCTGATCTGCAGCTCATCCAGAGCTGATTTTTATCCACACTGCCTTACTTATTCAGATCTGCGCAACACCAACAACAACATAACGGCAACTCAAAACAACAAAATATCCACACTATGCTTGCTCAACACTGCCAACCATGATTACCCCATCCACACATTTTTTCTTTTTGTTAACTTTTTACTGTCTGTTTGTTTCTGTTCATGTTTAGTAAAACACTTTTATAAAAACATTTATAATAACATGCAATCAACGACATTAATTAAAAATCAGAAGAAGAGGAGTATAAAAGAAAAAGGACAGCACACAAATTACACACACAGTGTCTCATAATATGAAACATTAAATCATTATTTTTTTAACACACCATTCAAAACAAGATTGTGTCAGCATTATATACATTCTTCATTATTCAGCTGAGGTCTAAGTAACTGTGGGTATATTGTGAAAAATGTAGTGTTACCTTTAACCCCAGACGTAGTCACATTTGTCACACTCTTACTCAGCCTCTCTCAAATGTCCACTTCAAATGTTTCATCTGAAAAGATGAATGAAGACTTCTCTTCTAAACAGATTCAGAGAGTGAGGGCCCATTGCAGTCAAGTCTCTGTGGTGTTCGGACTTTGATGTGAGATTAGTGGGCCTCAGCTACAGGACAGAAGGTCACCACTCTCTGACTGGCTTGGTGCCTCCTCTTCTAATCTGCCGCTCAAACTGATCCAGTCTGCCTTGCAGTCAAATCTGAGTCAAAGAAATCCCACCTTGCTGTCAAACATGTGGGTGTCCCACTTGTATTGAGACATCAACTTTTAAATCCTCCTTTTCATTATGTTGGGAGAGGGAAACAAAATGACGCCATGTCCCACAGATTTTACTCACACAGCAGACTTTTATTGATGCTGTTTTGGAAAACATAAAAAAACATACATCCATACATCATCATTTCACAATTAGAGAACATTTGTGCCCCAATTAGGCTTTCAATAAAACACAAAAAACCACTTTGATAAATAATGTGCATTAAGTGTCACTGGTAAATAACCAAAGATTAATTGTCTAAAAGCACTTCTGAATATCTCATCACCCACAGGAGGTCACTGTTGAACACTGAGGTGCAGGAAACGCCTGCATGCACTTCTTTTTGTATGTGTTTTTCGATCTTTTGTTTCATCTATTATATCCTGCAGAAAAGATTGTGTGAATGAGACACAATGTACCTGAATATTCTCAAAACACAACCAAAATCAAGAGCTTTTTTTCAACAAAGAGGCTTTTAACAGGTCATTGATGAGTAGATCATACAATAGAAACAGATTTGCATGTGGTTGCTGTGGACAGACATACAAACACTCTCCCTTATAGAGTTCCCAAATGAGATTAAGTTTTTTCTAGAAAAAGCAGACCTTAAAAATGTCTGATATTGATGCATTACTAAAAAAGAGGTTTGTAATTACAGCACAAACAAAAGCATCTTTTTTTCTAACATGTCACTTGACATTAACCCAAAGAATATTCTGTATGACTGTAAAACCACTGCATGTTGAGGTACTTAAAAAAAACCTCCATGTAAACACATTTCACTGTAGTGCTTCATTACAAGAAACTGTTGCACAGAATAAGGACAGTTTCATCAGTAGAAAACATATCAGTAAATTCAGTTTCATAGAATCGATTCATATCTTGAAAAAAACAGAGCAACTGATTAAATAAACTCTTTACAATCTAAACACACACCCTCTTGTTTTCTCAGTCTCTGTGTGTATGTATGTGTGTGTCTACGTATGTGTACATTTATGTGTAAGTGTGTGCATGTGTGTGTGAATGCATGTACTTTACCTGTTATATGTGTTTAACATGGAAGGATTATATGAAAATTGGCCTCCAGGCACAGATAGGAAACAAAAACACGATAAAACTTGGAAGAAATGGGAAAGAACTCAAAAATAAATGCCATAAGTACTTTTGATTTCTGGTAAAATCAGATATGTCTTACAAAGTACATCTGTTTAAGTATAACTTATCCCTTAAGGGCCTCTTGATCCCTTTGGCCCATGTGCCTGTGCCTGTTAGGCCAATTGAGTAATCCATTCCATGGTGTAAACAATCCTACACCTTTTACAGGTTAAGAAAAAAATCGTACCTTATATTTAGGTGTATTCAAAGACAAATCAATAATCAAAAATAGAGTTTACTAACAGAAATGTTTTGCCAAAGGCTTGACCTTTGTTAGCATCTTTTTTGGGTTTTTGTAGTGCCCTTCAGGACAATGTGAGGAAATCCAACAGACCATTTATCACATGGCCAGTACTGCAGTCCAGGCAGTGAGTAGGGTATCTCATAGTTGGCATCCAGGTAAGCAATCAGTGTGCTGCCGTAGGCCACAGCTATCACAATCAGGATGTGCCTGGAGGACACAGATAATGGAGATCAGTACACACAAGAATGTCCTTAAAAGACACATTTCTGGTTCCAAGAAATTATACTACATATTTGCTTAGCAGAAAATACAATTTGCTAAATGAATTATTACACCCCTAAGGGACACATTTTCCAGTGAATGAATTGCTAAGCTCTTGGACTGCACACTAGTTGTTGGAATGTGTTTGGTGATTACTTCATTACTCTGACATGAGATCATGTTCACATCCTTAGTCCTGTTTGGTTTGGTTTAGTCTGTCAGTGCAGCCTTTTCCCCTTTGCCCCCCTTGTGTTTCTACACCTCTCCATTCTATCTGTTCCCTCTTTGTGTTTGTATAACCGGGTGTGGCTACCTACTTCTGCTACTGCGCATTCACCTGCATTGCTGATGTAAATCTAGTAGTTATTAACCAGAAATTCATAAGCCCACCCAGCTTAGCTAACCAGCCAGATCCTCTTTTTCCTTCAATGGTAAAAGTAGGGTCTCTGCACCATAATCAGTGCTTGCAATAAATCTCCTGAAAACTTTCGGTATTGGCCATCAGATCAATTAAGCTAAACTTAGCACAGTCAACAAAAGCACTTTGATTATAGATAGGCAAAGATTCTGGCTTTGATTTCATGATAAAGTAAATACAACCTTTGTATGATCCCACTCTCTCTGTGACTTGATGCTGTAAATGTTTAACCATCAAAATTGGTAATCATGCTTTTATGAGCGGATATTTCACTGCAAGTGCAAAGTCCTGATGCAGGGATAATCAATAAAAAAATGAAATGAAAAGAGAACTTTAAATTAGGTGGCATTATGTTTCTTACTTCACACTTGCGTTGCAAATTATTGGTATACAAATGTCCTTTCTAGTAAACAAGGTTTAGGATAAAAGGAAAAGAAGAGAAATGAAAGAAAAGGTTATAATGACAGCAAAGTAAGGACAGCACAGTAAATATAAAGTAAGTATGGAAAGAAAGGAAGGAGAAGAACAGGAAAGGAAAGGCCATATAGATGGGAAAATACAGAAAAGTAAGCATCTGAAATGAAAGGACAGGTGAGTAGAGTAAGTAATAACAGAAGTGAAAGAGTGGAAAAACAAGTAAGCCAGGACTTACCAAATACCGTGCAGGTAGCAGAAGTTTAGCCTCTGCCAGAAGCTGCAGCCAAAACGGTCACTAAGCCAGCAGGAGATGGCGAGCACCCACAGCGCCACCGACAGCTTGGCCAATCGCAGAGCCTTCTGGTCAGTACAGCTGAGAGAGAGAGAAAACTGGTTATCTGGACAAATCAATACTGCACCAAAATCAGTCACAGGTGCACAAAAACGCCAGAGTTTTCCTACCTTCTCATCTCAATGCTCAGTACATAAAGCAGATGGAGGCCGAAGCAGTTTAAGGCGTAAGCATTGGCTGTAGGTTTGACAAATGATGACACCGTGGTGATGATAGTAACCGCAAAGACGAGGCTTGAAAATGTGGACCTGTGGATGAGAAAGGGAGAGAAAGGAAAAAATGTAGCCATGAGGCAATGGTTTATGGGCATGAAAGGATTATGAGAGAATGTGTGGTAGATTGTAGTCATTTTAGAGACCTATAATAGCTGATGATTACCTGTACATTCATCACTATAAGTGGGCTGTGTCTAATCATAAAAAGCATAGATTCCAGCCTGATTCAAAAAAGCAATATATTCTGCTGTTTCGAGTAACTAATCTTAGGATATTAAGTAAAAAATAAAGACAAACTTTGACTGGATGTAGTTGGTGAATAATCAATATGACAAGACTGATGAGGATCAATGTGTGTGTCCAGGACATCTCTGACTCTTTTTGAACCTTCCAGAAAGAAATGTTAAGAGTTCCCCTCAAAATGAGGCTCTGACTTCTTGGACCCCTGTACCGGATATTTCTGTTCAGCAATCCATCCTCCTTGTTCAGGAGAATCAACTCGCTTAAAAAAAAATGGAAAATCAACTTAAGTCATTAAAGTTGCGGGATTCTTTTCAGGTGCTCATCAAAATTTAAGTACTCTTTTCCCCACCTTGTGCTTAAATATTTATAAAGGTTAGGTGGAGCTCCAATCTTTCACAGTTATGAGAGCCCCTTTCTGTCACATTAAGGTGAAGACAGCAGCACTGTGTTGTGTGTCTGTGACAATGAGTCCAGTCGGGGCTGTCAGACAGGCTCCTCAGCAGACACAGGTTAGGTTTCAGACTGCCGTGCCCAGGAAACGATCTCTCATTGTTTTTTCTTGTTTGTTTTTTTTCTTTTTATCTTATTAAAGGATTATTGAGTTAAGCGTGAGTCCATAGTAACACATGGAGATATAAATTATCAATGAGTACATACAACTAAGATTAACTCAGCTGTTGCTGGGTTGGTTGCTGTAAGGTTGCCTTACCTGTCTTTTATAAAAGAAGGGAAGAGTCTACGGGGGAACCAGATTGCGTATCCCACCGCCAGCACCCACAGGATAGACAGCTCATCCAACATCTGGCCCACAAAACTAAGTGTCATGTGGAAATATGCAGAGAAGAGCCCTGAAAAGCAAAGAGCAAAAACACATAAGTGCCAAAGAAAAGGGATTGTGGGGTAGAGTAAGAAAGATATCAAGTATTGGATCTAAAATTGGGCAATGTTAGGATTCAGTTGAACCAGTGGTTCCTAACCGGGAGGCTGCATGTTGCATGATAGATCTGCAGTGGTTGTGTGATGATCAACAGGAGAGGGAATACAAATCTATGATTTTTTTTCTTTTATCAATACTTTTGAACTAGCAGATAATTTTACCTCTCATTTATTTGTGTAAAGACAGTTAATTCCTCTTTAATGAAACTGGTTACAACTGGAAGATGTTTGCTATCTATCAAAGGTTTTGTTATCAATGAATCTACCAGTTGTCTTGATAAATGGTGTGGTCTATTTAATAATGAAAGTAGACATTAAAATTTCCCAAAGTTCAAAATAATGTCTTGTATAATTCAACCAACAGTCCAAAAGTTTTAGTTTACCATCTTTTAATGATTAAAAAAAAAACACACAAAAAAAATCACATTTAGGAAGCCATTGACTGTTTTGCTATTTAAGTTTGAAAAATACTTATGTGAGAATTCTATTGTCTCATTATAGTTTTGTGTTAATAAAAAAGAAACTCATCATTGCAGTAAACTGCTATGTTTTAATGGGTTTCAAGTCAAGAAGGGAACAACTGGTTTAACTGAAATAACGGATTCTTTTAATTTGTCTAATTACCCATCTAAAGTCCAACACCTTGTGAACCTCTGTAGGTGTGTCTTTAACCATACTGCTGGTGTGCCCCGGGTTGTATTCAGGTATCAGTATTGTCTGTATGTAACAGTGTTCAGTGTGTAGAATGTGCACTGACAACACAGGGCTTTATGTTCATGTCAAATCTTAACTAAACCAACAACTCATGAATGCAGCAGCTCAAGATGAATGGCTTAGTGATTCACATGTTAACTAATGTATAGAAAGGGGACTTTTCTTGAGATTCAAACTGGAGAGTTAACTTTATGTTGTAGTTGTGAGACAGACAGAAATATAAAATTTATGATTAAAGAAAAAAATAGACTGACTGACCAACAAATATCATCATGATCCAGACCAAATGAACTGCCAGGTTCCTCTCTTTGGCATAGGGGTGCAAGAGGTAGAGCATGATGGGGGATATAATGAAGAAAACAAAGCTGCTCATCTGCAGGAAAGACATCAATCAATTAATTAATAGAACATAAAAAATCAATCAACAAGCCATTCAAACACCCTTTTTTGTGGGATTAGACTTTTTTAAAAAAATAATATGACTAGATCTACCTTAATTATAAATATTATTCTGCTAATAAATATGTTGATTAGAATACAGTCTGTATTGATTTAAATGCTGCTGTATTGAGAAGAGGAACTTACAGTGTTAAAATACTCCACTACATGTTCAGAGTGTTTGTAGTTGTCTTCACACCAGTCGATTTCTGAACTCTCGTATGAGAAAACTCCTGCCATCTTTTCACTGGAAACTACTCCTGCCAGACAGACGGAGAGCCAACAATAAGTATACGATAAGGCCTGGTGAAGTGTTTGTGTATGTGGTTTATGGAAATCAGTTCCCCCTCCCCCCTGGGTTGTGTTTAGATTTGCATTCAAACATGGCTTTGCACGTTTTCTCAGAACCTTTTGTGGCAATTTAAATATTTTTAAATTTAAATAAATTTAAATGTATGTGAGAAAGGGATAAATAAATCACAACAATTTCTCATAATTCTAATATAAATGATGCTTTAAAAACACAGAATCCTAGTTTTTCCATTATGTAGCTGGGTTACACCATCCATTACAACAAAAAAGCCTGATAATATTATTTCCTTTCAAAAGCTCCCTTCCAAGGCATGAAAGACATTGCACAACTGTGTTCACAGGCTGAGTAGATTTCTTTCTGACAAGTTAAATAACACACCTGTATGATAGGTGGAATGTTTTTTTTTATTATTACTTTACAACTCTGGTTTGACACACTGCTGCATGTGATCACCAGACAGTAAAAAAGCATGTGATACATTTTAAGTAAAGTGGGATATGGGTACTTTGGAAAATACTAAAGTTTTGTACTGTGTGAAGATGACAAGAATGAATGATTTCAACATTACTTTATCATTATCATTTTTTTAAATACAGTGTAATAATATAAGATTCAGATATCCAGGTAACTTCTTATATCATATCTACACATATCGCACCTTGATACAAGTTCACATAAGGATTAACAGAAACAATATTTACAGTTTAAATATTTTGCCATTTTTAAAAATACCAATAAAAATAATAAAGGTATAATGATAGTAATAAAAACATCAGAATATAATGCACAAAAGAAGCCCACAACATCACTTATCACAATGACATCAGTGAGAAATATATTATTGAATTTAGATGTTACCTAAACTAATATTATAAACTTTATTATGGTAGAATTTATGGCAAGAATGTTGTATTGATCAACAGATTGTACGGTTGTACCTCATAAAATGGAAAATGAGTTCAAACAGAAAATAATATTGTGTAAATACATGATATGACAGAATATTTGCTGTTGCATTGTGTTATAAAGTAAAACAAAGATCTATTTTTTATAGAATTATTTAGTGGATATACATGACACGTAAGACTAATTATTTATTACCACATATGCACTTTCAGTCATTGTAAGTATTAACAACAGGAGTATTCTCGTGATTTCATTGTAGAGGTGTTGAAGTTTCACATTTTTTCCAGCCGGAAAGAGCCATAAAACTGTAATCAGGCCTTATTCTGAATAAAATAACAATTACGGAAAAACGTACAATCCAAGTACTAGAAATAAACTTTTCCTACCTCCCATGCTGCTGTTGTCCCAGCCTCCAGTCCGTCACTGTTTTTCTCTCCAGGTGGTAGGTGCGACAGGTGGATTTTTCTGGGCGGAGCTTCTAAATGCTCCCGATCTTGTTGCCCGAGACTGTTACGTCATTAATAATCACGCTGAACGGTTTCACTCTCAAAATGTCACCAAGGAAAATTTTTTGGAGTTTAGAAAATATTCTCTTTCATAAGAAAAGAATTTTTATGGAAAACATTGTGAGAAAAGTTTAAAGTAAGGTATAACTTAAAAAAAAAAACTAATAAAACAAAATAAAATCCAATAAGAACGATGTTTTTTGGCATCATACACAGGCAATGATACCGAACATACTGATGACAGCAGCAGGTGTTACAAGTTGCTATTGGATTTATCTGTCTAATCCCTCGAGTTCTCTAGAAAGGAGGCTCAACCGGTCCATCTGCTCCCGCTGTCAGGCCGATTTTCAAAATAAAAGCATAAACGCTTTGAGTGGGCGGAAGAGCAAGTGTCCTGGTGGTTAAGGTAGTGTGTGTGCGTGTCAAATCCATCAGAAAAAGGAGTCAATATCACTGTAAAGATGTTTAAAATTTAGAGTTAAATTACTTTGGGATCCTCTAAAGAATACTTCAAGTACTAAAAGTATGATGCAGTGTTATGCAGAATGGTCCATTTTAGAATAATTTATAGCATCATATAGTTATATCAAAAGTACTCATGCACTAATATGTATTGATTCTTTTTTTATTTATATCTTGTATCTTACCCTCAGATCAGGCAAAATAAAATAGAATACTCCAGTGAAGTACAAAGTACAATACTTTAAATAATGTACTTAGTTATTTTCCACCACTGGAAGGTGGAGCTAATTTTTAACATCTTACATACTGTTCATAGTTAAATCTCTAACAGCGTTTTAATGTTTTTAAAACCAGTCACCTTTTACATTTACATGTGAAAACCTACCTACCTTTCTAAAAGGAACTAAATTAACTTTTAAAAAAGTACTATATGTTCCCTTTGAAGAAGAAGAATAAAGAAAATGTAAATACTCAGGTAAGTGAATGAAGTGTTCCACTTTTGGATACCATTTTTACCATGTAAACACTCGAATTAAAAAATAACAGAGAATAAAATTTACATTAAAGTTTTTTTAATTTTTCTCTTTTTATTCATATACAAAAACGATACTGATTGACTGTAAAAGAATTACATTATCTTACAAAATCAAGCACAATTTTAAAGGCAGACATAAACACTTTTAAACATAAAATTAATAAAGTCATTTCTTTCTGTTTTGTTTTTTCAGAAAACTTTTAAAGCCTACTGATGACACAAACCAGTTCAAAAGCCCTTGAGTTAAAATAAAGAAAATAAATCTTCTTTTATTTAAGTAATAAAAAAATATATGAAAAACTACAAACAATCATTTAGTAATAGTCCAATAATAGAAAAATCTATTGAGATCAAAAGGTTTGTCTCTGTCATTGGCTTTGATTCATCTAAAGTAGGTTTGTTACAGTGCAAATGTAGCAGTCAAGTTCACTTGTTGTTGTATATTACACTTACAGTTCCATATTACTTGATACCATGCTGTCTTATTGAGAACACTGAGCAGATATCAACACTGCTCTGGAGAAAGGCTTCAGGTAAATGTAAACACTGCAGGCAACAGAGAGCAATGAAGTATTTTCAGGTCACTTTTCTAATAAGGGTATTACTTAAGCTTTAAGTAATTTTCCGTGTAGTAACAGCTCAAACAAAGATGTTGTGGGAGGAACAGGGGGGTCTGAGACAATATCAGAGATGAAACCTGAGCTCCTTGCAGAGGATCTTGGTTTTAACAATAATCACCATAACCGTGACTACAGGAGTAGTTTCCTGCACCCTGCTTGTCCAGCACTGCACCCAACAACTTAAAAGGTGGCTCAGATGTCAGCCAGGTCCACCTTAAACAGTCCTGTTTGCATTATGGATGAAGATCTACCATGCAACTACAAATAATGAACCGGCAGTTTCTTTAGCAAACAATGCTACAATGCCACAAAATACACATATTTCTCAAGACACACCATCGAAGACAAGAGTTCACCAGGACTGCTCAAGTCCTGTTCAAATCTTTTCCACATAGTTACCAGGGAAGAGACCCTCCTTTCCTCGAATCCTACCTGTCCACCAGCCTGATGGATCTACAGAGGAAACAAGCAGAGAAAAATGTGGTTAACCACTGCTGTGCATTTCTTGTCAATCAGATCAATCACTTTAGAGCCTATTTATTTATTTATTCTGATCACTCTCCATTCTAATTCCCATTCTTCCACCCACCTTCTTTGACAAGGTCGAACACATCATTGACCTCAAAGCTGATCTCATCTGTGTCCTGCCCGGTGTACTGATACAGAGCCCGGCATCGGGGCCCCTGGGGTCGAGGCTGTGGCTTAGGAGCAGGAGGAGGTCGCTGACTGATACTCCTTTTCCTTTGCTTCCTGTGACAAAAAGAGACAGATATGACAAAGAAATAAATAATACTGCTGATTAGAGGGAATAATTATTCTTTTCTTTTCCAGAAAGACAGAGTAGGGAAATTCTCAATGGGAAATCATATTGACTAAATGGCTAGCATGGAAACATCATATCTGCCAATGAATGACACACTATGGCACTATGGCACACTTTTTGCCCTGCCTTGGAGAGTGGTCATTATTAATATACGACATCATTTTTGCCTTTTGATATGTTTGGATGACAATTCCTTTAAACCAGTTTGTCTCAAGGCCTAACCTGTACAGAAACTAGTGGATCAGCTGTGATCCTGGAAGTGGCATCAGGACTTCAGCTCTCTATAAACAGGTTTATCTCCTTCCTTGTGAAAGTCATTAATTAGTTTAGGCTTGGCAAGTGTTGACGCTTCACCTTTAGATGTCTAAACATGCCTTAATAATTTTGCACTGATTTTATGGTGAGTCATCAGCTCCACCCACACACGTTGTGAAAATCCACTCCTTCTTTTTAAACTCATGTATTACAAGGGAATCTTTCTTACCCTGACATGCCTTGGTCCGGCACGTTAAGGAAGTCCATGTTCCTCTGGTCGTACTGGTTGTGGACAGGGACTCGGGGGGCTCTCTGGGAGCCCAGTTTTGGTGGGCCTGTGCTGGGTGGCCGGCCCTGTTTGTGCGGGGCAGAATATGTGATCTCTGATGGTTGGCGGGCAGGGGCTCTGGAAAACTGGGCTCCTCCATTTTGGTGCGCTAAAGAGGGGGAAAGAGGAGTTAAAATAAAAAAGATAAAACCTTACAGACTTCTGCTGCTGCTCAAATAAACACCAGTCAGATGGAAGCCTAAAAATACAGTTTTTGAATTAAACAGTGGATTTGGTAATGAAGAGGTGAAAAGAGTATTTAGATACCTAAAGCAGTAATATTACAAGAAAAAATACTTTACTTCAATCAAATTTAATCAAGGCGAAAGATATTAAGATCAGGTATTAAGGTAAGACACACAGAAAACATAGTGAACACAATAAAAGTGAAAGAGTTACAGTGAGATAGAACAGTGACTTTACCTCTGCCACCAACATTGTTTCTCCCTCCTCTGCGGGTCTGTGGCGCACTCTTCCTGGTTGGCTCTGAGGATGTACACTCATAGTTACAATAACATTCATATAAACTAAAACAGCATAGTGTCTTCACTTACAATGTACATATTCATTATTTTGTCTTTTTTTTTTTAAATCTCTGTAAAATTTTCTTACTCGAGGACTTTGGTAGACCATCCCCTATTGTGACAGTGAGGGTCTTCCCCCCAGGTTTGAGTTGAGCCAGGTCCCCTTGTCCCCTCTGAAACACCACCACCCTGGAGCCTCCTCCACCCCAGCCCTCCTTCTTCACTCTGAACTCTAGCCTTTGGAGGGAAGAAAGTGTGTTAATGGCTTCTGTATTTGAGTTTCTATGAAAAAAAAGTCTGTGTGAGTGTGTAGGTTTCTTTACCTGTCAGTAAAGGAGATTGTCAGTTTTCTCTTGGTCACGTCCTCGTAGCGTTTCGAGAGCAGGCTGAGGAACTCTGTCTTAAAGTTGGACTCCAGCAGACTGTCATACTGGGATTCATGTAGGATGAAGAAATCATCCTGTCTCGTACTAAATGGAAAAAAAAGACCATTGGCACAAAATAAAAAGGAAACTAGAAGACCTTATGCCAACACTGAACACTGAAACACTCTCACTTCCTTTAAATGATGAGCTTTTAAAACATCTTTCCATGACCTTAATAGCTGAATCTAAATATAATATAGAGGAAGAGCTATGCATGCAATGCAAAAATACTCCTTTACAAGTAAGTTCTGCATTTAAAATTTAATTTGGTTAAAAGTGGAAAAGTATAATATACTAAGTATACTTTATGTTGTTATAGTATTGGTACTTGTTTTGCTGAAAAACGGTCCTTGCCATTTCAAGATAATAGTATTGATAATAATCATGACATTCGAAAATGAAATATTTTTATACTGATACTTTTAATACACATATGATGATATCATAAAAACACAACAGCGTCTCTTGAAACATTTACATTTCTTTATGTTCCCATTTTTTCATAGTAGGGGGCAGCAAAGCACCGGAATTCACTGAGAATAATTGCTCATTTTGAAAGCTTTAGTAAAGTAATGGTGAAAAATTATTTCTCCATATCCCAACACTCCTAATGCAAGTGTAAACACTTTTATATAACATAATAAACAAAGTAAAGGATTTTTTAAAAAGTATTCTAATAATTACATGACTAAAGTTGATGCATCCATGTATATGCAGTGTATTATTGTTGAAGCTGCTGAAGCCAGTTCTAACCAATTTTGGTGCACCTAGTGTAAGTTTATCATCCCAAAGTATTGCAACTTAAATCCAAAGGTTTGCAAGATGATTAATACTTTGGGGAAGAAACTAAAAGTTGTGTTCAAATCTGTTTTACATGTTCTTACTGGGCTGCAAGTTTTTTTTGTTTTTTTTAACATAAATAGGAACTATGTGAGAGGGGAAATGTCTCTTTGGTTTAACAGCTAACATCTCATGGACATCTGAAACCTGACAAGGAACCTGAACCGTCTCTGGGTTTGAATTAACCTTTGAGTATCTATCTTTCTGGTCTCATTTGGAATACCTTAATCAAAAAGCAGATAACAGAAAACTCTAACACTAAAATGCATGAACGAATAAGTGTATTTAGTGGATAACTGAACAAACTGAGTGATGTATAGCATTTAAAAACAAAACAAATCAAAAAAGTTTAAAATATAAATCTTCATAAGTTGTGCCTAGTCGCTTCGTTATAGCTTCAGTTGATCACCCGTGATCTGGTAGATCTGAGCAGGTTAACAAATTCACTTTTTAACACTAGACAAAAATGTCAGAAAAATGTCCTCAATGTAACCGAGCATGACGTCATTTGCTTTGACCACGTAGATTTAATGATTGTGAAACTGACCCATAAATGTTAAGTTCTCAGCCATCAAATGCATGTCCTGTATTTATTCACACTGCAATAGTGACTTCTCATACAGCCATTATTGACTGTAAAGAGCATGCCACTTCTTGTATTTGCCACCACAGTTTTAACCACAAATGTCACTGCAACCAAGTGTAGAAGTGTGTTTTTTGTAAGCTGGAGACCAACCTGAGAGAGACACCACTGATGTTCCCAAACTCCAGCTTTCGTTTAAGCACCTCCTTTATTTGTCCCTTCTCAGGCCCTTTCTTCACCTTCTCTCGACCAATCAGATAGATGCCCTTGGGGGTCAGGATCATATCTCTCTTGATAGACTGGGTTGTGTGAAAAAACAAGAAGTGAAAACTGTGAGCAATGCCAGAAAGGGGAAGAAGGGTTAAGACCTATGAAACATTAGTGAGTATGTGTTGGTCAACTAAAACTGGTCATAACGATTCTTCATAATGTTTTACCTTGAACCTCCGATCGAACTTGGTGACAGAATCAGCAAAGTCAACACGTTCCCTCTTTGCCAGAAACTGCCGCAGCTCGGGCCTCTGCTCCAGGCCGAGGTAATCCCCTACAAAGTTTCTGTTGATGCTGTTCTTCCTCCGCTCCTTGCTGTTGTACAGGATGTCTGAGGCTGTTTCACAAGGGCGGAAAAAATGTTTGAAATCACAGCTCCAAATGTGCAATATAGTACAGACAATATTTTCGTCTTTGTGACTTACCCTCCTCTCTCATCTGTTCATACTTCTTTCTGGCTATGAATCTTCTCCAGGATTTCTGAATGATCCTGGCAAATGTGTCAAATTTTCTCTCCCTCATCTCCTCAAGCAGGAAAAGCTAAAGAGCAAACAGCAAGAGGAAGAGAGGTGTTTATATGTATAATTTACTGTATGTGCATCGTTTTTATAGTATTACAGAAGTTTGATGCCTGTCACAAAGAATGTTTCTTTTGAAATGAGTCTCTACTTACAGAAATATATCAGCATCATGCATAGTAAAAACAAAGTTACATCTAGGAGCATTGAGAGTGACTCAGAACAGTGGAGCTGCAGCTGTGCAGCCAGAAAATGAGCTTAGACTCACTATAGAGCTTCAAAAAGACGGATATAAAAAAAATACTAAGTACTATGTAATACTAAAAATCCTGCATCATAATAAGCATGAACTGATGAATAAATAAGTAAGTGGGTAACTGAGATAAACTAGAACTCAAAAGTATGTGAGTACTATCATGAAAGTATCAAACTTAGAAGTACTCTTATAAGAAATATGATCCCTATGAGTTTATACTACTATGTACTGTATTTGTATTGTTTTTAAAGAGCATATTGACATGAATTATTGCTAATTATTATTAGATGTATAATTAATTTATAATTACTTTATGTTGAATAACTTGTAATTACAACTTTCAAATGTATTGAAACAAAAAGAACAACATTCCCTTCTGAACTGCGGTGGAGTAAAAGTTCAACAAAATCTAAAATCTGCACTAATGTTCAGTACTTATATGTAAGTACTTAGTTACTGATCAATATGGACAAAAAACAACTGAGCCTGTTAGTTTATTACTGATTCAGGGTTCTTCACAAAGACTTTGGTGCGTCCCATCTGGTACTGGTCGTTGTCCATGTTGACAGACCGGAGGAGGTGAAGGACCCCCTGCTGCTCTGGGCCCCTCCAACAGGGCCATGTCTCTGCTGTCAGAATGGCATACCTGCATATAACAAGTCCACACACAGCAAAAACAAACATTACTTTTATTTTTAAGAACAGACACACAAAAATGGAAGCATTCAGTCAGGAAACATGAGGATTCAGACTCACCTCAACAGAAACTTATTAAAGGCTCTGCGGTATGCAAATCCAGCCCTTCTTACACGGATGTTTTCCCGCAGTCCCAGGTATTCAACCTGATGCTTAACCCTATAGATAGATGAAACAATCATGAATCATGAATCAGGATTTACTCTCTGCCTGAATGTATGTGTCGATGTTTGTCACAGTGAACTGCTGACCTGCTCTCCTCCCAGTCTTTGGGCCTTTTTGTCTCATTCGGTTTGATGCAGCGGATATAGTGCGGAGTGCATTTCATCAATGTGTTCACCAGGTCGTTAGCTTGTTTCTAATGGAAACATCAGTTTAAATCCTCAAAAACTCTTATTTTCCTTCTGTTTTATGCATTCAAATGAAAAAGGTACATCAAAGGTACATTTTAGTTCACGGTTGCTTTCACTCTCACCTTGATCTTTGAGCTGGCTGTGGTCGGCCTGCCTTTCTTATCTGTGTTCAGATTTTCAGGAAACAAGCCACGGATGAAGTTGCTGCAGAGATAAATGTAAAGATTTTTCTCACCAAATTTCCTTCCTTAACATACCCTGAGTAAAAGCATCAGGTAGGAGTAAGAGACTTACTACTCGCTACTTTGCATGAGCTCAATGAGGTCAGGGAAAAGCACATCCCGGTTTCTCTCACAAAAGCCGTTGATATCATATGACACCTGAGACGACACCAGACATTAGAGCTGCTGTGTGAACTTAGAAAACAGCGCAAAAATTATTCAGTAGAGAACTTTTTCATGTTATTTTCTATAAAATTTTAATTCAAATGTGCTTACAGTTTAATCTGCTCATGCAAGAACACTTACAACCCCAAAATACAGCAGCACTTCTGTTTACAATTGATTAAATCCAGTATCCTTGTTAAAGAGCAGTATTTTCATCTACAGGAGAGACCATGTGACAGATTTCATATTCCTACCTTGCCAGCGTAGTGATGTATGACGAAGCCGGAGTTCCAGCTGTTGAAATGCTCATGCGTTCCCACAGCCGCCTGCAGCTTTTGCAGCAGAGTGCCATCTGCACCCTCTCCTTTGGCGTGCATGGTGGCACACACGTCATCCAACACACTCATCACACCAGGAGGGTTCTGCACGGAGAAGATGGATTTTTTACCAATAATCACCACTGATATCACACATGTAAAAGTCTTGTTTTCAGGATTATTTTTCATTATTGTTATTATTGGATGTTAAATAGTTACTAAAATTACAAGATACTGATCATGTATTATTTGAATTATTGGTTTAACCATTAAAGCCAAGCAAGAACACTGAGTTTCCCAAAGCAGAGTCAGGAAGTCAGGACAAAAGAAAAAAGGCGAGAACAACAATAGAGCCACCCCATGCATGGATATCTCACAGTATTTTATAAGAGTTGTTTCTTTGCTATTTGTCACAACAGCCCTGCCTGATTTCTGACAGTGCTTTGGTTTATGTTTCTGTTTTTTTGAGACAGAGCACCAAACTAACTCTTTTGTTAAGACGAGGCAGTTATGAGCTTACCAGTTTATTCTCTATGAGATCACACACAATCTTGTTGTTAAAGTACTCAATAGGAGTCCACTTGATGCCTTCTTGAACGTACTCTTCCTGAGGGTAAGAAGACATAGAAAGTGAAGAGCCCAAAGGAAAACTGAAAGATATTGTAAGACATTGGTTTTTTTTTAATCAGATGAGATTCATCACAGGTTCACTGTCACTCAGCATATTTCAGAGGTTAAGAGACCAAAAAGAATTTACACAAACAATAAATTTAACTTCAGCTACCTGCTCAGCCTTCAGAGTCAGCTCAATAAAGATCTGCTGCAGTTTCTCGTTGACAAAGTTGATACAGAACTGCTCAAAGCCGTTTTTCTGTCAGAGAAAATACAGTCCAGTTAAGATCAGATCAGATTGTCATTACAGTAAATGACATCTTGCTGTTCTGTACCATCTGTAAAACTAACAGCTGCTGTTAAAGCAGCTGCCTATGAATGTTTTGGTGCTGTAGGTTAGAAAAGGACTAACCTGGAAAATCTCAAAGCCATAAATGTCAAGTACTCCAATGCTAAATTCTTCATGTGGTTTCTGAATGGCTCCATTTATGGCCTGAAAAAGACAGACAGAGGCAAAACAGAAGGGAAATATGAAATACAGAAAAAAGGGAGGGCTAGCTACTTTAGGTACTTCATTTGCATTAAAAAAGATGCTTCCTTCCTCATTTAATTTATACTGTTTTGTTGCTACTACTTTAATTTCTTTTCATGACTACCTCCACCAGGTAGTCAAAGAGTCGTGCATAGAGGGCTTTGGCCAGGGCGTCCCGTGTGTAGGTGGCCTGCTCCTGGTTAAGGGTCACATTAATGGACTCAGACTTCCCTCCCCACTTTGAATCCATCTTCCTGCTGGTCAGCTTGTCCTGCAGACGTTTAGGGTCGATGCCCAGCAGATAGGCAGGAAAGGCAAGCACTGGAAAAGCAAAGTTCAATGCAAATCAGTGCAAATATATATAGTGAATGTGTACCGACTTCATTGAAATAATTCTTACCACTGTAAATGAAAACAGAACCAACTGACTAAGACTGCAGTAGCTTATATTTTACAACTCTAGACAGCGACTGTGGGATGGTGAAAATGCCACCCATGATCTAAAAACATAATGGTTCTTCAGCAGGGTATCCCCAGGCAGCAAGCAAAAAAGAAGAACAACAAAGCAGTGCTGATGTGCACAGAATCACAGAATCAATTAGTGAGGTCCCTGTCATGGGACTGCTTTGTCATGGTGAGCTCTAATTTGCTCATGTCTCTTGGGGAGAAAACGAGCAATTTTACAGCGTGTATGCCAGGTGGGAGTGTGTGTCCACATGCGTAGATGAGTGAATTTGTTTCTGGTGTATGTGCATGCGTCTCACTCACAGTCCTCACTCTCCACCTGCCCATAGTTGCCTGCTTCTATGAAGCTGATGTTTCCCAGGTGAAGGATGCCTGCAATGATCTGCAGCACCTGTGTCTGGATGTCACCTGGGATCCCAATCACATGCATGGCTTCCTGGAGACCGCAGCACAAATAACAGACAGAGAGGGCAGCAGTTTTATAGTAATTCCACCAACTCTTTGATTTCCAACACAAAATCAGAGTATTTTTTATTATTTACTGAACATTTTTACTTCCTTATCTCTCTGGTTGTGGGATATCAAGCTTTTCAGAGGGGAAAAAACGAATACACTCTTTCTTTTCTTTTTAATGTCATTCAGTGTTTCAGTGTAGAAGCAGTGACTGCATCAGTGCACTGTTTCCCCAGTTACCTGGTATTTGTTTACTGGTGTAAAGGTTACTGTGCAGGATTACACCCTCAGGCTAGCATGTTAAGGTGAACCTGACAGGGTTCAGTTAACATTAGTTCGTTAGCTGAGTTGAAAGCTTGGATTTTGCTTGTTTAAATTTGCAAACAGGCTGACACTCCCACACCTCTAAACAAACCTGACAGGAGTCAGCTGAAATAATGTATTATTTCAGCTGACTCCTTCATTACTTTTTGCTTTTATACATTTTTTTAACTTTTCTTACGGTTAACATAGTCTTTATGACACCACATCACAGCCTGTCTTTCATCTTTAAGTCTAAAGTTACTTGACAGGTGTTATGTTGTCCTCCACACTTCTAAAATTGTTCAATTTAAATACAAGACCAAGACATGCCAAAATATGCCAACAGAGGAATAGCAAAGGCCTAAAAAATAGCATACTTTGTGTTTATCTTTTTTCATATCTAATTAATTTTCTCATCACTTGTTCTCTACAGTTCATCCTGTGACCCCCCACATGGATCAAAAGCTTTTTTATTTATTTATTTTTTTACCATGGTCTCTTGGAAGTCTTTGCTGTCATTGGTCCCATCCACCTTGTAGGTCCCAGACTGGTTGAGGTAGTAGTAATAGTCAGGAGTCATGATGCCAAGACCCTCTTTCTGCTGAGCATTGGCGCCCTCTATCAGCTGAAAGATAACAGTGCAGGCAGAAGAGCAGCTGAAGATGATGAAGATGGCAGTGCTTTTCATAGAGGGCACTTTAAATGATATTAACTTAATTAATTGTGACTCATAAATAGATAGTATCTACAGTATGAACAGCTTGGATCTGTGTATGTCTCTTATCTCTGCTGACCTGATAGTAAATGTGGAAGTTCCTCTCATTCTCATTCTGGCTCACCACCCTTGACTTCTCTAGCAGGAAGTTAGAAATTTTGCCACCGTCTGGTTCTCCTCCTCTGCTGAACTGAATCTCAAAGTATTTCCCCTGTTAAATGTAAAATCAAAATCAACAATCGGAGGTGACGACAAGCTGTCTGTAGATGTCGGTCAATTTTAAAAATCTAAGCAGCTGCTGTAAGGATGAGATGGTGTGGTAACAATGCAGCAATTTCCTGATTAAAAAAATTTCCCTCTGGTTTGCTACATTTGCATGAGAGAGATGGATGTCTGCACACATCTGACCATATTCGCCCATACACAGAAATCTCTCATGCTGCACCATGGGATGACACTTTACAAATTTAGCTCTTGTATACAAGCTGCAAACATGCATGTGGATGTGGTTTGTAGGTGAGAAATTTCAGCGCCAAGACCCCATTTATGAGAAACAGCAGGGGGTGAAATGAAGTGTCTCATTGTGAGCATCAAACCATTGCTGTTCACTGAAGCAATGCTTCCTTTGTGCATTATAACACTGCTATCAGATTTCAATTTAACATTTCATTTACCCAACAGACCCTTTTCTAAAGTCAGTGCATGCTGTCAAATCAGTAAACGTAGTTAATCTCCCTCTTTTGACTATGTGGATAGATAATCAGTCTGAGCACTATGACCTGCGAATTTTTTTATGTTCCTGTTGGAGCTGAAACAATTAGTCCGTTAATCAGTATGAGGATCAGCAGAAAATTAATCAGCAGCTATTTCAAGGATCAATTAAATTGTTTATCTGTCTGCTGAGGGGTGGATGGTGTGTTATTATAGGATGGCCGGTGCTTAGGCTTCAGCTGGTCTTTAGGGTTAGGGTCTCTGTCAACGTAAATGCTAAAAATTACCTCGTCTGAGATTCTCAGTAAAATCAATATCTTAAAGCTTTGGACTGTTGGTCGGACATTTTCATAATTTTTTTAACATTTCATGGACTAACCATAAGAGATCCCCTGAAAAGATAATAAAAAATTAATCATAGTGCAATTGTTAGTTCACAGACAGAAGTATAAGAGATCAGCTTCATGTAAAACAAAGGTCTACAAAGCATCCTTTTCATTTCAATTTTTGACTTTAGAAACAGCAGTACCAACCAAATAATCCAATAAAAGGGTTAACATAATTGCTGTTTTCGAGCTTTCAAACTGTGAATAACAGTCATGCTCAGACAATGAAGTTGAGATTTTTTTATGACTCGTAGGTTACAAATGAAACTTTAATCTCATCTTGCCAAAATGGGTAAGAGGTCCTCAATGTGCAAAGAAAAGCAGACATTTGGCTTTGTTATGTTAATTGCACACAGTTCAAAAGTAGCTGCAACATTAGTCAGGAGGTGATCATGCATGTGACGTAATCTGCTTACTTGCTAATGTGTAATGGTTCAGTCCTCCCTCCTGTGACGTGACTCATATACTCGTATGTCAATGAGCAAAATTAAAGTGGCTCATCATTTATTTTAATACTGTGCTCACTGTTTCTCTCTATTAGCTTTTGTGACTCTGATATTTTTGGAGTGTTATTTTCATCTTGGTTTGTCCGTTTGCTTTTGTTTTTGCATAATTCAGTTAGATATCCATGCTAGCAGCTCTACGACTTCATGGTGGCACTAAAGAAAAAAATCAGTCGATTAAGATTCAAACTCTGGACTGCACTCATGTCTGTACAAAATTTCCTGATAATCAATTCAGAAGATGTTGAGAAATCTCAGTCTGGATCAAGTGGGGGATCAACCAGTTGTTTATCAACTAATAATTAGTCCTAATTGAGAGATTTTATCAAATAACCTTTACCTATAAACTAAGTACATTTCCATCATTATCTATGGTAATTGTAGTATAGATTATACTCACAAAACGACTGGAGTTGTTGTTGCGGACAGTCTTTGCATTACCAAAAGCTTCCAGCAGTGGATTTGACTGAAGGATGATGTCTTTGACATGCTGTAAAAAACACAGAAACACAAAGACAGTGACACACACACACACACAAAGACAGTAACACAGTCTGTGATACTATGGAAACACTTGCACACATTTTTTAAAGGTGTATTGACTCACTGCATGCTGCCTCTACCTGTACTTTGGATCCTCCTCCAGATACTTTGGAAATGTAACCCATGATGTATTTAGCAGCTACAGTCTTTCCAGCACCACTCTCACCACTACCACCACACCACGAGAAAAAAGGACACAACAAACCAAAAAACACATAACAATACTCAAATTAATTCATCACATTGCAACAAAAAAACAACCAGCTGCATTCAGTCCAATGTAAGACACAAAATAAGAAATTCTGAGGGGAAAACAGAGCTGTTGGACTCACCTGATGATTACACACTGATTCTCTCCATCGATCATCATGTTTCTGTACATGTTATCAGTCAAGGCGTAGATGTGAGGTGGATTCTCATACTGGGCCTGCAGAGACAAAAAGAGAGATTTGTAGTCAGCTCAGGCTAATGGACAATACAACAACAGTTTGAACCAAAAAACAAAAATTTTGAGAGGTTGTTGTTAGAAAATATTGAAGAATTTTACTCACAGCTCCTTGGTAAAGTTCAATCTCTCTGTCAGTGAAATAAGGCATCTGCTTGAACGGGTTGACTGATATTAACACAGGGCCGATGTATGTCTGAGCATTGAAGTTAAGTCAAAACAGATATCAATACTGATCCTTTAAAGAACTGATATTGTATTTAATATATTGGTTGCTTTTCTTATATATATATCTGCTTTTATTGCATGAATGCATTACATTTAAAAAAAAATTACACAGAGACATTACAACAGAGATAAATAGTTGTGACATACAGAATTATAAACATTTATTATTATATTCATGAATTAGGGAGACTGAAACCCAATATTTGCTGACTGAGATCAGTCAGGATTCAACATCTACTCAAATATATTTAAGTAGTTTGTGAGCCTAAAGTCAAGACATACAGCTGACAGAGCAACTCTAACACTAATGTCTCAACAGTTTCCTCTGTTAACAAACTAGTCATCAGTATTAGATCACCGCTAAGGATGCAAACTGTCAACTGTCTTGAATTAAACAATCGAATAGACACAATCTTTGTTGGTAACTCAGCTGTTGAGTTGAAGTGTTGTGACGCTACATAACAAAGTGCACTTAGAAAGCATCTAAATGTTGAATGTAAATACCTTCTTTATGGTTAAGAAATAAGTCATCTATTGGCCAGCCACCGCCATTAATCTCAAATAACTAGCCCTATCTCATGGCTTATTATTATGAAATGCATTGTATAACTGAGGCCTTACATTACAGACCAACACCACCATCTGAATATACTGTATCTTGCAAATAGATTTCAGACTATTTTGATGTCTTCTCAAACTTAAGGAGGGTGGAGGAAATACTGAGGTCACAACATCTACAAATCTGGGCTACAGTGCGACAAATATATGAAAGTTAAACAGTTCACACTTCCTGATGACTGTGATAGAGAACTACCCAGAAAGTCTTTTTACCTCGTGTCAGCTACTAAACGGCAATGGTAGTGTTGTCTTAATACATGAAATACACAATAATCCATGAAAGACAACACATGAAAGGTTAATTAAGGTTAATAATAAGTAACAATTCATTTGACCCACTAACAGTCATTGGTAACAACTTATAAATCCCCTGAAGTTATTGTGTTGGTGAGACAACACTTGATATGTAAAGATTTGATGAGAATTTTTCTTTTCTTGACACTAAATATGGACTTGAAGCTTAGCTGTGCTTAAAGAAGACGGAAGTGAGCTGTTGAGTCACACAGTGAAGCAGAAGAGGAAGAGTGAATTCGTTGTATTGAAGCCCTTATATGTTCGCTCGATTCCTTTAGAGTATATATGTGCTTTGGCTGATGCATTTGTGTGCTTTAAGGTGGGTGCGGAAATATGAGCGTGACAGTGTATTTTGTAAAAAATACCATGAAAGGAAATGTGTTTGACATAAATTTAAAAAGGCGCACAATGTTAAAGCACCACATTTAACTAAATTAAATAAGTTTTCTTAGACCCATGAATCTTCTGGGGATTTTTAGTGGTAAAGGGTTCAATTTGAGGCCAGGATCTGATGACAGAAAGTCACATTATTGGCTTTACTTCCTGTCCTGCAGTCCTCATGATTTCCTGCCCATAAGACTCTAAGCAAAACTATAAATTGAACAGTTAAAGTATTTTACAGTCTTCCTAATTTTAATGCTGTTAAACTGTTGAAATTCAAAATCAATGTTTGTGAAAAGAACAACAATTCCAAGACTGGTCTGACCTTAAAAACAAAATAACCCAATTAATAAAAGGGATACAAAGATGTAGTCGTCCATATATCTTTTTTTGAGGTTTTCCACAATGGCGTCCTCGGTGATCTTGGACAACAGGACCATGTCGTCCACCCCGCTTTGCTTCACATTTTGACTCTGCCAGTGGTACTTAGCCTGAATCACACACCAGACAGAGGAAGAAAGAAATTAGATGTATTTTTTAAAATGCTGCTTTTGTTTGTATTCATTATTTATTGGAATATTCACCCTTTTTAGTTGAATAATCAGATAGAGGCAGTCTCATGTGTTAATCACGCTGAGGTGAACGCCTTTAAAGAACTGAAAACTGTTGTATGAGGTTTCTGTGGCTCTGAGAGGACCTTTTGTTCGAAAAGACATTCAGCTTGGACATGACTATCAACTAAAGAAAAGGCTTTTAAAAGACAGCAGAATTTACTGGGCAAATTAATTAGAATGTAAAATGCTTATGTGAATCTGTGTTTTTTGTTCTTTGATTGTTACATAAGACTTTATATCTCAGGTTCTGGTTGTTCAAATTGAATTATTGTTATTATTCGTCCATCCATTGTTATGCAAATGTGATATAGCAAATTGTTACATTGTTCAAATAAACAATATGAAAATAATCGCTAAAATCAACTAAAAACTGACAGCAAGGAAACAAACATGAATAACAATAAACCAATGAGAAACAAAGGAACCGACAAACAATCGAAGGATGTAAACATAAAATAAAGAAAGAAACAAAACAAACAAAGAAGCAAACAGAAAACTGGACAAAAATAAAACAGAAAAACCAAAGGCAGTGCAGAGGTGTCTGATGGAGAGGGTGAATGACAAAGACAAGTTTGGCATCAGTTTAAAAGTGCTTGAAGAATGTAACCCACTGTGGTTGCCATTACAGGAAGCTGAGGCTGGTTGCCAAGCAACAAATTTCACATGAGGTGAGCTCATTTTCTAATTTGGACATTTTGGAGAAGCAGCATTAATCTCTGTGATCTGCCTGCCCTTGCACAGCGCCTGATCATGACACTGTGATGAAGCAACAACCACGGCTTAACTTCGACTCAATTTTTGTTTTGTTTTCAATGGATCGTCTGTGCTTCTGTAATTTAAAGGGACAGACAGACAGACAGACAGACAGACAGACAGACAGACAGACCATAGCTCTGCATCGACACCTGATAGGACCCTGAGGTGAACTCGTCTCCTGTGTCTTGGTTTTCCATGAAAGACGCTGGTCTGTTTGATGTGTGAAGTCTAACATGTCTTGTCATTGGCAGAGCGGTTAAGCTGTGGTTGGGGGCTTCCACATGCATTTATTGCTTCACAGGGAGAAGCTTCTCTTTCCTTTTTTTGTAATGCAATTGGTCATTATTGAACCTCACTGATTATCTCTAGAATTAAAATAAAGAAGAAAAATCTCAAATTCTGCTTCAGTCAAGCGTGGAGTTTAAATTATGGCAGAGATCTTAGAATTTTAAAGATATCAGACAAAGTTTATGACAAAGGGAACAAAACATGCAAAAGAAAAAAAAAGATATTTCATGTAATAAGTTGTGTTTGTGTAATGATGTGTATGCATTTTATTTCTAAATTTGAATATCCCAAAGGAAAGATTAAGACCAAAGAAGTCTAAGCAGGAAAACCAAGTGTCTGTTTTAAATCTCGTTTTTGCCAGTTTGGTCCATCTGCATGGACAAAATTACAGCAAGATTATTTTATGAATTTATGGATAAATTCTGCCTGTAGAAATACTTTCCAACTAGGCCCACTGTCTAGTATAAAATATTTGATTCAGATTATTCTGTTTCTTCTTGCATAAGTGTGTCAATTCTTCTTTAGTTCTATGCAAATATGAAAAGCCCCTTCACCTCTGGATCGCTAAAAATGGATCACTAACATCAACAAGGTAATTTATTTATTAGCATCACAGCATAGAACATATATATAAAATTGAAAAGAAATTTTAACATTTACATACATAGAAACGTAAACATTCACACTGAGGACATAATCTTGTGCTTGTTTTGAATTTGTGTCTGCAGGAGCATAAACGGAATCAGCATGACAGTAATGGTTGACATCTTCAAATCTATGACATTAACTTTGACTGTGTTTGGGCTCTGAGCACCACTGATCTAAAACTCTGCCTCCCTTCCTCCTGCAACATCTTAATCTTGGTGGAGACGGGCCCATGCAAGGATGAGGGAGAAAAACTTTCTCGGAGTTTCTCTTGTTTGACCAACAAGACTCCCCTTGAGTCCTTTTCATTTTCCTCAAATCAGACTTTAACCAGGAGCAGCCTTAAGTCAAAGCCGGGCAAATGGCTCTTGTCTCAGCTCCCTTCCCTCTTTTCCTGAGACAGAAAGTGACGTGGGCAGCGTTTGTCTCAAAAAAAAAAGCTTCTCCTCTTTTAAACTCTACGCTTCCTTTTCCAAAGTTGATAGGAGCATTTCCTTTAAATGTGTTATGTGTTTCAGCAATAAAGCTAAAAATAAAATAAAGTAAAATAAAACAATAATTGTAGCAAATGTGAAGTAGCTACTGGCTGCTGCACAGCTGTTGCCATTGGCAACATTATGTCATGAGCAGCCAGATTTAAAGATGTTAATGTATGCACTAATATGATCTATGGGAATGTGTCCATGTCATTGATGGTAAATAGATAGACGATGTGACATCTCTTCAAAATACGCCGGTGCAAGTTTAAGCGCCTTTTCTGATAGTTTGACTGTAATTAGTTAATTGATGCTAAAAGTTGGGCGGAGTGCCATAATTGACAGCAAACAGTAACTCAAACCTAAACCATGACACAGTTTGACAGCTGTATAAGTGGGGTATGGGGTTAGGGGGACCAGACAGCAGACTGACGGCGGAGACTTGTTTTGACTGACTTGTTTTTGATGTATCTTTGCTGTAAGAAGCAGAGTTATATATTTATTTAGTATTATTTATCAGTTGTGTTGACTTAGATTTTCCCACAAATGTTCAGGATCAAATGATCACATATGCAATCACACAGATCCTTATTGTGCTTTCTAGAAAAAAATAGTTTTGGTATTTGTAAAGAGATCCACTGACTTCAGTAAAAAAAAGTCATTGACATACTCTGTCTACTCTTTAGACTTTAGACACATACCTGTTGAGTTTAAAAAAAAAAAAAAATTTTTAAGAAACTGTGAACCACAAACACGATACCAGTCACCTCAGTCATGTTGTGGTTTGAGCACAAAAAAATACCGGAACTTTCTTCACAGTTGTTGAAAAAGGAAAAAAACAAACTACTATAAGCTGACTTTTTCAACACCAGTCACACTTCTCACAGTGTGGTCACATCTGTCTGTTACACTGTATTTATTTATTTATTCATTTATTTTGACTGTTCTGTTTGCACGTCATTCATGTTTAAGAGGGCAATTGTGCAGGTTTTTAAGAGCAGCTCCTCAGGTCTTTAACTACACTTTTGCTCACATTACCTATATGTGTGACTCTTGTTTTGAAAGGATCATTTTGACGGATTACAATGAAAAACACATTTTTATACTTTTTTTTTAGACACGTTGATAAAATTTCAAAGACCTCTGACTGTGTTTGACAAGAACAAAAGCAAGACTGTGTGAATTTGGATGTATGAGGATGATTTAGAGCGTGAGGAGGAAGTGTTGTGACAGAAACTACAGGCCTCTCCTGTAGTCCACTTCCCCCTCTAACACCTCATCACTGCCTCTTGTGAAACCATACAAACTTTGTACATGTTACCGGTTCTCTTCCTGCCACTGCCTGCACAACTCAGAGGGGCAAAGCCTTTTTTTAACTCTGTGTGATATAAATCTTAGAAACTGAGATTAGGGTACAGCCCAGTAAATTTTCAGTACATACAAGATAACAATGCATTTTTATGCTTGTTTTAGCGTTAACACCACATTTTATGTCAGTTCCTTGTCATGTGCACACTTTACGTCTGAATTTCAAGAGTCCAGATCTATAGTTTTATCCAAAATGTCATCACAAATCAGACACCACAATAAAAGCCATGTATTTTCCTGCCCTGACCTCAATTCAAAAAGAGGAAACTCTCTCTGCTGCTGCTATGAAGGAGCTAAATTTCCCTGAAGAGATGGCCTTTATAGATACGCCATCACATCCAACATAATGTCAAAACTGAACGTAAAACGTAAAAACACCCTTTTATGACTCATCAGATGGAAATGATAGAAATTAAATACAGTGAATCCTGGGCTGCTGTAACTTTCCAAACAGATAATTGCCTTAAAAATGCTGGTTTGCAAGCAAAGCATCAAGTCAAAACTGTGTTAGAGCAATTGAAATCCATCTGAATGAGAAAACAGAATAAATGCCAGGTTTAACAGAGTACACACTTATTACAGCTGTCTGATGGTGTGTGAGGTAGAAAATGAAGGTGTGGTACTGTACCATTGTTCTGGTGCGCCTCTCCTCCTCAGGTGTCCACTGTCCGGAGTGTGTGTATCTGTGTGTGTGTGTGCGTGTGTGTGTATGTGTCTCTGTGTATTGTTCAAATCCACAGGTAAATGTTCTTAGATTGCAGCCATCACACAGCTGGACGGTCAGAGCCAACAGCAGCAAGCAGTGTTCAAGACCTTCACTGCCACAACGCAAAACTTACTTCCTCATACTCCCACAGATGCAGTCTGTGAAACAAGAACTGCTCGAAGATAACACACACACACACACACACACACACACACACACACACACACACACATCGATGCACACACGCACACAATACACAAAGTTTAACAGTCACTTCTGTATTTTTTACCATATTCAGAGTCATCAGAGCAAGAGCGAAATAATGACTTGACAGGCTGATGACGGTGTCAGCAGATAAGGAGGTTACAAGACCAATTAGTCATTTAAATTTAACTTGTCAACAGCAGGCGAGTATTTGATGGCAACAACAACCTCAAGGTGACAATTATCTTCAATCTGTTGCCAAATGATGGTGTTTCAGTTGCTGCTGCCGGCTCCACCCAGGTTGTGGTTACTTCACGGTGTGCTTGTGTCGTCAGAGAGGCTTCAGCCTACAACGCCCATAATAACTGCTACAGGTTCAAACAGAGGTGGATTGTACAACCAGCTGCCAGGAGTGTGTGGAGGTGTCAAACTGTATTATTGCTTTCCTTTTTTATGTCACTCAGACTGAAAATGGGGCAGGTTTAGAAACATTTGCATTGGGATAGGGGGCAGTTTTAGAGAAGGGGGCATGTTGCAAAAAAAAAGTACAATTGTGTTGAGCCAGCTTGGTTCTTGGCTATAGTAAACTGTACATATGTTACATTTTTATTCAGTGTGATAAATAACTGTTAAAAAACAAACAAACAAACAAACAAACAAACAACAACAAAAAAAACACATAAGTATTAAATAATATAGATTACTAGCTGCTGTTTGTAACTTGAATTAGCCTGGTTACAGTAAGAGGTATGTTAGAGGACCCCCACCCATTCATGTAAAATATCACCCCTGTACGGGTCTCTTGGGATTGTCCCCAAGAGAATGACTCATCATATGAACTTAAGGTCACAGATAGCTGCAACAATTGGCTGTAGAGTTCCTCTGAAACAGTGAAGGGATGTATGCTGACCAAAAATGGATGGAAATTAAGTGTAAAATGTCAAAATAGGACAAAAAGCGTTAAGTGTTTGTGGGTAGAGTGGACATATGTTAAAAGGCCTTTGGATTATTCCTCACTGATATCAAAAGATGGACTTCTGCGTCAATTCGTACACAAGAACTAACTGGCTTTTTGTATCATGTCTACCTATTGTATTTCATTTTGTATCTACAGATGTCTGGAATGTATTTATTTATTATGTTTTTTATTCTCTGTTGATATCATGGAGGTGACTGGGTAAAGCAGATCCAGCATGATCACCAAATCTGCTCTGTTAAACTAGATTGGGATTTTGTTTGTGTGTTTTCCCGTCAGTATGTTGCTTACATTTGTGGTAATTTTGTGCCTGTATTTACATCATTTTGTCGTTATGTTGTGTCTCTTTCTTGTTGTTTTGCATTTCTTTTTATGTGCTTAGCGTCTGTTCTTAAGTTTCTTTGTGGCCATTTCATTGACTTTCCAAGAGGAAATGTAAACTCAAACTTTAATGGAATGTGGGTCTATGGACCCCACGGCCCGCCAACCCTCGAGCTCCCTCCTTACACTATTTTATCAGTCACATTGATGATTAGGCCGCTCATAAACTTTTGATTAGAGGTTAAAGATAGCATGATCCAAAAATGTATGAGTTTGTCTTTGTGTCAATGCACCTCTCAGAAATGGGATGTCTCAAAACATAGAGAGCAATAGTCTATTCAATCTGGTGTTTCTGTAGAAAAATTAAGAAGTCCTATGAAAAGGTCATGTAAATTTTGGGTCAATTAAAGTTCATTTATTCACCCCAGGATCAAATTTGTGGTTGTGTTCGTTGGTAGAACTACAGTGATTACTTAATTAATCTATTTGTTGATAAACAGATCTATTGATCTATGAATTGATCTATGATTATTTTTATTGTAAAATCTGTTTTTGACATTTTAAAGGTATAAATTTCAAACATTTGACTTCCGTTAATATTTGATGACTATATAGGCAATGCAGCCACGCTCCGCAGCATCTACAGACATTGTGAAAGAGTCTCAGACAGACAAGGAGTTTAAGAGGAGGCTAAAAGAAGTGACCAAGCAAGAGTCAAAAATCTCAGAATGGCTTTTAGCAGTTAATTACAGTTTTGCAAAATGAAAAACTGTAATTGTTTAACAGTGTTAGACTAGTAAGTAGCTGCTTGGCTGACTTGCTAACTTACGTTTCTTAATGTGTTACACTTGATCGATGTTTGGCTGTATTAACAGAGTTTCTGACTTGCTTGCTGAAGATTATAAACCATGTAAGACCATTTTTTCTAGGAGTTTTAGTCAGTGTATTTTACAAGCAGGTGTTCAAAACATATTGTCTTTGGTTCAGGAAACGTTAGCCGTGTGTGCTGCTGTTGCGAGTTGTATGCAGTACATGGGCAAACTTTTAATCCTGCACGGCAAAAAAAAAAAGCATGCATGTTTACTTCATGACATAAATGTTCAGGACAAAACATTGTCCATTGTGCTGCTGAGTTGTTGTTTTGCGGTTAGCACGTACATTACGTTTGATAAAACTGTCTCAGAAACTTGGGAGTGGTACTTAAAACAGTGATGTTGCTCTAGAAAACTGTGGAGGTGCCAAATCCTCCCCCTTAGTAAGATCAGTTTAAAAACTCAAGATAGTTTAAAGGCAACATGTTGGTCATTACATGTATGGAGGGCAAAAAAGGACATACATTTAAAATTCTTACAGACAAAAACAGATAGGTACTCATATATGTGTACATGTACACATACAGTTTATGCACATACACACTCATTTAACTGTTCCTTTCTCGTCCTCTGTCATGAGAAATGTCTCAGTCTCACTCATCAAGAGGAAGAAGTTCTTGCTTAATCTTTTCCATGTGGGCTGTCAGACCTAGAAATAGATGACCATCACTGATTAGGTCAACCTGTCTGGATGCTACTTTAGACAAATGCTTTTAGTACTAATACCAATACAAGTTAACCGAATGAACAAAGGAGGCTTCAATGAACAGATCTCATTTCGTAGAATCAACAATGCACCATGTTTAATCAATTTAATATTTCCTTTTTTTAAAAGATGTACATGGGGGACTCATGGATTCAGCCTCTATAATATTGACAACATACAGTACATGTCATGTTATAATTAGCATGTGAAAAACATAACAACAATTATTGGTACTGTCCCTCTCATTTACTCAGATAAAACAGGCTCAGTGTGAACCTTTATTATAGGCACAGAGGAGAAAAAAATCATTTCAGATGGTGAAGCAGGAAATGTCCGGCAGTTATTCCTTGAAATATCTAATGAAATGACATGTACATTTGGAATAATACATAACTTATTTTAACATATTCAGTATTGAAAATGGCATGGATGAAAAAGCGGTACACTCTGATGGACTACAACTCAGATAAGTTTTGGAATAAATATTCTGAATATATCCAGGCTCCATATTGATGGATTAGCAGACTTTCGGTTGACATTTGGTGACCCTATGAATGATGTAATAACCAAATCATTATCTGCTGAAACTGTAACATTTGTAAAGTCGTTCTTGGAACCCAAACACAACCATTATAGATTATTTTTTAATCCCCAAATTAAAATGAAGCTGTAAATGCCATATTTTGTATAGTGCTCCTATAGAAATTGTTTAAGTATTTAACATTATCCAAAAAAATTTGCCTTTTGAGCTGCATTACTGTCCAATTATTTGAAAGGGTTAAGTTATGATAAAAATGAACAAAGAAAACCAAAGAGGGCTCACACTGGGTTAGGGGCCCTAAGGAGCTGCAGTTTTACACCCAAGGCCAGCTCTGCAGACTGATATTATTACAAAAGGCTCAAATTGATTGCTAAATAATTAAAAAGAAATTTTGTTAAGTTGACAAATCAGAAACAATGACAACAACAGTGAACTAATAGCACCAATCCAAACCAAAGCACCACGAGAAAAAAAAAACACCATTGCAGTTAATTGCCATAACATACTGTAAATTCCTCTCTTTACAATGAAATTCTGTGACATGTGGTGTATCACAGAGCTGCTTTTAGTTTTCAGTTTTGTGAAGAACAGCAGAGTCCAGAGCACAGCGGACGTCGCAGCAATGACCGATCTCTGAGGCAGCGTTTTCTAAAAGTGTTCTCTGCAGGAAGAAGCTGAAATTGCTTTTTCAAAAACTGAGTCAGTAAAACAAACAAAAAACCCTTACATGAAATCATTGCAAAAAATTGAGTTCCTTTTGTGTTACAGACAATTACATCACTATCCTTAAAAGGAAAGAGGCTGAGCTTCGGCCCACACATGGTGCATCTGCTTGCAACATCTGTGCATTGATAAACTGTTTAACTGGCATCCTGCTGACAATTTTCAGGCTCTTTTTTGAGAATTCAGCACTGAGCTATACACTGAATGAATCATTAAAGCAGCTAAAATTGACATTTTAATAATAACAACATATCAAACAATAAGAAAACAATGTGATATTGTGAAGCAGTCGCTTGTAGTGATGAACCTATAGAGAATTATCACCTGAATCTGCCAGCCAAATCCCCTAATTTTTCAGCTGTCTGACAGCAACTTGGCTGTTTTGGTTCACTCTCACCGCTCTCACAATGTCTTTTCAGTTGGAGGCAGGAAGCTGTTTTTTAGCTGTAAACTCTAATAAAAAACCATCTACACTACCTCTGCAGCACAAATGGCATGCAGACACATACAGCAACTAGCTGATGAACACAGTGGAGCATTTAGCTGCTAAAAAGCAAACTATTTCCCGCAGGAGTTGCTGCATACCGAAAACAAAGCTAAAACCGAGTGAATATTGAATTTTTATGAGCCAGGTGGCTACAAACATGACTCCAAATGAATGGAAATGTTTCTCTGTAACTGATGGATGTGAAAATGAATTGTTTGCTAACAAGTCTGCCATCATCAGTTGTAATGTGACGATGGCAGGTGTTTGTTAACAGCTTGCCAACACTGCTCCCCTAGTGGCTACTAAATGATACTGCACTGGGGAGTTTTTGGAGAAAATTTAATTTTTAAAAGTTAGTGGCAGAAACCTTTCACATCTTTCTGAATGATGGTTTAAAACAGACATGAATACATCAGATCTGTGTCGCAAAGAAATAAGATTTTTTTATGGGTGTGTAAATCCCTCCTCAGATTAGCACTCCAGCTATAAAAAGTACTTTGAAAGCTGTGCAGTCACTTCTTTATGGGGCTGTTCTTGCTAGCAGAGCTGAGTCATTGTGTCTTACTGTGCTCTAAATTTCCACTCACAGTAAAAGTTACAAGCACTGTTGAATAAGTGGTAACTTGTGGAAAAATATACTGGAAAAAGAAATTAACAGCTAAGCCTTACACTGAAGGATTTTTTAGAAAATGACACTGGACCAAGCTGTTAAAGTTCCTTTTGAAGAATTAATGCAGACTGTGTCACAGTCTGCAGCCACAACACAAAATAACATCCTATGATCTGAAAATGTCCTCGTGAATGAGAACTGCATTTGCTCACATTACAAAGGCAGAGTTTCAATGTGTTCTGTGTGCAGGAATCACTGTTTTACTGTGGCAGTGATTACATCTTAGCAAACTATCCAAAATGGCAAGAATAAGGCGGATTCACTGCAGTGAGTCATTTATAGCATCAACAGAGACATCAAGTCAAATCACATCAAAATAAACATAAAATACACACGTCCTCAGACTGCTGGCACTTTGTGCAAATCAAACTCTGCTCATACATCAGCTGAAGCATGAACAGAGCGGACTTGATGAATATGTTGATACGGAACAAAGCAATGGCAAAGGACAATGTGGTCAAGTAGCAACTATTAGATAACATAGAAATCTTTCATTTTATAGCATAAGATATTCTTTTTCACTGACAAAGATATCTGGAAAAATCATGTTTTTTACAAATTGGATTTTCAAATTCATAACTAAACAGATATCACCCGTTAACATACAGGTTTAAGAGAGTAATGTGACCAGCCCTGCGGCCAAATTGAAATATAGTAGCACCAAAATATTACAACAGAGGGAACATTTAGAAAGGCCGAGAGAGGCTCATCCTTGAAGACGATGGAGGGAAGTTAATCTCTCCCTCTCTCTGTCTCTCCAGGTTTCAGCAGCCTTCCCTCCAGTGGAATGTATAACTCAGCTTGGCCTCGGGAGGCGTCTGGTTCGGGCTGGATTCTTGCTGAAAACAGGCCCCTTTAACAGTTACAGGACCAGGTGTCAGTCTGACAGCTTCCCAGTTAGATCTCACAGTCCTCTGATAGAGGTAGTGTGAGGGCTGCTGTTACAAGGCTCAGTGGGAGGGTCTTCAGGCCTACTGTGAGTGTGTACAGGACCCAAAGACGGATGCTGCAACCTTTGTGGTCCCCAGGTCAATGTCCCTGGCAGGTCTTGCAGCACATTTGCCTGAAATATGGCCGGCTGCAGAACTTGAACCTGAGCACCAGGGGGCAGTAGGCCACAGTGTTCACATCTTTACACTCTGCAAGAAAAAAAACATGAAACTGCTTGACAAATTATTCAGAAACACTGCAAGATGTCATCAAAATACCAAGAATATTATCACATCTGTCAGCTTTTATTGTTGAAGGTTCTATTTTAATGGATTTAAATAAGTCCTTTTAGGGTTTTTTTAGAATTGAATTCATTTGGAGAGTTAATTAATGGTTAGCGTTTAAGTTACAGTTATGTTTGTTTGTTACAACTGTTAACAATGAAAAACGCTAATTTATGGAATGCATCACTAAATAAATTGTAGTCTGAGGCAGCTCAGACTCTTATATTCACTACATTTTAAGTCTAAAAAAAAAAAATTTGGTTAATTTTCATTTTTAACATCCATATTGTCAAAATGCCAAGGATGTCTGAGTGCTTCTTTTCTTTAAGAATGAAAACAGAGGACAAAATACAGGATTTTAAGATCAAATTCTTAGATTAACCTTGACAATTTTACATTTTGTTTAAATACAATCACTATGTATATATATTATGTACATTATATATTTATACCATGATACTGTACTTTTTCTATATTGTTCTATCAGACATGAGGAGTTGCATGAGTAAACGTTGACCTCTGACCTTCGGGGTTGTCTGTACTGACAGGCAGACTGAGGTCGCATTTGCTCTTGCACTGCTGCATTGCTGCTGGACGTTGATGTTCCAAGCACTCATTGGACGGCTGGCCGGTGTGGGTCAGACACTGAACCGAACGCATCTCCTGACCCAGACCGCACTTGGCAGAACACTAAGACACAAACAAGCAGAACAAACTGTACACATTTTGCAACTTACCAAATGGACACTGAGTTGTGTAAAAATGTCCCATTGCAACCAGCGTAGGAAATTAAAAAAATATTTTGTGGGAAACTTTTACTCCAACTCTTAAAAATGGTTTCAAAGAAGTGTGCAATTATATGTATGTGTCACATTCCATCTGTATGAGAGAAAGCAGGAAGCAGTTCTGACTGTTCACACTTAGCCAGTCTGACTGTTTCTTACTTGTCTTCATCAGTTTAAACCTTCAAAATTCCCTTTAAACTACCAAGACTCTTTGTGACAACACCTCTGCCATTTTTTTTGTGTGTTTTCAAGACAGAAACTGATATTAAAAAGATATGAATGAAAAGAAAATGTGGGCTTTGTGTAGGACTAGGACTCTGATAAGTGTATATTTCTTCTACATATATTTAGAAGGTATTCTAAAAATTTGTTCTAAAATTAGGGCATTTGTGCCATTTGCCCTCTTGAATTTCTGACACTGACTGCAACCATGAACCAAAAGCTGTCTTTACCTCTCCCCAGGGACCCATCACCCACTGAGGGGGAGGGCAGCGCTGCAGGTTACAGCGAACCCTGGAGGTGGGCCGACCATGTTTGGGGCACTTGGACTCAGGCAGCGTGTCACCGCTTTCCCCGCTTTTACACAGAACCACACGGTGCCTGTAGCCAGGACCACAGCTGGGTGTGCACTGCGGAGATGAAGAAAGAGGAAGCAAAAAGGAAAAACCTCAGGCAGGAGGGAGGGCAGATGGAGGCATGGGTGGGTGCAGCAGGGGGTCACTGCGGTCATAAGCATGCAAACAGAAAACAATCTTCATTCACTCAGCAGAGGGCAGCAGCTGTATTAGAAAAAAAAATCATAAATTCCACAAAGTTCCTGTAAATCAGCTGGATGAAATTCCTCTCCGGCGTGTGCCATCGCTACATTACACAAGACGTCAGAGAGAAGTTGAACTCTGCAGCACTTTCATTTGATTGGGTTTCAATTCATCCTGAACTGTGAGCACAGAGTTTAGCTCCAGAAAAACAGTATGAAATGAGAAGATGGATTTACCTGTGTAGTTATGGAATATAAGAAAAGGTGAATGAGGCCTGTCTTAAATGTGAGTGCACTCCTACAAAGTCAAAAGTCACCTTTAACTCCGATAGACTCTTGAAACTCATGGTCAGAAATAAACAGAGGTCAGAGAATCCCTACATAATAAGTGTAACAATATGCATTCATGACTACAACAGCATGCTCATTGTGATGTATTCGTCTGCTCCGTGCCTCTGTTGTGTATTTCGTGGTTTAGGTACTCTTACTTTCTCCTGGCAGATGTTTGGGTTTCTTAGGTTCAAATGGAAAATAAACTATTGCTTAATCAGAGAGGAATTCTGCAGAAAACTGGAGTATTGGTTCAATTTCAGCCATTAGTTGACTGAAAAACAGTGCAAGTGGACCACATGCAAGGCCAGAAACATCTGCCGACCTCTGACCAGTCCAGGGCCAGCCATTCAGGGGGGCAGCTGTGGTTGCTGCAGGGCTCAGTGAGAGACGGGCGTGGGGGAGTACACGCTGAGTCGTCAAGGATCTTTTCCTCTGTCCCGGAGATCCTCCTTTTACAAAGCACCTCCCGTGTCCGCAGGCCGCCGTTACAGCTGCGGCTGCACTCCGACCACTCTCCTGTCAACCAGCTAGAAGCAGAGAGAAGCACATATGTATGCATTGTATCTGTGTTTATGGAACCCCTCGAATATGAGATGCTGCATCTGAAGGGGCTATGCTTTAATAAATTCACAAAAGAGCAGACATCATTTTGTAATCAATAAATGTAACTGTATGTAACCTCATAAAAGTGTGATAAAACCCAAACAATCACTGTGCTGGTGTAGTTAAACTGCATTCATCAAACAAGGTAACCCTGTCATCATGAAGAAATGTGTTTCCTCCGAGACTACTCACCTTGGGGAGCACGGCTCAGTATTGCAGGATCTTCTTTTTTCTTTGGGTTTGTTCTTCTTATCACAGAAGTGGTTGTAGACGACTGTATGGTCTGTCTGCCTCTTGCACACCACCTGCTGGATCTGAACACCTGAGCACAGGTAAGACAAAACGAGACAAACATGAAAAGAGCCATCATAAGGAGCAACCGATATATCATCCTTCCAGAACAATGTCAACTTAAAAAATGCATATGACTGATCCTGTTCTAATGACAGTTTAAAACATCATCTGCAATTGACTGGCAGCAAAAGAAAGTGAGGTGCTTACATTCAGTACTGAGCAACACATAAATACTATTAGAGTGGGAAAACATTGTCTGATATCTAGTTATTTATTTTCATGTATTATTTGACAGGGAAAATTTTGATTAGATCCATAAAAAAATATACTGTAAATGAGCTTGTATTGGCCTGAGAAGCTACTTTCAGCTGTTTTCCCAAGTGGCATATGCAATTTGTATAAACATAATTATTGTGCACAAAACAGTACAGCATTTCAGCTAGCTAATATTTCCCATATGATTTTCAATGGCACCCTAAGTCCAATGTAGCGCCAAAGCAGCAGCGTAACATAATTGTGATTGGCCCCAGTGCAAATATTTTTCTTGGGCCCTCCCGCGAGCCTCAAATGCAGGCACAGGCTCATGAACACACATGCATGGACATACAAAACTTATAAAACCACAAGGGTAATACACAAGGTGGGAGAGTGGTATATATGCACTGAATGCATGTATAATGCATGTATTATTATATATACACCTGTGTGCCAGTGACAGAGCTGCTTTAATGGTGATGAAAAACTACCGTTTACAACATCACAACAACATTTTACATCCTAACTTAGAGTCTTTTTAGAGCTGCAAAGAGAAACTAGTGATATTGAACTGAGCTGGTAAACTGCTACAGCTTACACTTACAAAATATCAACTTATTACAGAAAAAGGTTTCAAAACAAAAGTACTGCGATTTAAAATAATTACCACTACCTCACCCCCGACACTTATGTCCTTCTCATCAAGCCATGCAACAACCTAACTCTAACCCTAATTTATATGTCTTCAAGGAAAATTAGATCTTATCGGGTAAAACAACATGGATCATTAACTCAGAAAAGTAAGAAACCATGTGTGATATTTCCAGAAAGTCTCAAAGCCTGCGAACTGCTCAAACACCTACTGCCTAAACATGGACTCCACAAACAATCCAGTCCCATGGCCTCCCTGAGTTAGATGTTAGTCTACAGCAGAGATTTACTCTGTGTTCTCACAGGCAGCTGTGTGTTTGCAGTAGCGCATCTGTCTGTTTGTACATCCATGTGACAGAGAGACAATTAGGAAGAAAGAAAGGGGGAAGTGAGAAAAGTAAAAATGTCCATTTCATGTCATTGTCCATTGTCATGTTTTGCCTGATCCAATATTATGCTTTTAGAAGTTTTAACAGAGCTGAAAAGGTATTCTTATGCTACATATGCACAAAAACTGTAGGTGCAGCCTCTAATACAAGAGCAGCTAACCAAACCATTATTCTACAATTGCGACTTTAAGGAGTCTTCTTAATTAAGGAAATTTCCCAAAATGGTGACATTAGATTGAACAAGATATAACCCCAAATAATTGACTGCGATCTTTAAAACTGCCACAAACAAATGTTATAGCAATGTAATCCATTACCTTAATTTGACATCTGCCCAGTGTAAGTAGGACAAACATCTGTTCACACAATAACAGGATTTAGAATAACCACACAATTTGGTGATAAAACTTTGTGTCTGAACCATAGGATTTTAGGGTCAGGGTAAGGCATGCAGTGGTTTTGCTAATGTCAGGGTCTCCAGTAAATTTATGTAGGTCAATGTAAAATGCTTCCAAGTCACAGCATGTGTACGTGTGTGCGTGTGTACCTCCAGCACAGAGAGCTGAGCAGCGTGACCAGGAAGTGTAGTGCCAGGCGAAGCCAATCAGAGGATCCCTGTTCAGTGGGGGGTTGAAGCGATAGTGGATCTCTGTGTTCTCCTCCCTCACCAGCACCTTAATATAGAGACAACAACCATTTACAGAATGATGAAAGTTTTGTTTTTGGAGATCTGTTGAAGGATTTCTCCTCATTCTTACCATGACTATCAGGGTCATGTTTGTTGGTCCCAGAGCTTCAAGAGTTTCTGGTCCATCAGTGGGCCGCCTGTAGTGGAATGTGGTACCTGCTATATCAAACCTCCGTGGTGTGTCAATGGTCAGCTTGCCATTGATAAAGTACTGTTCCCCTTTACTCTTCAGCACTGAGTAACAGAGTAAAGGGAGAAACAAAAGAAAGACAGTAAAATAAAGTTTTCCCGGGGAAAGACACACAGAGTGAATACAGCACAAATCCTGCAACTGGTTAATGTTTTTCTTTAAGGAATTAACTGACATTTTAGGAAATTTTCTTATTTGTTATATTGAAAACTACTTGAGATGTAATTAATAGCTTTGTCTAAGAGAACATGACTAGTTATCCTGCATCTCAGGTAAAAAAAAAAAGAATAAAAAAAGCTGTCTCAGGTATATGTTGCATCTTGTGGCCAGCATGCCAGGGGTGTTTATGTATTATTCCACATTGACCCTGAAACCAAAGCAACTATATGGCATTCAGCTATCATTATGTCGTAAGTAACACTTTTGCTTTTTCCTGCTATAACAAGTCCAGCAGTCTGATGCGAAAAAGGCCTGTTGAATGCAAAGATATCAAACAGAAACTAAATATCTGAGTGAGACAGTATTTTAAAGAGAGGTTAAAACATTCAGACGGGCACATCTTATTGCTATAAAACTCATAAACAGAAAACATAGCTTCCTTTTTCTAAGTACTTTCACAGGCATTACTTTACTTTTATTTTAAACATCAGCCCATCTTACCAAGGTAGTTGAGGGAAATGTTGAGTTCTTGTATGTGGATGAACACTGATCCTTTAGGGATTATGACCACCTCTTCATAACCTGAGACACACAAAAAGTCAAAAAATGAAAGCAAGGTGAAGGAGGTTTATTCAATGGGAGATGCATGAGTTGTGTTTAGCCCTGTGGGACGCCAATAGACAGAGACTTGAGAGTTCAGCTGCATTCCTGGGCAGCTAGCCTCAGCTGCCTCTACTCTCCTCTTCTTCTCTCTGTTCAAAGTTTTGGTATGTTGTCCTCTCCCCCCCTTTTTTTTTTACACATATCCCACCTCCACCTGCCCCCACTCTGCCTTTCTTAGCTCTTCTCTGCTGTCCAGCCGGCAGGCCAGTCACGGCAGCCCTTAAATAACTTCAGACTCACTAGAGGAAGGAGGAATGAAGCAATTCCTTCCAGCACTTTGACCACAAGAGGAAAGGAGAGGCTTGGTGTGTGACCTCTCTGTGGAGCTCTGAGAGATGAGACTGACCCTCTTGATGGAGGAGTGGAAGATTATAGGGATTGAGTTATGGAATCAAAAACAAACAAAGAGAGAGCAAAAGTGCGAGAAAAGTGTGGTCTTTTGTTAACAACCAGGGACCTGTGTGGTGAACAGACAGCAAAGAGCTGTAAACCTCCAGTCTCTGACACTTTACTAACCCTTCACCGCCCACCAAAACCACTAGCTGAACAGATGGAAAGAGCCTTAAGGGGACAATATTTTGCTTAGAAGCTAAAAGCGCAGGGCATATAAAGTAACACAATGACTTTATGTGAGGAACTCCTTTAGTCATTCATGTATTTTTTTTGTTTTACAGTTAAAGTTAAAGGGCTTAGTTTGATCCCAGGCTAATAATAATTACGTGAGAGTGGAGAAACGCTGGCTAAAGGTTCAAGATAAAGTTTTTTTAGAGATAAAACCAAGCTTTACTACAGTTTTGCGAGTAAAGTTCAAACGTTTAGGAATTTCTGGAAAAACTTTGGAAACATTACTGTCTACATACCCTGAGCTCTGACATCAACCTCATCTAACACCTTTAGATGAACTGGAAAACCAACTGAGAGCCAGGCCTTTCATCACCCAACATCTCGTGGCTCTTGTGAATGAGTGTAAATCTTTGCAGCCAGGCTCCAAAATCTGCCAGTGCTTTCCCACAAGCTGTTGTAGCAGCATATTAACACTCATGGTTTTCGAAATGAGGTGTTCAACAATCACATATCGGTGTCCACAAACTAATGATCATTTATTGCACCCTGGCAACCAAACCAAACATACATGCATGTTATATATCTGAAGGTGAAAACTTCAGTGGCGATGACCAACTTTTGCAGTACGTGCTGGGACTGCAGGTCATTAAAGCAGAACTTCACTTTTACTCTGGTTACTTGACTTGATCTGTAAAAACAGACAAAAATGTCTGTTTTTCCAGAGAGGTGTCATAAATCTGAAAAAAACAACTGATGAGGATGTCTGTGCTAAGATTTTTTTAGTCTGCTTTACAAATGGCAGGTGAGCAGTATGAAAGACATGAGCCTCCACCAGATGCAACCTAGTTGTAGTGTTCAAATTTGAGGAAACAGACTTCTTGAAAAAAGTTTGCAGATCTTGATTTCTGCCTCATCGCTTTTGACAGTTCTTTTAATTAGTCTCTCACAATTGCCCCAACTTTATGTAAGTGCAATTCTTAATCAGTCTAGCTTAATTAACAGCACTGATGATGGGTAAAATGTCCGGGTCACAAAACACAAGATCTGACAATTTATACCTTGACTTAAGTCTCACTAGCAGATTTTTTGGGCCAGTAATAATGTCAGATATTTTGAGGGTAGATGAGACCTCAGCTGCGACTTGACAGACTGGCCTGGTCACTGCGGTCCAGAGCATGGCTGCCTGTTAAGGGTGCGTCCCCTCTGAGGAATCCTGTATGGGGGTGAGTGGTGTCGACAGTTGGGTGAGAAACTCTGAAGTTGGTGTTGTGGGGAAAAATGTGACCCAAAATAGATTCAAAAGCAGCCGGACCTCAAGCCACACTGGTTGGACCTCAACTAAATCCGACTGCCAACGTGTCCCTGGGTGGCTGGTGGATAAATATATGCATGCATAGCCAGTGTGCGATATATAAGTGTGTGTATTTATATCTATGTATGTGTATATATATATATATATCTTTTGTATTTATATATATATAAATACAAAGATAGATAGATAGATAGATAGATAGATAGATAGATAGATAGATAGATAGATAGATAGATAGATAGATAGATA